>VXAD01047012.1:2315522-2665457 GCA_013399195.1 Dicrurus megarhynchus | reverse complement strand
CCGGCCGGTGCCGAGCCGGCGGAGCGGCAGAGCCGTTGGGCCGCGGTCACAGCCGGCAGCCGTCCCGTCCCGTCCCGCCGCTGCTCGCGGCCCTCTGCCCGCTGCGATCCTGCGGGCGTGGCCGCTCGTTTCGAACGGATTTTTAGGTCGTTCCACAGCCCCGCGAAACGGGACCGGTTCTCTCCTTTTGCGGAGCTTCGCTTGCTTCCTCCTGCAGTGTCTATGGTTGTTTATTTCCTAGCTGAAGATGTTCATTGCTAATGTACGATTTTTACAGCTGGGGGATTTTTTTTCTCGGCTGCACAAGCTTTAATGAAAAATTGGAGTCTGTAATGTTTTAATCTGGGCCATGTTAAGGTCCTGTGACCTGGTGGGGATGAGCTGTCATGCTGAATTTCACATCAGGATAAGGTCGTAGAACATCTACTTAGGAATCATAGCGGTAGCGACTAGATAATACTAGAGGGGAACTACTGTACGACTGCGTTCTGTACCATTCTGAGGAGATGCTTTGCAATTTTTAAAGAATATTTATATGCATTGAACTGTTTCTTCTTCATGGGCTCCTGGTTTACATAAATGTCATACTTTTTTTTAAACGCATATGCTTTTAAACTGAAGCGTGGCAAGTCTCTTCCAGCCTTAAGTGAGTGTGTTTCTTTGTTGTCAGTGCTTTTGCTTGAGAAACTGTTGTTTTGGACTTTGTCTGGTTTGGGGCTGTGTGCAGAGATTCTTGGATTCGCATAAGAAAATGCCTCTCAGTGTTTTCCTTTCCCTATCCTTCAATGTTGTCTTGTAGTTCCATGCTTCCTTAAGACGATAATAATTGGGATCATTTTAATAGACCACAAGTTACAGTGCTGTTGAGCTCAGATTATCCTGCATTCTCCAGTACAGGTAACTTCACCAAGGGAAGCTGAAAAAATGCTAGATTTTTAGCTCTTGTAACACTTCAGAGGTAGTATAGTTAAGAAGGGTTATAAGAGTAATATGTTTCACGAAGTTAAGATTCCTACATGCTTCTGGACAGGTGACAGTGTATTACCACAGCCAGGTGAAACTTGGTGCTGTGATACTTTTGCTGAGAAAGCCTGTTTATAACAATTAGCTTATACTTTCCATTAATGTAGCTGGAGGGGGTGGGGAAAGAAAGCGAAATTAGTCTTGGAGAGTGGGAATTTAATTCTTATGCTTGACTCTTTGCTGCTATTACTAAACAATAGTTTTTCATTCTCTTAGTTACTAAGAGTTTGAGTGTATAGCAGACATTGACTTGTATAATATTAGTTGAGCAACAGTGGTTGACTGTGACACATTGAAACCACTCCTGGCCACTGGCTATGTTTTTTATGGCTCTCCACTTACTGGATGAAGGGGAGCATCAGTGTGCTTTGCTTTTTATTATTACAAAATGTACTGGTGTTTCTTTGCTAAGTTCTGTGAGACAAGCCAGTAGCCATGTAATGCTCATGATTTTTAAGCAGTCATAATGCCTTGGGCTAATAACAACACTCTTGTCTGGTACTGTGTAAGTGTTCTAGTTGAATTCATAAACAACCGATGATAAGTGAATGTTAATTTTGAGGGCTTTCTTACCAGCTTTTTACTGCTCTTTGAGGTGATGCTTTATTTGAAGGCTGAGAATGATATTTAGTATATCTATTATTCCTCAATCCTCGCAGTTCTTGAAGTCACCGTAGGCTTTACAGTCAGAACATGTGATTTAGCAAATTGAACAGGAGAAAGATCTCACAGTATTGTACACCATATAAATATTTTGCCTTTACTTTCACTATTCCTACTTTCACTATAGCTAAGAAATTGATCTAATGACCTTCATTAACAGTTGCTTCTGTCTGTATTTCCCACGATGGCACTTAGAACCTATCTGCTAGAAATCCACATCTCTTAAGCACTGTATCTTCATTTCCCTTTATTAAATTATATTTCTGTTAAGAAAATTATCCCTATGGGATTAATTCCTTCTGTTTAATCTGTTAATGGAGTGGGGTGAGGATCTAACCCCTGAACAGTGCTAACTGCAGTATTCGTTCGAGTACTTTGCTGGCATTTTTGCATGGAGCAGCATACCCCAGGATGTCCTGCTTTCTCACTTCCAAAAAGTTACCTGCACTGCCTGTTTTCTCAATCAAGTCTGTCTTCTACGAAATTAAATGTGCTTGATGGAAGTAGTTGTTTGCACTGGGCTGCTAGAGCATGAGAACTTAGGTTTTGTTGTGTAAAATAAGGTTCACTTCATACAGTAACTCATTCTTACTAAGGAAGGATGAATAGTAGAGAAATATACCACTTACCTTTCAGAATCTTAACAATTAGATAGTTGGCAATATGAGAAATAGCAGAATATGGAATTTTAAAAGGTCTCTTCATCGTTTCTTTTAGAGATTGGAGGAAGATGTTTCCCTTAACTGAACTTAGTAGATTATGACATATCCCATGGTTTTCAGGCCATAATGATTGTTTTTTGCAGTAAACGTCAGACTAGAGTATTCTACTAGATGTATTTACTGAGAAACAGCTAGTGTAAATGTCTGACATGTCAGAAAACTTTTTATTTGTCTGGGTTGTCACAGACTTAAATAATGGATGGTTCTGAGGAAAAAAATATTAAGTGTGTGAAAGAATCCTTACTTTTATCAAGAGGTCCTCAGTGTATTTCTATATTAGTTAGTTCAGGTATATGTCGTGGGTTAGCATAGTTTGAGTTTTTTAAGGAAGACTCCATCAGTCTTGGAAGTGAGGCTGGTTACCAAACTGAACCCGCTACAGTATTGTAAAAGCATGAGTGTGAAAGTGTGGAACTGACTCAAATCCTCTGCATAACCAAAGCCACTTCAGTGCGTGCATGCATTGAGTTCTGCTGGGTTGGCTGTGTGGGGTTTTTTTCCCTTTTACAATTCACTTCAAGTTTGCTCTGTGGTGACCAGACCAAAAGGTAAGGCAGTTGTGAAAGAAGCGGTTCTCTAGTACAAGTGAGGAGACCTCTCACAAGGTCAATAAGTAAAAGATTACATTTCTTATGAAGTTGCCTCTGCAGCCCTCTGAGTAGCACGTTCTGTTTACCTTTGCCTCAGTACACTGAACACCTGTATAGGAGAAGTGCTTATGTTCTCCATGAGAGAAGAATAGCCACTGTGACAGCTGTACATGCTTTCTGCAAGTCATTGCTGCTGTGCTGAAATCTGCAATTGGTTTTTGATGATTTCATCACTTTGGGAGATGTAGATCTGTTGGAGTGAAAGCTTCTCTGGACTCAGGCCCAGAGGAAAGTCAAAGCACAGGGGTTGAATTAAAACCTTTGGATAAGCTGAGATACATTAAGTGACACCAAAATGAAACAGAAATACAGATTCTTAACTTTTAGTAGAAGTATATGCTAAGTGCTTTAAACATTGAAAAGCTGCAGCAAAGAAATCTTGAATACAGTTCTTACTGCAGCAGTGTTATCTTTCACAGAATTTCTTTAGACAAAACATAGAATTATACTGTTCACATTTTTTAGATAGAGTGTTCACATAAACAATAAGAGCTGATAGAAACTGTATATGCAAATCTGTGAAATACCTATGTAATACTTGTGTAAGATTTACGACTGTTAGAATTAGACCAGGATAGGTTAAGAAAAGAAAAACAAGAATCGTGTGTTAATTTCACTGGTCAATTAATAAATATAATCCACACTTCTGTAAGTTGAGGGAAAAAGAAAAAGGAGCTGTTTACTACTTGCTGTTTGGCTGCTGCTGTTACTGCTTGGCCTTCTCTTGTAACCCCTTTGAACTCTGCCTTCAGAGAACTATGAGACTATGAAAATAAAGAACTTAGCAGAACAGCAGCTTCCTCTGCTCTTTTACCCTCGTCTGAAGAGGAAGGGTATCCCATCAAAAGCTCAACATAGATCAATTGATTCAGATCCTGTCAGCTGCTACTCCTGCACTGGCAAAGTGTGTCCATGATCTGCAACATTATCAGTAGAAAACTCCTTTAAATAACTGCTGAGAGAAGATTGAGCAAGTGCTCTATCCAAACAACTGTTGGTCTGTCACGAGTTTTCATATTTATTACGTGTGCACTGAAACAAGTAATTACAATTTTCAGGTCCACAATTTGGATAGTATTTGGATAACTTTTATATAGCGAGTTTAAAAAAAAAGTTGTATCTGGTGGTTTTGGCTTACGTTTAGTCATGCTGCTTTTCTTAGAAAAACATTTTAGTGTATTAAAACTTTAAAGAGAAGCTGTATACATGTAGAACCTTTAGAGCTCTTCCCTTGCATGTTTTACTCTTGTGAATCTCGTTTCATAGCTATTTGATTTAAAATTTTGACTAGCTTATAGGAAGCTATCAAATTGTATTAAGCCACCGTTGCATTGGGTGTGTCAGATATAGAAGGATAAGTCATCGAGCACTCACTTCTTCCATAGATACAGCTGCAGTGTGCAAAGAGACTGTGGATCACTGTATAGAAAGAATGTAGTGCAAAAGGCAGCTGGATAATATTAGTCAGCATGATCGTGTCATCAGTGCTCAGCCACTGACTTGTTCGAGGGGGTTGGATGTTTTTGTGGTGATGTCATGGGAGGAAAAGCTTTGAGAGCACAGAGAATTTGCTGTAAGCATCTGCAAAATTCTTGATGGGGGAGAAGAGTGAAAGACCTTGCTTGAAATAAGTTGGGCAATGGAGTTAGGAGTGGAAGTTGCATATGAGTAGGGACTGATGGGGACTGAGAGACTGAAAGGACAACAAATGATTAATGCAGTAGTAGCTGTAGAGTATGGCAGTGTCTTAATATATCCCTCTATCAGCAATGCACTGAAGAATGTGCATTCAAGTCCTGTTAATTAGTGAGTAAATACTTCTCTTAGTTAAGGCAGAATTAATACTCAGAATTCTTGTCTTGAAGCGGAAAAGCTTGATTGCTGTAAAGGGATTGGTTTACTTCCCTATTACATAGGCCTTATCTCTAGTAGCATTCTTTCTGATACTGTTTAATTAAGCTAACAATTGTATTTGTTAATTTGTGAGTCAGAGCATCTTATTTTTAAACGACTTTTGCATGTAGCATAGTGTAAATTTAAAAAAAAACCCAAACATAAAAGGTAAATCTTTTGAGTCTGAGGAAAGAAAAATGGAAGAGATGGTTTAGAAGCTTTGCATGTCTAATCCCTTCAGTCCATAAATCCATGATTATAACAAGCTTATCTGACCTGAAAGTCCTCTTGAACTTTATTGTAAGGGACACATGCATATTTCGTGAAAAATAAATGTTTGCAGTAGAGGTTGTGAATGTATCAGGATATTTTTTCTTTAATAAACCAATAGCAATGCTACATAGGCTTAGAAAGGGGTGAATGTTGCATGCTTAATCTCAAATACCACTCAGAAAATCAGTGGATGTCATGATTTGACTTGATGTAAAATGCAAGAGAACAGGAGATTTTGTAAGTTTAGCTTAAAGAAACAACAACAAAAAAGTACCTGTAAATCTGTTCAGTATGGATTTGGTATTTTCTGCAGAGAATATAGAAAGGAGATCGTTTACTTCCTTCTTAGAGGTTGTCATGTGTTAGGATTATGCCCTGTGAGTGAGCTGATTCTGTGTAATATTTTCATTAAACTTTATCATTTTCATGACTATGTATTTGCAGTTGTACTCTGATTCATTGCTGGTTTTTGTACTGATTTTTTTTTTTTGGAAGGGGCAGGGAAAAGCTAAGAAGAAAATATGTCACTCTTTTTACAGTGACATGTCTCTGTAGGACTTGCTCCCATGCAAAGTTTGAACTTCTGTTATGGATGAGGGAAAATTTTCATGGTACTGTAGATTTCCGATAGTTTCTTAGTAGAATAGATACTGAGATTTGTTATCACTTCAGAATACCTAGATATTTTTCTGCTGAGTTGTTTAGCTTTCCATGATGTACCTTCTTTACCTCTTAGCTAAGTATGCACTATTTAATCTAGAGGAATAAAGTAATATAAGGTATTAATTGCAAAGTAGATCTATTAAACTCCTGCCTTTAATCCTTTCTTAAAACTCTCCTAGGCTGACTAAGAAGGGAGAAACCAACTATGAAACATAATTTAGCTATGGGGTGTGGTTGAAACATTGGAAAGACTAATGAGCAACTAATTTGACTTCTACTACAGCAGATTGTAGTAAATATAAACTAGGGTTGCCTGTCTTTCTGTCTCCTGTAGGTGAAGTACATTCTTACTGACATTTGTTCCCCTTTCAGGTTGAACAGCATTGTGCTGACATCTCCTTTTCAAATTCCTGTCTTTGTACCACAGTTCAGTGCGTGTGTTTTCAGCCTTGCATGTAAAACTGGCTGCATGAATCAGAGCAGCCAGGTGGGATTTTGACGAGCACACTCTGGAAAAAGCATCTCGTGTGACCACCTCCTTTTGCTTATGTAAGAACAGTGGGATCACATGTCCACAGCAAAAATGTGGGCAGTTCCTTATTTGGTAGTGCATTAATAACCTTGATCTTGCGTGAGTGTAACAGCAATTAAAACAATACAGTATAGTTGAGTCGCTTTTCCAAGTGGATTTATTGTGTTTACAGTTCTTCTCTTCATCAAGGCTGAAAAAATAGTTTATTTTCTGCTGGAAACTAGTAACTTCTCTCATTATTACAGGGGGGAAAAACCCCGAGAAACCACAAGCAGAGTTTGGATAGGGATTGTGCAAGTATCTTCCACCGATCCTTCACCCTCCCCCCTTTTGTGTGTGACCTGTAACGATGATTGCTGTCATGTTTATCCAGTTGGTTCTCACTGATAGCTTCTTAATTATGTCAGAAAAAAATTACTACTTTTGCAAGAAGAAAAAATAACTTGCAGACATGACTTCTGTCTGTTCCTTAGTTATGGAACATGATCGAAGTAGTGATAAAATCCTAGATGAGTCTGTCAGCCTTCAGTATAAACCTGTAGAGTATATTCATCGTTAGGAAAATATTTCTATAATGTGTTATGTTCCACTAATGAATGTTCCAGACTGGCAGTGTGTTGGGGCAGTGTTTTTTTTTTAATAGAAGAAATCCAAATGCTAATGATAGTCTGAGAACCATTGGAAAGACAGACTGCAGGTTCAGATCAGGTCACATCTGAGTTGTGTCAGTGCCAGCATCACAGAGATTTTTTTGCAAGAGCTAACCTGTGAGGAATATGATTCTGTGTTGCTACATCTTTGCTAAGACAGCAGGTTATTAATTCTATTGTTTGGTGGAAAAAAACCCATAGGGTTACTTTCTTATGGATGAAGGAATTCTACTTAAAGTAAACAGCAGTAAATTATTATAGGTGGTAGATACCCTCCTTTTTCTACAGATGAAAGGCTAAAAGAGGAGCTGCACTATACTACAGTAATTAAAACAGATATGAAATAAAACATACTGCCCATCCTGTTTCCTGTGTGGTCAGAATTGTTATAACTGACTTTATGTAGGGTGTTGAAATAAATGCATTTAAAATGCCTTTAAAACACCTTCTTCAATTCCAGTTTCTTGAAGGAAAGTCAGCAAGGGTTACCGTGGAAACTAGTGCTGAGTTTTCCATTGTCCTTTTCCTGTTAATCAGTACATAGCACTAGTATTAGGTCACAGAAGTTCTCCTACACCAGGATTCATTGGTGGAAGATCTGGTAGGGAGCCAATCACAGTTCTCAGGGTCTGAGCTGCCTGCTCTTGTGTCCGGTCTCAGCCAGCCCAGAGCAAATGTTACTTAGGTTTGTGCCAGCTGGCCCTGGTCTCTGGGCTGGGGAATGCTGGACTGCAGAAGGAGGTAGTCTATGAGCTGGCCATTCTGTCCTTATATTTTTTAGAGAGATTTCTGCCCCTTTTGTGCTGCAGGAGTGGGGCTGAATCCGTTGACTGTGAATGTCAAATTAAGCCTCACTTTTACTGAAAACAGGAATACGAGAAACATCTTTACAAATGTTACTAAATACCTGTTTCTAAAAAGTGTATTTGTTGTAAATAACACCCCTCTGTTTCACTTAGGTGGAAAACAATACAGATATACTTAATAGTAATAGTTTATTTTCTAAGGTTTGTATAATAAACACATCTGCAGGACAAACAAGTAGAGGTCCACACATTTTTTCAGTGGTTTTTTTATTGTCCGACGTTCCTGCTCTGGTTTCTTTGTTAAGAAACTTGCAGTGCATCTCTTCTGTAGCACTTTTTCAGTGTCCCACTGACACAATTGTTGGGTTTCCAGTGTCCTTTGGCAGGGAATTCTATCACTTGTAGAACTTCTTCATTTTATTATTTAAACTGGCTTCTGCTGATTACACTCTGGCTCTGGCTTGAATGGGCGTAGACTGTGAACGATTCTTCTTCTCCTTTCTCCATAATTTGTAGACCTTGCAGACCTTTGTGATGTCTGTGGTTTTTTGGAGACTGAAGAATTCAATCCTCTTCAGTTCTCATGTGGAAATATTTGTATTTTTTTATTATCTGTTATGGTTCTCTGAACATTTTTGATTTTAAACAATATACATGGCTTGGGGGAGCTGAAGGAGGCAGAATAGCTGAGTGTTACTGTGTAGATGTACTATTGGTGTTCGCATGATACTAGAGTAATGTTTCTTGGGTTTTTTGTGTCCTAGTAGCTCCTAATACTTAATTTGCCTTTTTTTTTTTTTCCTGGCTACCAAGCAGTCTTGTATTCTTTTTGACACTGATTAGAATTAATCAGTACTTTTTTAACCTTTTGTAAGCAACATATATATTATTATGTGGTGTACTCTTCATGCTGAGAAAATAGCATAACATGGAAGCCCGTGGCTATGTATAAAGTATATGTACGTCCAGTAAGTTAGTCTTATGTGACCTTATTGATAATATTCAGGGCCTGATTGTGTTGGCACTTGAGAATCTGAAAGACTTGGATTGTAGCAATGTGTTTGCTTAAAACAGTTACCAGAAGGGCTATAAAACTTTGTACAATCAGGTAAAAAGCAGCTAGTCTTGGAGGGAAACTGAACATGCACAAAGCATTAAGCTGTTCATCATATTAAATATCTTTACTTGTTATGTAACCAACACAAGAAGATTGGTGACATGTGAGTCAGAAACCTGACTAGTACAGTGTGATAAATATGTGATTAAGTCTAACTCTTCATTTGCATATGGGCTATTTCAGTACAGAATCCCTTGAGGCTTGGGTAAATTCCTGAGTGATAACCATCAGAGCAGCAGGTAGTTCGGATAAAGATCCGGGCTTTTTATATGTAAAAATGAAAGAAAGAAGCTTGGCTACGGTATTTTTCTGCTTTCTTTGCCCTGAACTGATAACTTGAGTAGTGAATTCTGCAGAACTTGTTAAAATCGAACATTTCCTTGGAGGAAACAGAACTTCAGCTTCGTTGTGAATGTGGGGGTTTTTTCTGGTAATAACAGGAGATATTTCTCCTTACCAAGACAGTGTACTTTTCCATACATATATTTACAGAAGTATGTATGACAACATTCTTAACTACTTGAAGTTTGTAGTAGTGTGTTAAATAGGCATAGTCAGTAATGTGAGAGAACCTGTTAAATGTTTTTCATGAATGGCATTTTTTCTGGTCCACCACTCAAATTGAGTAAGCGCCCCTTGGCAGAAATATGTGGGTGGGAATTGAAATGGACACAGAATCTAAGGAATTGAAAAGCACCTGTGGAATCTGTATTCTTTCAGAAGAGGGAAGACTTAACCTGTAGATGAAAATACTTTGTGTTGCTTTGTGTGGCCATACTTTGGATGTTTCCTTTTGAGTTTCTAAATGCTGTCTGGTACTTGGCTGAAGTAGTTAACCAATCGAACTTCCAAGAGGGAGGTAGTTGCATTTTCATCAATCAGTGCATCATTGCTGAATCCCAAGACCTCTGCCTGCTTTCGAATAGTTCATTCCCTCTTAGTGGTGAAAAGTTAAAATGTGGAAGATTATTCTGAGAGTATTTTTGTTTTTCAGTTACAGTAGGGACTGTGACTTAGTAGACAAGAATCAGGTATGAGATATGTTTGGTATGTTCTGATCAGTGTGTATGTGTTATTAGTGTCCTAGTCACATTCTTGAAGATAGTTGTTCCTGTATTCAATAGGAAATCAACTTGAAATTAGCTTTTCTTTTGCCAGTATTTTATGTAGTTCTGAATAGGTCATAATGCATATGTAATGGAAATAACAATTTCCTGAAGAGAAGAACCCAACCCATCATTTGGCATATAATAAACTATAGTAAGCTTTAAAGTATGATGAACATTTTCAGTTGTGCATTTAATTTCTAACTTTTGGTCTATTGTTACAAAAAGTAATAAGAAAATTAAAACTAATTAAAAAAAAAATTGCTAACAGCCATCTTGTTATGTAGTCTTTTCCAAATAAAATTGAAGACTATGTGTATTGCACTCTTAAAAATTAATTGTGGAGATTCAGAAGTGGTAACAGTGTATCTCCGGTTTGAGATTTTACACTAGAGCTGTAAATTCTGAAATGTATATTTAAAGCAAGCTTTTCCACAAAAGACCTTAAAAATATGTCCTTTGGCCTGTTGGCAGAATTTCATGTATGTTCCAGTAATCTTATAGACAGTATTTTAAAACCTATATTGCCAGTAAAAAGTAGAAAACATTTTTTCTGATGCTAGGACTGGTATAACTTAAATATAATGAATTTAATTTTAAGTTATGTGGTATTTCACTTTGCTTTTATGATTATTCATTTAGATGTAAAATCAGTCCCCGAATCCTTGTGTACAGTTAACTTTTTACTTCTGTCACCGTAGCAGTTTCCACAGAGAACTGAAGTAAAAATTTGATAATTTTGGTGGTTGCTGGGGTATGAAGTACGTGACTAAATGAAGCTTTTCTTTTAGGGCCATCAATTAGAAAGAACTTTTATGTTCTGCAGGTTTCGCTTTGAATTTTCTGTTGGATATATTTTTTGAAAATCAACTAATTGATGCTTCTGTTGTTAACTCTAAAATTTATTTCTGTGTGCAGTACCAGCTACTGAATAGTTCTGTGGTGAAACTCTTTTTAATGATAGAATTAATGAATGAGGTTTGCTTGTACCAGGTCTTATTCACAGTATAAAGTGTATATAAAGTACAAACATAGCTCAGTCAACAACTACATCCAGTTAAAGATGGTGGGGAGAAGAGTTGTCAGTTTTTTTTTTCTGGGAAAACAATGGATGATGTTACAGGAAATTTTTTTATTGTCTATGGGTGTGCTTTCTTCAAACCATTGTAGACAAGTATAAATTTATTCCATTCATTAATGTGGGTTTGCAAATATTATGATACTTAATTGTGAAAGCTTTTCCTGGGGAGGGATTTGGCTCCTCTTGCCTTGACATTTATGTGCACATGTGTATTTATAGTTGTGATCTGTCTGGAATTTGCCTTTGTGGTTTTGTTTGCTCTTTAATTTGTTCTGTGATCTAGTCCTGTCTTTCTCAGTTTTGTTTCTATGGTTTAATAAGTAAGGAGTACAGAAGAAATGGCTTAATTTAAAGGAAATAATGAGCATTTTTATTCAACTTCAGGGAATATTGACACTATTCTGCCTAGAAGCTTTTCCTTAAAATAACATACTGGTGCTAATTTATGATTAATCTATAATTTGGGTTCGGTATGTTATTATTATGAATGTTTCCATAAGTTATCTCAGTTGTTGTGAAGGCTTCTTTAAAGAAAGCAACTGATTCAAAGCTAATATTGTCAGTGCAACTCTTCTAAGACCTGGAAGTGGTATGACCTTGCCCCCACTTTCTGCCAAACAAGATATATAGCTCTTGGCCATATGTATGTGAGTTCAACTATGGTTGTTCTGAGAGAATAATGGAAAAGACGTTTTAAGCAACAATTCCTTTACTGAAATACTTACTCAAGTGGAATGCAGTAGTCAGACTCAGTCTCCGAAGTGGAGCTGTTAAAGGAACAATTTTCAGCTTTCTACTGTGTATTTTATACACATTTTTAGATGAAAAAAGGAAGTCTGGTATTACAAAAGTGAACATAATTGTTTTTGATCAAAGAACATGGAAAATCCTCTAGGTGAGAGATTGCTTATATAAGGCAAGTTTTGGAAGTTTTCAAAATTTTATTCATCTTTCCTGACAGTAAAAATTTTTAATAGTCTATTTGGTGTTTTAGTAATTTGTTACATTTGAAGACATATAATTTTTTTCCCCAGTCATCATTAAAAAGCTTGAACCAAAATTCCCTTTTTTTTTTTAAATCTATACTGTAACAAAAAACAGTGATGTAAAGAAGCACTGGACAAATACAGGCTGTTAACTTTCTCAGTGCATAATAGGAGTGCCATGACATTACCCTGAAGTAGCTTAAAAGAACAGAAAGACACATCTGAGACTGCCCAGTTTGGCAGAAGTTTGTTTTACAGAATTGACTATAACCAAAAGCTTCATAAATACCACTTGATACTGGAATGATGATAACATTTTTCTGTGTATGCCTGAAATGGAATGTAGTTGTTGTATTTGAAGACTGTATAAGCAAAGAACTGATGATATAGATGGTTAATTGAGTCATAATGTGATATATCAGTCAGAGAATTAATGTGGTAGAGAGAGAAAGAAAGCTTATTGATGGTGAGGGGGTTTTCTCTGTTATGTTTTTCAGGTGGCTTCCCAGCCAAGTACATTACTGGATTTGTATGTCCGAGAATTTCCTTAGCTTTCTTTCATGAGCATGCCTAATCAAGTCTTAGATTATGGCCTTACTAATTTTATAGATACATAGTTTAGTGACTTGCTTCTGGAGGGCTTGAGTGAGTTGCAGGACTCACTACTTGCTGCCTTGTCACAGCTGAGGTCAGCCTTGGCTATGTAGGATCTCTAGGGCTGTGTGCTCTTAATGCTACCTAAACAAATCCAGTGAAATCCCAGAACCACCCCTCCTTCAAGCTAAAGGTGAAAGTCCACACAGAAGGTGAGCTCACATCTCTGTGTGCCACAGAACTGGGCGTGAGCAGGTGTGCAAACACTGCAGGTGCCTCTGGTACTTGGACACAGTGTCAGTCTCTGAAATAAGAGGTGCCTGAAATGCAAGGACTCTGGGAAATGGACACACTGACAGAACGCCCTGTGATGTTTCCAGGTTCTACTACAAAAGGGGAAGACATCAAGGTAGAAATGCAGAAACTTGTGAAGAACAAAATAATCCCATAAGGAGTTCATGTGTCACACAGTAGGTAATGACCTTATCTGGTTTTTTAGGGGACAATTACTCAGGTGTTTAAACAAAAGATATTCAAACATATGGGAAGCAAAATCTTCTCATAGTCTAGAAGAGTGTTTTTCAAGGTGTATGTGGTAACGGGGAAGATAGGACTGTAGCAGTAAAACAAAATATTTACCTGTGCTTTCTTAAGGCTATTTTGTTTTCTGTTTATCTGTGCTTGTGTGAAGGGACTGCAGGGCCTGAAGTCCTTGAGGAGAGTACATGAGGATTTTCCTTTATTTTCTTTTGATAATAATTGTGGAGAGGAATATGGGATAAAATAACAAAAAGCAGGAAAGAATTGCAAATATCAGGTATTTGGAGTTCTAAAAATCTAGCAGCTCTAATACGACAAAATTGGAAGATATAAAAGCTTACCACACTTAGCAGGTGGATTTCATTGTCTGAAGTAGTTCTGGTATGATTGGATGTACCCCAATTGTTATTAGCATGATTATCAGATGTTCATGTTATGCACACTAGTCTTTTAATAATAATATTAAAAGTTCTCACTGCTTTTAGGAGAGTATCTCTGTCTATTAGAAATTGTTTAAAGAGCTCAATAAGCATGTGAGAGGAACTGTAGCCTATGTGTATTTTCAAAAGGTCTCTTTATGATGAAAGGAAGGTCTCAACATGGAGAAGAAGAGACATGCTTTCTGGAATTGACTCTTACAAAATTCCAGACTTACGAGATTCCAGACTATAAATTCATTCTGACATGAAGATCTCGTGTAGGGCAAGAAGTAGAAGTAATGTAGTCATTGCTGTACATCCCACTCAGAATCTTAAGTAGTTTAATTTTTGGGGAATAGCTTACACAATTGGGGTATAACTTGGCACTTCAGCCAGAATAGCATGTCCCCCTCTGTAGGGAGAGAAAGGATGCCTGAACGCTTAGTCACTGTGATATTGGGCAGAAAGTCTGAGTGTAACCTGGTTGTTACCAGAATTTGTTCTGTAAGTGTGAACTAGGTGATAGAATATTATGTAAGATTGTCACAAAGTGAAAAATTTAGAGTTTTTGGGTTTGTTAGTATAGTAAATAGATAAAAAGCAAAAAACTTCAAAATGGAGGATTGTTGTTGTTCTCCAGACCTCCTTCTTCTTCTTCTATTACTCCATATTCTGCAGTAGAAGTAGTTTGGGGTGATTGGATAAAGAATTCCACAGTTCCTGTCTACGTGACCAAAGTGATTTATTGAACATTGGTGGAAAAGTGAAAATATCTTTCGTTTTAAGTTTTCATTGGGTGATTTACCTTTAAGAAGACTGTATAATCTTGATAATTGGGCTTTCTCTTGCATTCTCTGCTTCGTGCTGTGTCTGGGTCACGCAAGTTACTTTATTTCTCTGATAAGACTTAGTAAACAACTATCTGAAAGCAGAGAACGCTGAAGGTCCCATTCGTCTCTTGGACTTCTGACAAAGACTCTAAAAAATCTCCCCCATCCAGGGAGGTCTAGTTAAGGCACGGAAAGTGTCACGTAAGTTTTAACAATTAAAGTGAAGAAACTATTTATTTAAGGAGAAGTCCTGATTATTGTGCTTTTAATGAAACCCTTGAAATTAATTACTGTTTTGTTACAAAAGGGGAGGGAGGGGAGATGGTGCAGAGAATCTATCACTAAGCCTTGTTAATTGCACTGGTTGAGTATTTTTATGATACTTAAAAGGAGACATGTGCTATAATACAGTATTTGTAGTGGATAAAATGTTGAATTTAGAATGTGGGTTTCAAACAATTTATTTGAAATACTAATTTTAAATTAACTAAAAGAGCACTTTTAAAAGAAAGGTAAAAAGAAAAGGGTGATCTAGTAAAAGACTAGCTTTATTCCAGGTGGAGCTCAGCAACAACTTCTTGCTTCAGCTGTAAAGGTAATGGATTCTATAACCCTGTGACTTCCACGGTGCCAAAAATCCAAGTGAGTCCTGAGAGATTTGGTGGTAAAGGGAGCCAGTTCCTTCTTTCGATACCCTTTGGCCTCTATTACATTTGAAATAATAACTACATATATGCTAAAAGTTCTTACTTTCTAACATACTCAGGTGAAATTTTGACTTTTTTCTCTCTTTACCTTTTCCATACATATTCTAAGGAGAATGTAAAAAAACCCAGATAAATAATTAGGCAAATCCTGTATACACTCGAAGGAATATAGTAAATTCTATTGCAGAAATTGGAAAAGATAAAATGTGAGGATTAGGAAGATGACGCAGATTAAGAAACTGAAAGGAAAGTCCCAAATCTTTTTCTAGTACTTTCTGGTTAAGGAAGCATTTTCTGATCAGTCTCGTGCAAGTTTGAGCAGGTTCTAGAAAGCAGCTTCAAATATAATGCTCCCTGAGTCAGAGGATTAGTGGGTTTTATTGTTAGAAGGAAGGCAGCTGAGCTTAATTACCTCCATAATTGTAACTTCATAATTCAGCCTAGAAATGTTTTCATACAGACAACATCAAGATATGACCAAAAGCGGTGTATTTTAATACTTTGTTGCAGGGAGGAGTAATTTTTCAGTTGTGTTAATTTGTCTTGTAGTTCATTGCCCTACTGATAAGCATAGCTAATTTCTTGACCTATAGCTCTTAACAGAGGTACAAAAGAAATCTTGCAGGCTAAAACTTCATAGCATTTTCTCTATGGAGCACGAATACGTCAGTAGTAGAATTTGTTTTATATATTTTAAAATAAATGTGTAAGAACCAAGTATTTTTCTGTTATTAGCATCTGATCAGATGAAAGCTATTTGCTTGGAATATTGCCATACTTGTATAATAATCTTGGTATTTCCTATTCCTCAGCCTAGAAGAAGGCTGAGACAGGATCTACATTTTGGTCTACTTTAATTTAGTGGCTTGAGTTGTGGTAAACAAAGTGGTATGTTTTGCTCGGATTCATTCCTACTGCTTAATAGTACCTGGCTACGGTCAGCTGTGGTAATAATAAACATTTTATTTTTAAAGAAACGAAGTTTTGCTTTCTGAAGCTTTGTAGTTGATTTGGGTGTAAAATTCTTCATAGCCTTTGCTGGAAAGGGTACAGATCCATGTTGATATATTTGGAAAAGAGTTATGTACAGCTGTCTCTATAGAAACAGTGAAGTAAAATGCTATAATTACTCTAGATGTGCTTCTGCATGTCTCTTGGGACAGATAAGCCTTCTGAGCTGACTGGATCCCGCCCTGTTGGTGAAAGGCACTGTTACACGCTGTTTTAACCTTTAAACCTGAGTTGCTGGGGCAGGCGCACAGAGAAGTGGAGCGCTGTGTGCGCGCAGGCGTGTGAGAGCGAAAGCCGTGCGGGCTGGGGCGGCGGGGAAGTGACGTCCGCTGTTGTTCGGCGTTCTAGAAAGAGCGCAGACACGTCCTGCGGGTGGGAGGGCTCTGCAGAGGGCTGTGCCGTGCCCAGTGTGTAATCGTTTATAAACGGGCAACGGGGGAAGGAATCAAATACGGAGAGGCTGTCTAGTCTTTCTCTAATGTGTCGTAGAGTTTGTTGTTTTGTAGCAGCTCTGTTTGTTTCAATTCAAAGTTTGATTTTTATTTTTCCTTCTCTAGCATCTCCACCTTGCTAAGACACAGGACACTGCTTTCTTTACAGCAAGGAAAATCTGAATTTCTCCAACACTCAGGATGGGGAAAGATTACTATTCTATCCTGGGAATTGAAAAAGGGGCTTCTGATGAGGATATCAAAAAGGCTTACAGAAAACAAGCACTGAAATGGCATCCAGATAAGAACAAATCTCCCCATGCAGAAGAAAAATTCAAAGAGGTTGCAGAAGCTTATGAAGTGCTGAGTGATCCCAAAAAGAGAGACATTTATGATCAGTTTGGGGAGGAAGGTATGTATGTCTGTTATATTTTGACTTGTCACTTTCATTGTGTTGAATGAAGCAAAATAAACATATGAAGACATGGTATGTGTTCATCTTTAGGTAGTGTATTTGTTTGGCTCATCAGATTTTAAGTATAAAATGCGTTGCTAGGCTTTAGTGCTGGTAAAGTTTTAATTTCTTATTTTAACAGGGTTTTTTATAAACCCCAAATACTTGACAGGCAAAAAGTTACTGAACAGAAGAAGTTTCTAGCACCCATAAAAAGCTTTCTGTGATCTCTTACTGCTGCCTTCCCTTGCCAGAGCAGTTTTTGAGATGCAGTTCAAAACGCATGTATTCTTTTCTTTAATTTTTGCTTAAGGGCAATCTGCTTGATCTAGGCAAGGCAGTCCTTCAGAGCAGAAGCCCAGGTGTCCAGCCTGTAGTTGTCCTTGGCTTCATGCCTGGAGAGGAAAGAATTTGGCTGATGTCATGAAATACCAGAACAATTTTTTAGCTTTAATTGTAAACAGTGATAACATGCCAAGAGAATGAGGCCTCAGAAATGTCACATTTATCCTAAAATGGTTATCTGGAGAGGATGACTTTTTTTTTTTTTTTTTTCATTTTTGACCACCATGACTTTCAGTCTTATGATTGAGCAACAGAGGAAGTCATGAACATCCCTTCCCATATATGTCTGGTACCAGGAATTCCATATGAAAGAATTACTTCCGTTGTGACAAGTAGGCCTGTCGCCTTGATTTCTGCAGTGCTTAGATGTTTTTAATTCTGTGATAAAAGTTCTCACGCACTCTTCTGTAAACACAGCTATGTTTGTCTAACTGTCCGTATTGTTCCAGATGTCACACGTGGACACAAAGGAAGACACGTATACTCACGCTCTCACAGCAGGTGAAAGGCCAAGAAGAAGGTGGCCTCTTTATTCAGACAGTTATATACCTTCTTAACAATCACTGTGGATTGGATGGTGGATATTACCACCCCTCAATCACACTGGTCAAAGGAAATATCCATCAAAATCTCCGCCCAGGAGAAAGAATGAAAACAATAAGGACAGTTAGACAAACATAGCTGTGTTTACAGAAGAGAGCGTGAGAACTTTTATCACAGAATTAAAAACATCTAAGCACTGCAGAAATCAGGGCGACATAGGCCTGCTCATTGCTATTCACTTGGGGCCGTGTTTCTTACTTTTATAAAGGCGGACACTTAGATAGCAGTGTTTAGTATTTTGGACAAAGATGTAAAGAATGAACTTCTAGAATGTTGAATCGGGGAATGCCTCCTGATGCCTCAGTTGCTCTCTAAGCTCTTCTAAGAGTGTAATTAGTTGTTGTAAGGCAAATGCAGAGGGTTGGGGTTTGTAGGGAGGAGGAAATTTCAGTGTTTTTACAGCCAGGAGCTTTATTTGCTTTCAGTAACTTCTGACTAGCTATTGCAGGAGGTGTCCTTCTGCTATCACAGATTGAATCCCCTGATCTTCTTGTTTGGCATTAACAGTAGTGTGACAGAAGGATGTACTACAGGTTGCTAAGTACTTTTGATCTGGTCTGGTGTTGAAATGGGGAAAGCATTCTGATATCTTAGTTGGTTAGTGTCGGTACCCAACATTAAGCTTATGCATGAGAACACCAAGCGAAAACACCCCCCAACAAACCCCTCTTTGAAATTTACAGAATGCCTGCCTCATAATGTAAGCCTTCATTTTTTTATGGTTATACAAGTATGATAGCAACTGTAGTTCGGAATTGATCTAAGACTGAAAAAAAAAGTTAAAAAAACAAGCACTCTAAGTTGAGAGATAAAAGTCTCTTAAGAAGATTTTCAGTCTTTTAATAGTTTGAGAAAGTATCCTGAAATGGTCAGTGCAGAAGAGCACTATTACAAGGAAATTTTTGATCACCTATTCGGAAAGAGGCATTGAAGAAAATTGATTTTAGCTCGGTTTGGAATGGGAGCACAGGAAGTACAAGGGAGTTTTCAGTGAGATTTGTAAGGGGAATCTTAGCAGGAAGAAATGAGATTTAGATCTCTGCATGTGAAAGATAGAACAAAGCTATTGAGAACCTTCTGATTTTTTGCACAGAGACAGTGATAGTATGTACAAGGTTTTTGTACCCAGATGGAGTAAGTTCCAAGATGTTTTTACTTGTGGCTCCATTGAAGAGAGTTCCCAGGATTTGTAGCTGGTTTATATCATAGGAACACAAACTGGGATGAGTTTGGAATTTTAAATTGAGTATTAAGGAAGCATATATGTGCTTGACTCTTGGCATGTTACCTTTTACTCTAAACAAATTGCAGGAAAACAGGGGTAAAACTAATGAACAGTTACAGCTGAGCTATAGAGACTATAGGATATGTTGCATATGACAGTGAGTAATTTTCCCCAGAACTGACCTTGTAGAAGGATGCAATTCCCAAAAGACTTTGTAGAACAAGAAGAGATCAAGTCAGGCAAACCTGTCTTCTGCTCTAAGATGCTAATTCATTAAAATAACTGGTTTCAATCATAAGAAATAAAGTTGACACTGTCAGAATACCTGTTCTTCTGAAGTAAAAGTCATTCTAGAGTGTCAGAAAGTTTGTTGCTGTTCAAGCAATTGAATTGCTAGTCAGTACTGCGTATTCTCATGGTGAATCCTCCTTGAAAAGCAGACCTTTCACTCTACTGCAAATATCTTTTTGACTTATCAGTCCTGATATCATTACACTCTACAGTACGAAAGCTTATACGAACACCCAGTTTGTTTTTAACTTTGCTTATTTGTCTTATTTAGGTCTTAAGGGAGGAGCTGGAGGATCTGATGGCCAGGGTGGTACCTTCCGGTACTCCTTCCATGGCGACCCACATGCTACATTTGCAGCTTTCTTTGGTGGCACAAATCCTTTTGAGATCTTCTTTGGAAGGAGGATGCCTGGTGGCAGAGACACTGAAGACATGGAGGTGGATGGTGATCCCTTTGGATCCTTCACTAGTTTCAGTATGAATGGTTTCCCAAGGGAGAGGAATACGGTTGGCAGCCAATTACGTCGTAAACAAGATCCCCCTGTAATCCATGAACTTAAAGTGTCGCTGGAGGAGATCTACCACGGCTGCACAAAAAGAATGAGGATTTCACGTAAAAGGCTTAACCCGGATGGTAGAAGTGTCCGAACAGAGGACAAAATTCTTACTATTGAGATAAAAAGAGGATGGAAAGAAGGCACCAAGATCACTTTTCCGAAAGAAGGTGATGAAACACCCAACACAATTCCAGCTGATATTGTTTTTATCATTAAAGATAAACCTCACTCTCATTTCAAGAGAGATGGATCAAATATTGTCTATCCTGTTAAGATCAGCTTACGGGAGGTAAGTTTCTCTTGTGGTAGAACTCTAAATGTTTGACATTATTACAATATGATACAATGGGTAAAGCTATATGGCAGCTGTGAAGTTCCAGGATTTGGCATTTGGGTGGTTTTTAAAAATAGTTTCACTTCTGTCAGCGTGTGGCTGAAGAGCACAGTCATTTATAGTGGAAACAATAGCTGTTTTGATAAAAATGGAATATTATTTCAAGCTGTTTACTATAGAGGTGGAAGAGGATAAGGTGGAAGGGTAAGAATCAGGGTTGAGATATCTTAAATCTTCATACATAAGCTTTCTAGCTAATGATGTATTAGGCTGAAGTGACAAATGCAAACTAACAAATGCATCCTATATAGTATGCTCCTTGCTGCTGTGATAAAATTGCTACTTTTGTAGGACAAGGTAGAAATGTCTTAAGTATTTTCACTGCCAACAAATTCTAAGTCTCCCTTTTTAGCTCATAAGTTACTGCAGTGTGATTTTAAGCTACATAGAGATTGATTTCATGAAGATAAATAATTGTGAACAGGTGTAAGAGGAGCTATATATAACAACAAAAATGGTATAGCTTTTTAAAATTCCATTCCAAGTCAAAACATACTGACTTCCTGAAGGAAAAGTCAGAAAGACAAGTTCCCAGAGTTCTTGAGAGTCTGAAGCCTCAACATAATCATAATTTAAAAGATAATATAGCTGAGTGTGTGTATTTTTTCTTCCTAATTAGTATCAGGTGGAGAAATAAACTCTTGCTTTCATTATATGCTCTTTTTGTAAATTAAGCTACCTTAAAGGATTCTGAACTAAAATAAGTGTGAAATGAGGTGAAGCACCTAAAGTAGTGAGGGAGGGAGAAAAGACAATATTTAATGTTAATGTGGGTAATACAGTTCCTTCACAGATAAAAGCCTATTTAGACTCGTTGCATTGTTATGTAAATTGGACATTATCAGTGTAGTCTAAGTGTTCTGAATCAGGTGAAGTCGCAGGAATCAAAATCTTATTATCAGAGATCCCAGTAATGAAAATAAATTATTGGATAAAGCAGAAGGTCTGTAATGTTCTAATTTTGGTGCAGCAAAATTATTGTTTGCTATTCTTTAGGCACCACAAATACTCACGTAAGACAGCTGTGAAATTTGATATGCCTCTGCTTATAGACACTTAAATGTTGTTCTGAAATTTGATATAATACAGTTTGGTAATGTATTGGAATAAAGCTCCTGTGCAATGTAAACAAAAAGTGAAACGGGATTCTAAATTTCCAGTGGAAACTTAGAAGACTGACATCTGTAGAGAAGTATGAGTGAGGAGTTCTGCTCAGCTCCCTTATTGTTTGATAAAGTGTTTGATATCACCTCAATTACCCTCCAGTGGCCATTGTGTATGATTCATAAATTCAGTGATATTCAATGACAAACTGAAGCTTTCTAAGAGAGGAACATTGTATCTAAATTTTGACATCTCAGTAGTGCACAGGAGAAATACTGCTTAGAATTCTAGTCACTTTTAAATAATCCAGATTCATTTGTAGGTACAAAAAAGTTCTGACCAATTTCTTTTTCTCATATTGCGATCTTTCTTTAGGCTTTGTGTGGCAGCTCTTTCAATGTGCCAACGATAGAAGGAAGAACCATACCCATGACAGTAAATGAAGTGGTAAAGCCTGGGATGAGAAGAAGAATTATAGGATATGGTTTGCCATTTCCCAAAAATCCTGACCAACGTGGAGACTTAATTATAGAGTTTGAAGTAATTTTCCCAGATAACATTTCTCCAGCATCAAAAGAAGTACTTAGGCGAAATCTTCCAGTTTCATAAAATGGAAGACTGTGTATGTCAACAGATTAAAATAGGACACTGGAAATGCAGAAGACTGGCAAGTCTGTGCTTTAAAAGTGCAATCTGTAACACCTAGTGGAATCTTTGTTTTTTTGTTTTGTGGGATGGGTGGGGGGAAAATACTGTAATGCTGCATGAGAAGAAGAGTTTTAACTAGAAGTCATACAGATGAATTCTGCAGTAAAAATTACAGGGAAAGCCACTCATTTTGTTTTACATCTTCCTAATCAGCAAAGTTTAGTCATTATTTTGCTTAATATAAAATGCAGTAATTTTTTTACAAAGTCAGTGCATATTTCTGATACAGTACTTGAGCCTCCAAGTACTTTATTTCTTCTATCCTTACCCTGTCTATAAACGTTACACATTTATACAGAAATTTGAGATAGTAGTAGAAATACACAAAGGTATAAATATTTTAAAGAGCAGAACATGAGAGAGATCATTTCAGTATGTTGCCTTCCACTGCACAAAGCATAGGCTGGAAAAATCAGCTTGGACTCCTGAACTGCCCCCCCTGTGCAATGAAAGCCTTCTCTTTATTGCCCCAGAAAGTGTCAGGACTGCATTGTGAGTCTGGCAAAGGGCACATGGCCTGAGGAGCCAGAGTAGCCATTTGCTGTGGGATAGTTCCTCAGCCTTCAGGCAGAACAGCAAGAAGGGAGGGATTCCTGAAGGACGTGAACAGCAAAGGGTGAGCCTGCTGTGAATGGGGCAGGGAGGCTGGTGACCAATGACATGGAGAAGGCTGAGGTACTCTGTGCTGCCCTTGCATCAGACACTATCAGTAAAACCATGCAGGAATTCCAGGCCCCTGAGACTAGAGGGGAAATCTGGAACCTTGGTGGTAGAGGGCCAGGTTAGGGTGTACTTTAACCGGAAGTCTATGAGCCTGACAGATTGCACCCAAGTGTTTAGGGAGCTGGCTAATGCCATTGCAGGGCCACTCTTACTTGTCTTTGAATGGTGAGGGAGATTGAGAGATGTTCCAGTAGACTGGAAAAAAGAAAATACCACTCTTCAAGAAAACCAAGGAGGAAGATTGGGGAATCTACAGGCTAATCAGCTTCACCTAAGCCCTTGGTAATGTGATGGAAAAGAATCCTCCTGGAAAGCATTTCTAAAAGGTGATCAGGGGTAGTCAACATAGATGTACAGGGAAATCTTGCTTGACCAATCTTACTGCCATCTACAGTGAGTTTTAGGGGTGTTGGGGAACAAATCTATGTTGTTTACCTTTTACATCAGTAGACAGACTGGTGAAGTACAGGTTAGATAAGTCCAAAGTGAGATGGATTAAAAGCTGGCTTAAAGAGGGAGCACAGGAGGTTTAATCAGTGGCACAAAGTCCAATTGGAGGCAAGTCAATAGTGGTGTACCCTCTGGCTCAGTACTGGGGCCAATACTAGTCAGCATCATTAATGACCTGAATTAAGGGATGGAGTTTACAAATTCTATAAACTGGGAGGAGTAGCTGGTGCCACCAGCTGATGTACTGCCTTTGAAAGGGACCTCAACAGGCTGAAGAACTGGACAGAGTATTCTCACAAAGTTCAGTAAGGGGGAGTGCATTGGGGAGTAACTGACCATCAAACTGTCGATAAACTGACTGTGAGCTGGCAGTGCAGCCTTGTGGCAACAGATGCCAAAGCTTTGCTAGCAGATGAGGGGAGATGATTCTTCCTCGTTACTCTCAGCACTGATGAGGATACATCTGGAGTACTGGACTCCCTGGTACTTGAAGGGTATAAACTTAGTGGAGCAGCTCCAACACAGGACCATGTATAAGAGGCTGAGAGAGCTGCTACTTGCCAGCTGGGGGAAGAAAAGACCTGGGGGAGATCTTGGCACCTGACAGGAGGGAATGAAGATGGGGGAGCCAGGCTCCTCTCAGTAGCTCTCAGTGACAGGACTAAATGGACACAAGTTAGACATGAGTTAGTTAGGGATCCCATCTGAACACAAGGAAACACCTTTTTACTGAGAGGATGATCAAAACACTGGAACAGGTTTCCTAGAGAGGTTTAAGAGTTGCTATCCCTGGATACTCATATCCTGACTGGACATAGTGCAGGGCAGCCTGTTCCAGCTGACCATGTGTGAGCAGGGGTGTTGGACTTCGTGATGCGAAGAGGTTTCTTGTAAGCAAAATGATTTTGTGAACTCGGACTTGGCACTTTTCTCTAGACAGTGCTATGGGCCCTGTTCAGTAAATGAAGCTTAGCCCATAGATGGTGGTGCTCATGTGACAACTCCCTCGGGAGCAGGTCTGTGCTGGGTTGGAAAGATGCACAAAGAGCCCTGTAAAAGCATTTGGCTAGGGCAGGTATCTAAAGATCATGCTGATCTCAAGTATTTATTATTTCAAAGGCCAAACTTTACTCCCATGAAGAAGAAGGAAGAACCTAGGTCCTAGCTAAAGCAAGGTTTGCTTAAGACACAATGTGGGATAGGGGTTGCCCAGAAACTTTCATATGCTTGAATTGAGAGGGTTTTTTTTAATTGAAATATGAGTTAGTTGTCTTTAGAGTTAAAAGATGCATAGAGAGATGGAGAGCCCTCTGTAATAGTCTAGTTTTATAATACAGTAATAGGGCTGGTTCCCTTGATTGCAGCATGGTATTGGTGAAAGAAATGCCTTGTGGGCATGCTTTATTACTTGAGTTTAAAACCATAATACAGTGCTTTAACAACACTTTCAAAGGGTTTGGGGTTCGGGATTTTTTTTGTTGGTGTTTTTCATAAGAAAATATGTTAAGATTTGCTGTCAGCCTTTTGCCTGTGGAAATTTAGAGGTTACCTGCTCTGTTAGGTAGCCTAAGAAATAGCAGTGTTATATATGTGACTCTCTGCAGGAAAGTAAATCATATAGAAGTTGGGATTTAATATACAAAAATTTTTTAATGAGTGTAGTAAGAAGAATCCCATTTCTGTTACTTAAAGGTATAGAATTTCTGTGGGGTATTGTTCAGGTCAATTTTTCAACTGCAGATCTCTTCATGCAGTATCAGTTAGTTGTAGTCCTAAATCTACAGGAAGTAAACAATTGCTGGAGCAGTATCACAAAGAAAAAAAAATTGCTGCTTCGTGCTTCTGCATATTGTTAATACTATATATCGTTTGTTGAAAAAATTTCAATTTCAGTATGTTCCGTATTGCATTTCTTATGTGGTTTTTAAGTAAAAAGTGTGAAGTTGGTTTTAAACTTTCTCTTATATTTTGTTATGATGGCAAATGCTACAAGCTACACAACTTTAAAGCATATCTACGTAAAATACCTATTTGTCAGTTTAAAAGCTAATGGAATCAAGCATTTTGTAATCCAGAATCTTGTAACCATATCCAACTTGTAAAAAAAAAAAAGTTACAGCAACTGGGACTATTTTTTTGTAACCATCTTCAGGTAAGGGGAGTAGTGTTAAATTGAAGAATTGCAGTATATTGTGTATTTAGAGGTGTATATATATATATATATATATGTGTATAGCAAACTAAACTTTTCCAACTGTTTTCAAGCTGAAAATATAAAACTTACAGGACTGGTATGAAATAAATGCTTGTATTTGTTTTCTTATGGAGAGGTAACAAAGTATATGTTTCAGAAACCAGCATGTAGAATTACTTCAAAATATGAGAGAAAGCATTAATATCTATCTAATCCAGGATTCACAAAAAATATTTTTCTAATTAAAAATGTGCTTAAAAGCTATGTTTTAAAACCCACTTGATTATTTAATAAAGTTACTTGGGAGAAGGAAGCAAATACTCAGTCAACTACTATATTTGTAACTACTGAAATACATGAAAATAAAATGGTCATTCGTGAAATTGGGATGAAAAGGGTTTTTGATCTCTTGAAGGTTGCTTAGGTACCATATAAAGTAAAAGTCATTTAGTTGCTTTGAAATTCATCCAGCAAGTCTGAAAACCTCTGCTTCTAAAGATCCTTTTTTAATTTCACCAACATCAAGACTTAGGATAACGTTGGAAGAGTAGTCAAGCTACATTACAACCCTTTCTCCTTCCTGCCATGCAGTGGTACTCTGCTTGCTCCACAGCTTTCTGCTGTCATGAGGGGGCTAGCATTCCATTCTTTCACTCAGCCATTTTTGTATTAGCTGTGCTGAAAGCTTCCTGAAGCCTGTTTGTGGTGCACTGAACAAATGCACTCCATTCTTTTCTAGTATGTGCATCTTATGTGCTAGTCTGACTCACTGGAAGCAGACTTTTTTGGGGTCAAATAGGTTTTCCTTTAACAGTGAAATCTGCTATAACTTAGGGTGAAATTCTGTGCGCTCGAGTTCATGTACTGGACCCTAAAAAATATGGGTCATGAACATGCTACTGTAAATATAATTAAGAAACAATTTTACTTTTCCAGTCAGTAAATGCTAGTCCTCTTTTGCAGCTGACATGAGTAGTTCTTACTATATATCTTACTGAACACACCCTGTTAGAACCAGGGAGTTTGTCATACAGCCACTTCCTGTTCAGCACCCAAACGGAGCATATGGCAACACTAATCTCAGGAGGTGCAGAATCTCAACTCTTCATTTGTCAGTTGCTCAACAATAGACTATTGGATGGCATGATTTGTTTCCTTCAGGCTTCTCCAATTCATTGTTCTATTATTTAAACAGTGCAAATAGAGACCTACTGTTGATCCCCTTGGGTGTAGAAGGTATAAGTGCCCTGTGCTTGTTGCCCTGGAGTTAGTGGCTTACCCAAGGGAGGAGCTATATAACAACAATCTTGTTAGTCATGCCTGATTGCTTTATCAAGAAAAAATTGCCATGTTCACAGCCCTGCTGCCCTGCATTCAAAAACCGCCAAACCCCACCCAACCAGCACCTAAAATACCATATAGCATTTCCCTGAATAAGGACAGATACCCCATGTGTAGTGAAACACTCACTGATAGTGGCATTTCATATCCAGTAATGTGACTTTGTTTCACATACATTCTCCACAAACTTTATGGCTGTTACATGCCACAATTCTTGAATTCCAAGGATTATGTGTGAGACGCTGAAGAATGGGGTAGCCTGTAGTGTGCAGTATACTTGGGATAAAAGGATCAAACCCATTTTTCCTTTTTTTTCTTTTACAAAGTACATAGTTTATTTTTCTAAAACCAAGGCTAATAGCAGTTTTATTATTTGTTAACTCTCTTCTTCAAAAACTTAATTTGAAGTAATTTTTGGATCCTTAGCATCTTGAGTTGCTGGAGACGCATTTGGATTGATGATCTAGTTTTATTGTGTGTTAATTAGTGTTGGCAGGTATTTCCTTAGAGGCTGCACGTTCAAGGGAGTCTGAAAACAGGGTTTGTTGTAATTGAAGAAAGTGTCTTCTGTCCATTACAGCCTTCTTTTTGCTGAGCTTCTCAGTAGTCTGACTCATTTGCAGCTCAACAGATCACCCAGTCAGCACTGTGCTATGCTGGTCAAATCTAAACCATTGAAACTGCTAATCCATGATCTGAGCAATATTAACTAATAGTACTTGTAGATTAGGGAAAAAGTCCATGGTAATGTACCTCTTCAGTAACACAGAGATGAAACTGGGTGTTGAACACTTCTGTACACATCCTTCCAAAGCTGGGGACTGATAGGGCAGTTTCATGTAGATGCTTCTCTAGGTTTGGGTTTTGAAAATAAATTAGCATGCGTGCAATGTCATCTTCCTCCAATTTAAATGACACAAAAAAGGTTTCATTTCCCTTGTTACATCATGTAACTAATGATGGCATGTACATGCTCCATACTGTTTGTATCTTCAGTTTAGTTGGTCAACTGCATTGGCCTTGTCATTTTTTCTTTCCATAGTTAAAAGCTGATGCTATTGCTCCAAGCTGCAGGTAGGATCAGCATAGTTTTTGCCAACTTCAGCTGTTTTTCCCCATCCACCTGCATATGAAACATGGAAACATTCACACTTCCACTGAAGAAAGTTTTGTAATGGATACCTAAACTAGGACTGTTAATGTCCATGAGTTTTTTTAAAATAAATCTGCACAACCTCTGTATGTGTGGAAACTTGACTGTGTTCATTTAGTAAATCTCATTAACAAAATTATTAAAATCAGTATGACTGTAAACAGTATTTACTGGGTTTTAAGATTCCATTATCTTTTCACAAGAAAAGGAGTGAGTAGAGACAAGACATAAATACTTGTCACCAATTCCTTTATAATACATTTTAGTAAATGGGAAAAGGCTTCTTTTATAAGAAGCTTTTTATTTAAAATTGAAAGACATCAAAACCCCCTAAATATCAAGGTGAACATGAACAGTTCGGTACTGTTAGTTAATCTCTATTTTGTCTCACTGCAATGTCCAGTGAATGCCAACATGCTGTCTGAATTGCATTGCAGTAATGGGAAAAGGTACAATTCTGCAAGTTCAGAGAAACCTTCAGTTGAAGTTTTGTGGTTTAAAACTAAAATGGAAAGTCAACTATTGAAGTGTGGGGGTAAGTTTATGGTGCAGTTTTGTTGGGTTTTTTATTGGTGGAAATTCCTACAAAATTAGTAACAATATTGAATCCAATTGTCTCCTACTAGAATTGGATACAAGCCATTTTAGAGTATTCATTAAAATCTACCACATGCTATCTTGAAAAAGCTGAAGTCAAATTGGCTTCAAATATTTTTTACCTCACAGCATAAGCAGTTTAAAATCTGTATGTAATTTCATGTAATCAGAGATGCTCTGATTAGATCTGCTAAGAACTTTTGACTCTGGGCTGCCTCACCGTAATTCATTGTCTCTGCCTGCCTAGTCTGACTCCGTGTGCCAGAATCCTTTTTCTCTGCAATGGTTTGTCTTTTTTATTCTGAAAGTCAGAAGATGTGGTAAGCCAGTGCTGCTTCTCTCTGCAGCTTTAGAGCAGTTTCCTTTAAAGTGCTGAATGTTGCCTCATGAATTTTGCACTCTTCACATCTTGGGTGGATTCAGTACACTGCTGAAAATGGGCAGTTCCACTGAGGTGAGTGTAGTTACTTTGGAGCCCAGGCGTCTCCCGTAATGTGAACATCTAACTGTACAATATGTAGCTCTATTTCACACTAGAGAAGGAAACGTTTTGAATCCATTCAATGTTACAAATACTTGAGAAATATTTTCTGTGTTAAATCTCAGTATTTCAAAGCTGTTGCCAGTACAATAGGAAGGCTCTTAAACTTTAGTTATATGACTGTTGCTTTATTAACCCTTAAAGATTTATAGATAGGCTGTGATAAATGAGAAAGAGTTGCCTGAAGTCCTTGTATACTCCATGTTTTCTTTTATATCCTGGATATAAATCTATACTAATCAGTATTCAGTACTTCGCTGTTAGCAGAAATTCCTGAACTAGTGAGTGGAAAGTCGGTAAAGGACCTCGGTGTGGAGGAGGCGTGAAGGGTCCGAGCCCAGGCGGGGCAGCGCCGGCGGCCCCGAGCTGCCCGGGAGGGGGCAGGGGCGGGGGCAGCCGGGCGCTCCCGGCCCTCGGCGTTCCGTGCCCTNACGGGCCGCGTGGAGGGCTTCGGCAGCGCCCGCGAGCTGTACGCCCGGATCGGCGAGGCGTTCGGCATCCACCCCGCCCAGGTAGGGCCGGCACCGCTGCGGGCGCGTCCCGCCGGGCCTGTTCCCACCCGCCCTGCCGTGGGCATCCTCTGTCACGGGCTTGTGTGGACGTGCCTACTTTACACTTCTTGGGAGAAAAAACCTCCTTTTGTTTTTCCAAATGAGCGTTACCTCACGGGAAAAGACACGAGTGTGACTGCGTTTAACTCTTGCATGGTAAAAACAATGGTCCTCTTGATCAAAACTGCAGTGTCTCGGTTAACCTGTTGCCAGCTGTTGTTTGACACAGCTCTTAGGGACTGCTTCATTCCAGTTTAAAAAGGGACAACGGATCTAGGAGGGTAAATACCCAGAATGAAGGCACTCGAAGGGGAGGTATAAATGGTATAAATGCCCTAAATCATACTACATTTAAAAAATTCAGCCGAATGTGATATTTGGAAAGTTTTCTGCTTTGTCAGGTAATTACTTTTTAAAGGCTCACTGTTCAAGTGGAGTTATTTAAATCTGTAACAGGATTTTTTTTTAACTCAGCTGCCTTTTTGATCTTTTTTTTTCCTGAGCCATGTTCTAAACATTTGTTTGGATAATGACTCATTTGTGTTTGTAAATGCATTGTTTTCTCTTAGTTAAAAGGTAGTGGCCATATCAAGTTCTTCCTATGTGGTGCTGTGAACCTTAACCTCTGAGTGGTAAATTGAAACAAAGGGCTAACATTTCATTATGCCTACGTGTGGCTGTACAGCTTTACTTGTTTTGTTCTTTGTAGATGACTTTTTTAAAAGTTGTAAAGGGTACTACTATAACAGGCTTTGTTCTGAGAGTTTGCTGTGGCTTGATGTAGCATTTTAAACAGTAAATTGTAAAGGGAAGGTGACAGTAGCAGTGAATACAGTTTAACCAGTCACTGTTGCATTAAGTAATTAAGAGGCAGTGCACCCATGTCCCAGACCTTCCCAGCTGCTTTCTGACCTGCTCCTTTGTTTTCTTTTCATCCTGAGCTGCTGTTCCCCTTTTGTTCTGTTCCATCTCAGTTACACCTTTTATTCTCAAGTTCTCATAGTTACCAGATTGTCTTCTATTTTAGTTTTCTTCCTTTCACTGTTGAACTTTGGCTCCACTGACTTGAGAAAGAACAGCATTCACAAAGAAACTGAATTTTGTATGAATGGTGCGTTCCTGTTTCTCCTGCTAGATGTATAATCTGACACCTTCAGAGGTTTTAGAGGAAGCACCACATATGATGGGCACGTATTACCAGTCTTGTGCCAGACTAGAGAAGTTTCTTATTTCTTTTTCTCCCTAATGTTCCATTCCTTTTAATTTTTTTTTTTTAATGTGGCTTATCGCTAAAAATGGATGAAGAATTATTGCTGGAGGCACTGAACCTAAAATCTTTTACTCTAGAAATTCAGTTGGCCTTAAGAAAGTTGTGTGAAATGAAAATAGTGATCAAAAATATTTCCTGGTGTGAAGGTGGCATAGCAGAGTGAAGAACCTAGACCAGAGGGTCACGAAACAGAATTTTGGATAGACAAGATAGATCAGTGAACAGCCAAGAAATGAATCAATTTAGAATTTATTTTAAATTGTATTATCTATCCATTAAAGCTGCTTTTGGACAGATAATCTGGTGTAAAGAATAATGCCGGAAGGTACATCTCAGTAGGCTGAAAGGCGCTGAGGTACTCAAATGCCATTTGTAGGTGTTACCTGTCTAGGAAAGTTTCAGTGACCCACCTCTGCTGAAGCCTGTGGGCAGCGTGATACCTGACTGCCTTTGGAAACAGGTCCTATCACAGAGATCTCTACCCTGTAGTGGCTGAGGTGGAAAATAGTTGGGGGGGAGTGGTGGGAAAGAGCTCTGTGTAGAGAGCATTCAGATAACTTTTGCAGAAGTGAATACATTTAATATGATGTGAGTTTACCGCAGGGCAGGCAAGAGTATGGGTTCTTGGATAAGTTCCTGCCCAAGTGTTTTAATACGATTCTAAATGAGCTGTAGTTGTAATCTGTCACTTCTCCTTTTGACTCCACATGGTTACAGCAGCTCATTTCCTCTTTGGATCACATCTCACAGGACCAGCTGAGTTTAGCTTCTGCTGGAGAATCCTTTCCAGGTTCTGTGATTGACTGCCAACAGTGACAGGGAGAAGTTTATATAAAACACAGTATTTGTTGGACAGACATTGACAGAAACTTCTGTGCAGACCTGGATCATGAGTAGTGTAGGATGGGGACAGGACAAGATGGGTATAGCTTCAAAGGGGATGCTTGCTAGGTATCTATGAAGGAGTGAGACATAGCAGCTTTCTGAGGCTTTTCCTGGTGCTCATCGTTTCTTGTAGGTATTTTATTCTTCACCTGTCTTCCAAGGTGAATATATATCTCTTCCCCCTTTTGAAGCTGAGGGGTAGGCAGAAGCCTCCCTTTCTGCCTATCTCTCTGACTTTTACCATGACCAGCATTTCCTCTTTTACTGGTCCAACGTCACTGTTCTTTCCACAGTGAGGAGGAGTGAATATGGCTACTAGCAATAGATTGTCATTGTCACTGAAACTGCAGGAAAAACAAAAACTCTCCAGCAACATCTTTTTATGTTAGAGAATTAAGGCATTGCTTTATTCTGGCCAGGATGTTATACTGGCCAGGATGTGCAATAGAAATAATTTCATCCACACATGCCCGGGTTGTGCAGTGAAAATCATTCCATCACACATAATCCTTTATCAGAACTTTTCACACATTTATACAGACAAAACCCAAAGAAATTCTTGTTCATTGGTCTTAAATGACACAATTCTTAGTATTCGATCTCCTGCTGGTTATTGATTCATTTTCCTTCTATGCTAATTTGGTCCTCATTCTTCAGTTCTCTTATCAGTCTTTTCCGGGACCAGGTGTCTCTGACCGAGCCAGGGCGTGATGCTGGGGGATAATGTCCCTTAATGATCATTAATGTTCGCTTATCTCCTGTGTATCTTTTGGCTACTCCCAATCTGTGGATGTTAAACTCATCGGGCCTCTCCCAGTGAAGAGTCTTGTAAAGAGAAACTTCAATCCCTCTCCCCCTGGGCGAAGGAGAACAAACCCCTGACTAAAGTTACATAAAAAATTTTTAAAGTTGTATCATTTCCAACATCATTATTCTGAGTGTTGTTTGAGGTAGATCACATTGTTGACTTTTAACTTGATTACTTCAACAGGCTTTCAACAAGAAAGCACAGAGCTAAAAAAAAGATAGATACATGCAACTCTTAACTAACAACACAACCCACACACAGTTACGTGTGTGTTTCTCTTTGCATAAATAATAGAAATATCTCCCCCTATTTTTTCTATGGAGGTTGAAGTAGGAAAAGTAGTTGGAAAAAGTGTTTATCTGTAGCTTTGGCCATTTAGGATTACTACTCCTCTATGACTATTAGGAATGTAACAGGGAATGTTATGTTCCCTGTAAGGGTGAAAGTGCTGAGTGCAGCCTGTATGATAAATAAATGAGCACTGGCTGAAGGACAATGTGGGTCTGTTAAAGCATTTGGTGGTGGTGTGCTCCTGTGAGAGCACATGGTAGGGCTTTAAAGTATTCAGAGTAGCTAATCGGGCACTGAGAACGTGGATATTAAAGTCCAGCTGTAGCAGGGATATTTCTTGATCAGATGAGAAGGGAATGGTAACCCATAGACGCTGTATGGATCTTTGGTTTGTCTACTCACAATTTGCACTTTTGATTATTTTGTTTGCTTTGAAAGGTGAAATATGGTGGGGCTGGTGAAGTAAACTTAATGCTCAGTGGGTGTGTCTGTCCAGAGCCCTTGGAGATTGGGGTTTCTTTCACAGTGGAAGGAATTTTGCATCACAAGGGTAACTCAGGAAAAGAGAGACCTTTCTGGCAGCACTAAGGGCAGAAATGCAGCTCCCTCTTTCTCTTCTAGTAACAAGAGTTCAGCTGCTGAGCTCGTTTGTGGGCTGGTGTTCCACAGGCCTTGCCTGCTCATGCTAAACAGTCAAGTATACTGCGAGGCTGTGCCACATTAAAGTTTCATAGAAGTACTTGATTTAAACCTGTTCAATTTAAACTTTTATGAAAGACTGCTGACGAATAAGCCACTGCTGAAACTTGTGTTTCTGAACAAAACTGTCCTTTTAACAATAAAAAAATCCAAACTGTGTTTTAGAGAAAAGGGTCAGCTCATGAAATCCTCATCACCAAAATGTTGGAAGTTTTGTTGTTATGCTTATCTGTTGAAACAAATTGCTCACAATCTCGCCTACAGATTGCATACTTTAAATGAGCAAACTTAACACTCCCTACAAACCACCTCCTCCCAACCCTATGGCAAGAATTGTTTGCTTGCTGTTTCCCTAAGCAGTGCTTAAATGTCATACCCGTATTGCATGTGATGCTTTCTGTGTCTTTTTCAAATACTTTAATTGAAAGCATTTGAAATATTGGTATGGAAATAATTACATGGAAGGACTTATGCTGTAATACCGGTGTACTTCGGGTTAAAAAAAAAAAAAACAACCCAAAACAAACAGTAAAACACTGCTTATTTTATAAGACTTTGAATGTATTGACCAAGTTGTGTACCTGACAGAGTACCAAAAGCACATTAGAACTTGGAGGAGCTGGTTATTCTTCCTTTTGCCGAAGCTGGGCAAGGCTCCCACATTTTCCTTGGCAAAGATAAAGTGAGTAAGTTACCTAGAAAATGCGTTGGTGATGTCTTGATATGATGACATCTGCATATATAGGGAAATATGCCAGTGGGTGTTACATCTTGCACAGAATTAAAATTCCCAGTTCCCAACCTCTTAAACAGAAAGTGATTATGATCTCCTCTGTAAAGTTATCGGAGATTTTTAATACATTTTCAGTAATGTCTGAGTATGTAATCTATCAATCAACTTATTGTTGAGTCCTTCTCAAGGTGTAAGCTCAATGTAGAAGATAAGAGCATAATTAATGTATAGAATATGCAATATGGTACTGCATATATACTTTATATAACACATCATGTAACCCTCTTAGCTAATACCATTTCTTTATATAACACACAGTATAGCCCTGGTTTTGTTGGCTAATGTGGTCTCTTCCACCTGAAAATATGGATGCAGGGAATAATCTGTTAGTAATCTTATTGGACACATCTACTTCATAAAGTTGTGCATAAGGCCCTAGTCTCCAGCCACATGGAATTTCCTTGTTCTGAGTGCTGTAGAAGATAACTCTCGGTGAAGGAGGTATCCTAGATACTTTGTGACTGATGTAACAGTTCTGATTTATAATATCTTGCTAAAGGTGGCCTGAAATATCACAGCACTGGTATGCTGAGTTAAAGACCAAATGTCTGTGAAGGTTTAGGGTAAGGACAGAAAAGTCTAAACAATGAGAATTACACATTGCATTTTTTTCTTGCTTCATTTTTGGATAAGAAAATTACTATTAAAAATATTCAAAAGTTTGAGTAAGTGAAAGCTGTCATTTAAGTATTCGAGTATATAATTTGTCATTAGGTGCCAATATTAAACTTATGTAAAATCTATGAAAAAATATAATTTTTGAATCAATAGGTCTCTGTTGTGTACAAATAAAGCTATGCTATAACTGGTAGATGGTGTAGTGGCATATCTTTCTAGGTAGATACATCTTTAGTACATTACTCTTTGCATATATCTGTTCTGAGAAAAAGCAGTTGTTCACTAAAGAGGATGAAGAATGATTTAAGTTTTATTTTTGACTGGCTGATGCTCTTGGAGCCTTGTGGTTAGCACAGAACTGACTCACAAAAAATTCTGCAGACTTATAGGCTGTAGTAGGAATGCCATCCAGATGAAGATCTATAAAGAGAAACTCTGGATCAAGTTTCTAAATATCACATTTCTGCTCTGTTGCCAATTTTATCTATTCAAAGGTGTGACAGTATTTACTAGATGATTGTCTGTTTGACAAGGTCAGATGAAGGATGCTAATGTCTAAAATGTAAAGACAGTGCTTGTTATTCATCACAGGAACAATGAACAGAGTTGCCGTTTTAAACTGGCAAAGTTGTGTAGCTTGAGAGAGCTGAAAATGTGTATGTGAGCTTGATAACATCTGTTTTAATTCCTTGCTTTAAAAAAAGAGCTTGTCGTTAGACACTATTATTCTTACTTATAAAATAAAATTCAATTTTCTACTTAAAACCAGATTAATTTCTCTAGGTGTTGTTACTGCTGGAGTGCTGTTTCACTGAAAACCTTTGCATTACCTGAGCAAATAAAACTAATGTCTGTTAAGGGTGTGCTGTTACGACTTTCATTGTTAAATAAGGTGTTAGATTGAAGTGGATGTTTGATGGATTATATGAGATAAGCAAGTAGCCATTGAAGCAAAGCTGTTTAGTGGGGGGGAGGGGTGTTCATTTTGTTTTTAAAAACAACTAAACAAGACCTCCATCAAGAAACACAAGCTCTATATTAACTTTCAGTCTTTAACATTAAAACCCCCATAGTTACAGAATCTAAGTTCTAGAAAGCTCTAGAAACTTGAATTCTCTCTGTGAAATACATTAGTAAAAGTATCCACCCTTTGTTTAGCTGGAATCAATTTAAACAGGTTGGTGACTTGCATTTCAATTTTTCTGCTTTCATCGAGTGATGCCAGAAGGAAAGAAGAGGCATGTGTAGTGTTCTGCTGTGGAAAACCTGAGTCGTTGCCTCGGTGAAGTAGATTTTAGGGATTCTCCAAGTTTCTCTTGGAGCGCAGTTTCTCTGGTTTGGCTGCTGCCCTGTGCTCTCGGGTGCTGCCCAGGAGGAAGCCGTGTGGTTCCCTTGGCCCTCACTCCTCTCCTGCTACAGCTTGGAAAGGCTTAGGCAAGCGCAGTTACTGTAGCTGTGACAGCGTGTGTTGGGCTTGGCCAAATTCCTCCGTGCAGCTCCTTGGTGGCAAAAGCATCTCTGTCCCCAGGCAGTACAGTTGATAACTTTCATCCTGCCTATGCTGCTGAAGAACTGGCATAAGTGTAGGGAGAAAAAGGAGTGTCTGATACCCAGTGCTGTTAGCATAGAATCACATAATCACAGAATGGTTATATGCAGGTGCTTTTATTGAAGAGCTCTGAGAATCAGGAGTACAACCCCAAATCTGATTCCAACATCAGTTTGGGGTGAACACATTTTATACTCTCTCCTTACATAAGCACTATAGAATCATATGTTGATCATTAACTATCCATTGTACTATTGTAATCAACAGAGCATGAGTTTCTGGTTCATTGTAATCATTCAGGCATATACTGCAAGCCCCCTTCAAGTCCCTCTCCCACAATCATCCCGTGATTTTATCGATTAGCCAATATGTGATTTCTAAATAATCGTTGCATACCTATAACACAGAGTAACAGTACTACCTGTGCTGCAGGTACACACAGGTGCAGAATCACAAGACTTAACAAAAACAATGCCTATTCAAAGCCTATCTATACTACTACAATTTTAAAACGTTTTAACCCTCTACTATCAGTGCTGAAGGGAAATCCCTCAGAAAAGCTGATTTATAAAGAAGCAATTTGATCTTTTTATTTAGCCTTGCTTTTACTAAGCTGGAACTGGCATGACCCCAACTCATGCTGAGGAAGGGTAGCAACTAAGCAAGCCCATTGGAGACAATGTGCTCTGAGCTAATGGAGGAACACATGGAGCAATTCAAAATATTTCATGCTCTCTCACAACTATTTTGTTTTGATGAGATCTCTTTTTTTTCCCCATTAAACTGTTTTCAACCAATCAAGTTTTAAAGTAGTCCCTAGTGATCTTTGAATTGTGTGGAATTTGAGGTGGGTGAATGATGAAGCAAAAGGTGGTGATGGCTCTTCAATTTGCTTATTCTAACCTCTGGTGCAAGCTGTACCAGCTCAAGATGCCTCTCTCAGAGTTGGTGTGCTGCTCACACAGGTAGGTCTCTTTCCTGTGTTCCCTGCCAGCTCTTATCTGCAGTTTGAGCTACTGATGCTTTCTGTTGTGTGTGGATGGAGAGTATCCCCTCTTCTGGTACAGCTGGAGAAGAAGAGGAATTATTTTGGCTATGGACCTGTCACAGGGGCCTGAACTGTGCTCTCATTTTATCTTCCTATCAAGCTCACCAGACCTAATACACTGTTAAACTGTGCTTGCTTTCCTTCTGCACAGATCATGTTTTGCACTTTGAACACTCATAAAGTTGATATGGACAAGCTCTTAGGTGCACAAATTGGCCTTGAAGATTTCATATTTGCCCATGTGAAAGGACAACGAAAAGAAGTGGAAGTTCTTAAAACTGATGATTTGCTGGGGCTTACTATTACCGACAATGGAACCGGCTGTGCCTTCATAAAGGTAAACTTAATTACCAGTGAAATACTTAGTTCTGTAGAAGCTCCTGTTACTAGAATAGGTTAATTATTGGTTTAATGATCCTTTAGAACTATAAAATCCTTTATTATCATATATATGGTAAGTAAAGAATAAGGTTGCTTTTCTTTAGGTATATAATTCAAAATTAGTTCAGCTATTCTGTACTGCATGTCATTCAAAGTTAGTTCATTTGTTCATTGCTTCTGTAATGTGTATGAGCTTTACAATGCAACTATTGTATCTCCTGAGCTACCCTGAGGTGGTAGGTGTTAGATACTGCTTGCATCTGCCCCCTCCTGTTTTAAAGTGATTTTCTGATGTCATTTATTAAGTGCTTATAGAACTTCTGTCACTCATGTGATAATGAGATCATGTTCTTTCAGTCTTTGGCTGTTCCCAGGGCAGAAGCCTTTGTGCTGTACAGGAGTAGGGGCAAGTACAGTGGTTTTTCAGCTTTCCGGTGTTGTTGCCTTATAGGGTGAATTACAAGGATATGGATTAACACAATTTACCACAGTTAACTTGAGTAGCAAGTATGGGCAGTAACATACACAATATATTAATCATAATTGCTTTCCTTCTCCTTTTCTATATGACCTAGAGGTAGTATGTTTTGAGACAAGTAGAGGCTGAGGAAATGATGCTACCTTTCTTGCTAGACTAGGTGTTAGGAACCTTAATCACATTTTCTGCCTTTTTTAGATTCTTTGTTCTAATATACTCCAATTACCCGTTATTAGTGAGGCATTAGCAATTATCTTTGATTGCTGCTGCCCCAATCTCTGTTCTCATTGTAAACAGAGCTTCTTGTATGGAGAGGTTGTTTTTTCTGTTCATTCCTTAGCTACTGTGAGTCTACAAGATGTGGTTTAGAAATTGGTTTGCTTGTCTTTGTTGTGGAAAAATGTGATTGAGGTCATGTTTGTGAAAGTCAAGATGCAGTGAAGGTTTCACTAAGCATTTTGGCAAAATCATAGCCTAACTTTTATGTTTATAGACAACTGTGATTTTCTAGTAATGGCATCTATGCAGCCCATAACATTCAGTCATGCTGCTGCTTATGCGGCATTTTAAAAGAAGGCATTGAAAGCAGTGCTTCAGTGACCAGCGTCCACGAGTGCAGCACTGTGCAGTGACACTCCCTTTGTGCTTGGTTGGTAACAGGCAGAGAACAGCCATCACATAGACTACTGCACAATTGGAGCACACTGGAAAACCCTCACCACGTTAGCCAGACAAGCTGTAATTTCCAGTAAATAGGGTAAAACTCCTTTGAACAAAAATACACTTTTCCTTGTACTGTTCTAATAATAAGCATTGTAATGAAAATGGTGTGGTCTTCATAGGAATGCACCAATTTTAAGGAGTTTCTAGCTTACTTTGTTTGTTGTTGTTGTTGCTGCATATTTAGCTAATGGATCTTTTAAACCAGCATAGAAAACACATATGCAAAAGTAAAAGCTGCATCTTTTTTCACTTGGTTGTCTAGGTAAATGACAAAGCAGAGATTGTCTCTAAAGTTTTATAGAACTGTTTTTGCTTAAATACATATATTTTCCTTGAAAATTTGTAATTATGTCCCATTCTTAATTAAAAATTAATACTTAATTTACAGATCAGTGGATTATTGAAGGTTGCTGTGGGTTGCAGTAATTTTACTGCATTTTGAATAACAGGGAGGTTTCTAGGTTTCATGTGGTAACCCAACCAATTTTAAACCTGACGCTGAACTGCAGTTTTTTTTCCTATGAAACTTAATTTTGTTTTGCCTTACCAAGAACAAAATTTGGTGTCATTCTGCTTTCACAAATTTGTTTTTGGGGTACATGGGCAGGTGGGAAAAAGTATTACAGAGTCAAATTAGCATTCAAAGAACAGCAGTAGAACTTGAAGTATGACTGAGTGGTGTACAATGAGGCATTATCAAATGGGGTAGGCATTGTAGATGCTGAAAAGCTTTAGCAGAGAAATTTTTCAGCTTTCTGCAGCATTTTGTGAGAGCTCTGTAAGTTCTCAAACTATGAAAAATACTGCTATGGGTTTCTTGTGAACTAATTCTTTATCTTGCACCTGCTGTTGTTCAGCAGGGTTGTTATGGTACACTGAAGAAAATATTTTCAAAAGAATGTTTTCTAGCCTCCACCAATCAATCTAGGAGGTGGATGCTCAGTGACCAGTGACCGACCTTATGCCATGCTTGTGAACCAAGTTATATAAACCAATTTATAATTAATTAAATATTCGCCATTTTTGCTCCTGAATTGGTTGTGTTGTTATTCGCTGTTTGTGGTGCAACAGCAGCGAGGCATTGCATAGGAAATATAGATCCTCATAGCTTTTCAATGGACTGTAGAGCACTTGAAATACAGGCAATTGCATCTTAATTACTGTGACAATGTAGCTTGTCTGTCTCAGGCAGTTAACTTGGAGTGATGATAAAAAGTGACACAAATAACAGTCAGTGAATATTATTTAAACAGTTTTAGTGTTGGGATCCAAGTGCAGAAGAAAAGCTAAATGAATATGAATTCAACATGTAGAATAAACATTAACTGAAGCCTGGTGGGACAGTTTTGAGTCCTGGTAACAGAAACTCATTTGGCACCCGGTTTCTGGTGTGTACGATACCCGCATCTGCATTCACCACGAGGCTTCTGTTTGGTGCTAGAAAGAGTTAAACTCAGCCTGAAGCTTAAAATCGTTGCAGTGCACTATAGGACACTGAGCACTCTCACACTTCCCACTGACTCTCAGATGGAGGCACATGTGTGGGCTCAGACATGCGCGCAGGGGCTGGAAGCAGGTTCTGGGAGGATTGCGCAGCTAGGCTGGCTCTTACAGTAGGAGGTGGCAATATGTTTATCTGCCTTGTCTCACTGTTACCTCACTCAAAGTTAGCCTGAGCAACGTCAGTCGTTGTTAAAAAGATTGTTAATCAGGAACACATTAGAAGGAAATTCATATCTCTGCTAAATATAAGGTATTTTACTATGTCACAGCTTTTCTATTTAATAGCCATATAATAATGGTTTATGTGATGTATGCACATGATGAACAAATATGAGAGTATGTAACAACAATAAACAGAATCACTGAAATTTAAAGTGTGATAAATCATGGAGATATTTTAAAGGGTTTTCCCCATACTTTTAAAATTACACTTCACAAAAGCTGTAACTTCTGTTATGACCTTTAGACTATTTTTATTTTCCATGATATGGCAGTTAGATGATTTTCTTATTCTTTATTATTTCAGAGGAAATCCTTTAATATACAGCTGTATAGCTTGATGAGAAAAATAGTAGTTTCACCACTGGGGATGGGTCTTATTAAGATCAGCCCTTTACAGTATGTAATATTTTACTATATAGCACATTTTTAAGTCCCTGGACCATACCTGAGAAGAGAAAAATTCTGTTCCTATGCTTGTCAAGCTATTAAATAAAAAACCCTCAAAACTTGAATAAACATTCACATTACTGAGATGTCTCTGATGAGTTTTAAAGCACAAAAAATACTAGTATTTTAAAGCACAAAAATACTGAAGTATGGTTGCATTCTTTTTTTTCCCCTGGCTGATTTTATATTCAATGCTTATTAAAATACTTTGTTTGGAAAATAAAGCTTTTCAAAATATGTTTTATGATAATCGTATAGAGAAAACACATTGCTGGAGTAATAAGCTCAGTGGTATTGATATTGTTAACTGACATTCTTGAAACTTTGCGGTGTCACCTCTTAAAAACTATCACCTTTTAAAGAAATGTTTCTAATTCTGGTGGTTTTTTTTTTTTTAAACAATAGCGAATCAAAGAAGGCAGCCTTATGGACCAAACCAAAACGGTCTGCGTGGGTGATCACATAGAGACCATCAATGGAAAAAATGTGTCAGAGTGTCGCCATTATGAAGTTGCCAAAATGCTGAAAGATCTGGAGAAAGGTCAGAAGTTTAAGCTGGAGTTGGTAGAGCCTTTGAAAGCATTTGGTGAGTGACCTGACTGTCCACCTTGTTCAGTAAAACACCTTGATAGTAAAATCCCAACATTGCATTACATTGTAAGTTTGTTTTCAGAATGCAGACAGGTGTCCACCTAAGGTAACATAATGACTACAAGAAAGTACATTTAGTTTTTTTATTTGAAGTGGAAGATTTATGAATGGATTTTCTTCCGTCTTGCTTTCTCCAGCAGTCATCCTGGTGTGGGTTACCTCAGCCTGAGCCTTAGTCTCGGTCTCTTTTGCCACTACATGATGTTGCAAAATAAGTACAGGAATGGTTTCATACGTACAGTTTTAAAGCATGGATTACTTCACTAATGTCCTGGCCCTTGAAACTCCTTTTTTCATCTATTGATTCATAACCCCTGTTGTTCCGTGTGTCAAACTTTTCTGTTTCTGTGCCCTTTACTGGGGTCTGTGCTCTCTAATGCTGAAGGAGGCTGCAGAAAACACTGTCTGGGATTCCCCAGAGCACCTCCTTTGCTGCCTGCCTGCCTGTTCTCCCTCTCCCCAGCCTTTTTATGGGTCTCCGATCATGCAGCAGGTGTACTCAGAATTGGAAGAAAGCAGAATGACAAAGTTCTGTCTACTTGCCACCTGCATGCTATGAGCAAGTGCTGCTTAAATAGGAGGAGTGCATACCTACTGCGAATCCTTGTATATATCAATTCTATCAATGTAGCAAACAAACAAACAAGGTTGGTTTTGCTCAGGCAGTCAAAATAGAGACCGAGTTACAATTTTTATTATCTCAATTTTTTGTATCCCCCCAAACCACGTAGCATTATCCTGTAATAAAAACTCCACAATAGTGCTAAATCATAAATTTGTATGAGGTCTTCTGCATCCGTGCAATAACAGTCAATTCAATATCACTGTCTTCACTACAGTAGCAAAAATTCTAAATGTTTATTTTTCAAATATTTTTTTATGTTTTAGTAGTTTACAGCTACTGTCATACACCAGTCTTGACACTTGGTGTCAGAATAGCAGCAGAAATTGAAAATGAGAGAAATGCAAAGATTTCTTTTTGCTTTTGGTGCTTCTGTGAAGAATAGGCTTATGAGTTGATCTCTAATGCATTTGTACATAAGTTGATACTCCTGTTAAGTAAACGTGTGTGTTATGCATTATGCTAAAGAATTGCATATGTAGTCTATCAAAATTAGTAATGCAGCTTTACCTTTTTTTAATATGGGCCTGTAGTTTGTGTCCAATGCTAAAAGTGTTACTCAGTCTGTTTGTAAAAAGCAGGGTAAATCAGCATTTTATAGATGACTTCAGCCATTATTTAATAGTACTTACTTTAGTCAGGTGACTAAGATATCTTTGTCTGCCTGTGATGTAGAGAAGGAAATGCACTAATTTCATGGCAATACCTTTTTTCTGATACTGAATTAAGAGGCAACCAGAGTTTTGTGGACAGATTTTTGGAAGGTGCATGTTACTTTTTACCCTACAGAAATTAACTTGCAAGTTGCAATGCTCAGTAGGTTAGAAGGTCCTGCCTCTAGCCTTAGGTACAGTTGGGCTTTAGGCACAAATTTATTCATATAAGCTGCAGCTTAAGCACAAAGAATAGCCCCAGAGGAGATGACAAACAAGATCCAGATCTACTGGACAAACAGGTGCTGAATTCCTGTTAATTTCAGCGGAATTTGGTGAGGGTACAGAAATGAGAGACAAGCCTCTGCGTGAAATTATTTTCATTTTTCTTCCTCTCAACAGAATGTGAAATAAGTATAATTTACTGTTTGGATATCTTTCTAATGTGGACATGCAGGCTGTCTCAGCTACTCTAGGCAAGGCTTGTAGCACAGGATTAAAAATTTGTGCCAGTCACAAGCTGTCCCTCTGTGAATTGTGAAAAATTAATAGAAACAAAGTAAGGGCAGCATAACACAAACTCTGCACTTCAATTATGTGAACACAAAAAATAGTTTCTGTGATAGCCAGAGTGCTTTGGTCTGAAGTACTGCAAATAAGGGTTATGTCAGATTATGAGTTCTAAGGTGATAATGGTGACAGTTTGAAAAATATGGGGTTTTTTGTCAGGAATGACTTTTCGAAACAATTCTAGCAGAAATGATGACAATCTTAAGGATGTTTTAAACTGTCCTTGAAACAATAAAAGGATTAAGAAAAAGTGTTGATCCTAAGGATATATATAAGAGACTGTGACATACCTATTTGTAAAATAAAAGCTAATAAAATATACTTTTCAAGTCCTGTTCAGCATAATAATCTAGATTTGTGACTGCTTATGCAAGAATGATGAGTTGAAATTCTATCTGAACAAAATTAATATAACATCTTAAAGCCTTGCCTTCAAGAAGAGCTTACTAGAAAGGCCTGCTATTAAGAGAAGGAATAATCTGTTAGAGAAAACAGGACAATTAAAAGCAGTTCTGCAAAATTACCTACTCTCTTCTAGCACTTTCCAGATTCACTATGTAACTCCCATGTCTGTGAGTAAATTAAAGCCTTGCCACTCTTGAATGTAAAATTGTGTCCTAGAACGAAAATCCCAAAACTTACATGATTCCATGCTCCACTGGGGTGCCCTTACCCAGGGTTAAACAAGAAAGGCTGAATTCAGGTAAAAGAAACTTTGTGTAAACCCGGATACTCTTGGTAGAGATTTATCAGCTGTGAAATCATTTTGGTGAAACCAATGGAAAAACTCCTGCAGATCTGCTTATGGACATGTCACCTCTGTGACTGCTGATAAGCAAATTGTTAGCTCATCTCAGTGTGGCTCATCATCACCTGCTTAGCAGGAGTGTTTGCACCGTTGCATCAGAGAAAGATGGAAATGTTGCAATGCTAAACCTGCTATGTGTTCTGCCTGTAAAGACCAGAATAAATCAGCAGTTGGCTGGTGACTTCAGCTGTTATCTAATACTAAGGTGTAAATACTTATACTTTTCTGTAGCATGAGGAAATAAAATTACACAAGGTGCACATTTGAAGTGAATGCCACAGGCCTGCTTAGATATATTGGCCAGTGGAAGTCCTAGCCTCAGTGCAGTAGAGCAGATATTAGAATTTAAAGACAACAAATTGTCAGCAAAGCTATACTTAGAATACACTTAATTTATAATTTAATTTTTACATAGTCTAGATCTTGATTAGATTAAAATGTGAAGATAATGTAATAACCAAAGCAGATGCATCATTTTCTGTCGTACTGTATACTTAGTTCTGTTTGGTATTTTACTTTTGTTATTTTTTTGTCTTTAGAAAAGCTGGAACCGAGGTCCAAAGGTAGAGCTCTGTCAGAGGCTAAGATCTCCAAAGGGAGAGAAACACTTCGCCTGAGAACCAAAGGCCCTGCTACTGTGGAGGAAATGGTATGGTGTGGTGTATGCCCTACAGTAGTGTAATCACCTAGCTTCTGATTTATTCTTCCCCAAGGCTGATAAATAGGATGGAAAAATCTGGATGTTACAAAGCCTGTGGGACAAAAGAGAGTAACTAAAGTTGATGACTAGCAGGGATAGGATGGGGCTGAGGAACCTGGAAGCAGAGAACCTATATTTAGATGTCATGGATTATGTGGATGAATTTAAGGTAGGGTAGACCAAGGAGTGCTGAAAAGAGGGAAGAAGGAGGAAAAAGAGGTGGGATGGTTGAAGAATTGGTTCCATTTCTGACACTGTGAAGTGTACGGGGTTGGTGTAAGGGTTGTTGTTAGGAGAGGCTAATTAGATACATTGACATGAATTTGTGCAAAACCAGGATTAGAGTTTGGTGAATAAATGTTATTTGTTCTGGGCTCTTCTGAAGCTGATGAGGATTTGATGAAGATCTGTATTATCAGGAGATAAAAGGCCCCTGCTCAGTTTGAACGTGTGAGCTGTGTGACTTGATATTAGGAGGAAAGCTCATGTTTGTGAGAAGAGGGAAAGAGAGTGGAATAGTGTGTTTTATTTGTAGATTTTGTAAGTCTAGGTGGCCAAGATGGGAGTCAGGATAATCACTGGCACATTGCTGGTTATTTTGAAATCTTCATGGATGCAATCATACTTTTGCTCTTTTCTCCCTTTATTCCAACAAAGCCAACTGAAGTTGAAGAAAAAGCAATTAAAAAAGTGGATGAGCTTCTTGAAATATACATGGGCATAAGAGATATTGAATTAGGTGAGTTTTTAACAGATACGTTACTACAAAATTAAATAATTTCTCATTTTCTGTAGTCTAAAATTTATTGAGTACTTTAGTCTCTGGATGTAAGTGAAGCAAAATTTGTCCAGCATGCAGTCTCAAAAACTTGCCTGTATTTCTACAAATGTGTTTGTCTGATAAAAGAATCTCCCTCTCACTTCAATCCTTATGTTGTAATTAATTAATCAATCCTCTATTCTTCCTGCACATCATTGATACACTGTTGCATGAATTTTCTAGTTGTTTGCTATAACTGTCACCACTGTATTCTTTCTGGCATATATTTTCTAGTGGATTTTGTGTGTGCCATGATTAAGGATTCTTAAGGATAAGTATGTTTATTTGCTTTTTTGCCTCTTGGCATAGACACATCAAAGTTGATTGCTAAGGTTTGAATCTGAGATCTTCATCGATGAAAGGGCAATTATTTAGCAGAGGAACTGACAGAATAATTGCACAAATTGATCAAATTCTCTAAAACCTGTGTTCTGAAGAACATGAGAAAACTTGTAGAATATTTACTAGTTATCAGAATCATCAATTTATAAAGAAAGAAACTACTTAACCCCGTAAGTTTCTTAAAGATGCACTGAACTTGTCCTTGCAGCTGTTGCTTTTTTTTGTTATTCTGACAACAACTAAATAGGAATTTCTGTTTGTGTGGGAAGAAGCTGCAGTCTAGCTGTTGTAGCCAGCTGTGGCTGGTGTAGTCCTCCTAGGATCTTGTGGAACTGCTCATACTGAGACAAAGAGGAAGGTATTTATTGTTATGGTAATATCTTAAAAAAAAAAATCAGCCAAGAATTAAGAAAGGATAAGCCAAATGGAAAGTGATCCTGAAAAGAAAGCTTTCATGAGCTAGAAGTGGAGAAGGCAAAGCAGAAGAGAAAATAGGTCTGGCATGAAGCTCCAGAGGGCAAAGCAGCAGAGCTGGAGGGGCAGCAGTTAGCACAGAGGAATGAGAGCAAAAGGTGGTTATCTGAATAGCCAAAAGGCCTTTGCTGGCTGCTCCTACCAGCAAGCATCTGATTGGCAGATTCTACTAGTCTTCTCACAGGAAAAATGGTAGGTAAAAAAGTATTTGTCCCTCAGTCTAAGGTAGAAGTGGACTTCCTGGCATAGAGGAGAGGGCAGAGCTGCCAAAAACTTGAGTTCTGTTTTGTGGGTTCTATCTAAACTTTCCTGTTCCCAGGAAACTAGAAGTTCTCAAAAATTCTGTTCTCAGCAACTCTAATATGTGATGCTCTGCCATGTAATATGCTCCTGGGAGGCCTGTGTGGTGCTGAGCCATGTTTAGGTTAGGGAGGATTCCATGGCCTGTCTCACTCCTGCAACCTCTGTGCTTCAGTCCATCTCTGTCTCAGGCTTCAAAGCTCTGAGTCACGTGCCATCTGTCCCGCTGGGAGCTGGTTTTGTCCTGCAGCTGTTGCAATCCTGGCTCAGGCTGGGCTTCTGGAAGCTCCTGTCCTTGCAGGTTACTTCCAAGGTCCCCAGGCTCCTTGCCCTACAGGAATAAGCAGCTAAGGTGGTCTGCTTTTGGTGTCCATGGGAACAGTCCTGTGGGAACTGGTGTTCCCTGTGTTTTTGGCTCTCAGTACTCTAAACAGGATGGCTCTTACACAGTAGACTGAGAAGTTCAGCTTTCAAGACATATGGCTGAGTTAATAGCCAAGCACCTGGTAGAGTTTTCCCATTAATTCCTTGAATTTTTTTCCCCCCAGAAAGATCTAACGCCCTTCGTTTTTCAGTATGTAGTTTGGAAACTTTAAAAAAATGCCTTAAAGAACACTTAAAGAAGGAAGAGGTCTTTGTTCATAGAGAGGCTCTCTTCTTCCCATCTGGGTGGTTGTTTTGTCCCTCACCTCTTCTTTTCCTCCCCAAAACGTAGTGAAACCAAGAGAAGCTGTCAGAAATCAAAGACTGTGTTTCATAGTTTTAGTTTGGTAGCTTTAGTTTGCACCTTTGAAGCTGTATCCTGAAGTTCAAATCTTAAGAGTCAACAGCCGATGGTGATGACAAAAACCCCCCAACTTTATCATTTTAAAACAATTAAACAGCTGTAGGATTCTTTAGGAAAGGAGAGCTAATCACCTGTCACAAATCTGTTCAATTAACACTTGTCAGTTTTTCACATGCTGGATGTGATCAGTCACCCATGAAAATGAAATAGGAGGAAAAGATTCATTCAGAGAATGCCAATCACCACTTAGCTTGAAATTTCACTCATTACTCAAGCCAGATTAGTTGAAAATGCAAGTCATCACAATGTGCAGCTGACAAGTGATTAAAATCTCAATCATTGCTCACTTCCATGCACTTCTGTTTGTCAGAATCTTTGGATGTCAGTTAATGTTGCTCTTTCATCTCTATTAAAATGACACTTCCGTGGTGTGATTGAATTCTAAAACAGTGCCCCAGTTTTAAGACATAAGTTAGAAAGAAAGGAAAGAAAAGCTAATGTTAAATTACAGACAGAATTAAAGGTGAGATAAAGCCCTTAATTTTTGCATGGTTAAGTATCTTGACAGTTTCAAGAATGGCTGACTAAATCTACACACAAATCCCTGAGCTGGAGCAAAATACGTGGAAATTGTTAAAGAAAATGCATGCTCTTTTCTCTGGCACAGTTTTTTATTTTTATTTTCAGAGATTTAAATGCTGTTGAGATTTACATACCTGCTTTTGGATGCATTTTTACCTTTTTACTTCCTTACTCCTTTTTACTGAAAACTGGACTTAATCCACAGAAGGGACAGTTGGCTCTGAAATTTATTCCTCAGCCATTTTATGGGCACATTAGAAATTGGGCCAAGGCTTGACTTCAGCATTCTTTAAAACATAAATGCACAGCTGAAAGATAATTCAGGTTATTTTAAATTCTATGGGTGCTTTCTGGTAAAGGAATTTGAGCAGCCGATTAATAGGAGTGACTCGGGAAATAGTGTTAGTGAAAAATATTGGCATTTTTTAAATCAGTAAGACTTGAATTGTTATGGATTTAATCCCAAAAGTTCTTGGTGGCAGGAAGCCTGGATCTAACCCCAGGATGCTACCGATTGTAAGTGATGGCAAAAAGGGCTTCCTGTCCAAATTATTTTTTAGCATCTTTTGGCTTCATCCACTGATATTTTGTTCCCCTTTGTTCTATTTTTCTACTTTTGGATGATTACTTCCTCTCTGTTGCTCCCTATAATATTATCAGATGTGACATATCATAGAATCATTAGGGTTGGAAAAGGCCTCTGATATCATCGAGTCCAGGCTTTGACCAGACACCACCATGCCAACTAAACATAGACTAAGTGCCACAGCCACTCATTTCTTGAACACTGTCAGCGATGGTGACTCCACCACTCCCTGTGCAGCCCAATGCCATGCTTAACCACCCTTCCAGTGAAGAAATTTTTCCTGATGTCCAACCTGAACATCCCCTGGTGCAGTCATGGGCTGCCGGCTTCTCCAGGAAAAGCTGTGGGGGACAGTATCAAAGGCTTTACTGGAGTCCAGATAGCCACATCCACAGCCTGTCCCTCATCCGTGGGGGGATCGCCTGGTCATAAAAGGAGATCAGGCTGGTCAGGCAGGACCTGTCTTTCCTAAAGCCATGCTGGCTGGGCCTGATCTGCTGTTTGTCCTGTACATGCTGTGTGATCACACACAAGATAGTCTGTTTCATAACCTTCCATCACTGAGATCAGGCTGAAATATCCTTGCATATTCTGTCTTTGTGTAAAAAATTTCAAAACTACTTCTCCACATTTGGCTTCATTTTTGAAACTTACCATCTAGTCAAAATATCTTAACAGGTTTAAACCTGTTTTGTTACCCAAGCTTCTTCTCTTGGCTCACAAATCCAACCCATCAATATTCAATAGATGTTTTTATCTCTAAATGCTTTAACTGAAGTGATAGTCTCCCTGAATCTGTTGTTTTCTTCTCCTCTTGTCACCAGACTTCCTTTCCCAAAGGACTCTATTGCATGCATTCTGGGGTATGTTGTTTATGGCTCTGAAAGAATAATGGGAGTTTTTTGAAAAAAAGGAAGGGCAGCAAACAAACAAGTTAAACAAAAAAAACTTCTTCACTTCAAGAAGAATTAGTACTTAAGAAAAAGGAGGAAGAAGAAATATTTCTAATAGTTCTTGAGTACCAGATCTGATAGTATTCAACATGAAACTTAAAACAAGTAATGTTAAATACTGGAAACTGCAATGTTAAATACTGGAAACTGCTTCATTTTCTGCTTTAGAGTGACAGGACAGAATAATAATTTTTGTTACCTTTTGATGAAGGCAAAACTTCTAATAGCATTAAAGCTAAATAAATATTGAGGTTTCTGTCAAGACTTCTCAAAAAAGCTTTTTCAGAAGTTACAGTATAGGATATAGGTAGCAAAACCACTGTGTAGGGTAGATAATAAGAATGGCAGGCAGAAAGTAGCTTTCATGGCTTGTACCCCATTTGTCTATTAAAAGTGAAAATAAGGATTTTGTGAAAGATATTTGAAGTTATTTTAAAGGAACTATTTTTAAAAAGCCAAAATATTACTTTTTTCATATTCTGGGAAGTCTGATATTGAGCTTCTCAGTTAAAGTTGACAAGACTTCTAATTCCTTTCATCACTTTTAAGATTGCTGAACTTTTCACATATTATGTAAAAACTTATCAGATATTAACATTGCCTGAAGTGAAATGAAAAAAGGAAAATCTGAAAACAATTGAGGCTCTTTTGACTGTGGAAAAATATTCTACTGGAATAAAATTCCTGTAAGCACTTACTGTGCAGCCCTTACAAGAAGGAGTGGGGAAAGGGGAGGGCAGTGGAGACAATTTGGCACGAAGCTGTCACCCTCTGAGGACCAGCAGAATTTTCTTCGAGCTGGCAAGTGTCTGCTAAATGCCTTGGCAATCAGTAGGCTTTGGTTTGCCTTGGGAATTCCGCATTGCAAATGTCACTGTGTTCACACGGCTGTGCCGCCCTGGGGATGCCGTCCCGCAGCTGTGGCAGCTGCCTGGGGAAACAGGGGTGTATTCACGGGTGGCAGAGAAGGCTGGCCAGCTTTAGCATTTCTGGATGAAAGCAGTGAAGCAGGGCTCGGCTTCGGGCTTTCGTACACGCCGGTGGTGCCGGTGGTGCGCGGAGATCCGCAGGGAGGGCTGGTGCCTGGCGCCGGGGTGCGCGGCAGTACAGCCGGGCTGGCGCTGGAGGTCAGCACCACGCTGCCGAAAGCGCCCGGCCCCGCAGGCTTTCCCAGAAGCCTGTTTCATTACATCAGGTGGATCTGGGAATGCGAATGTGCTTTAATAAATATAGTACATTAAATGTGCCGTGGCAGTGCTGATTAGACTTGCTCCATACAGATGGAGACGGTTTTTTTTGAGGCTGCTTTAGCACGACAGTGATGTTCTGATTCCTGCTTGACTGGGTTGAAAGTTGATAGCTAAGTTTAGTGGGTTTGTTTTCAAGTTTTGTAAATCTGTAATAAACTAGTTTTTAGATTCTATTTCATTATTTGGGAAGCTCAATCTTTAAAGAAAGTTGTGTTTGAGGTTGCACTTTCTGTTAATGACAGTTTGTTATGTGCAATTTGGAAGCTTCAGCTAGGGCAGCTGGACTGTGATGTGCTGTCTTGTTTTACTGCTGCTGTCTCTGTCATATGGTTCTTCCATATCTCTTGGCCAATTTATCTTAAAAAGGGCTAAATTCCTCACTCCCACCCTACTTGAACACTTGTCTAGATCCTTACTCTCTTGATGGCAGCTTTTTCTAAATATCTGGTGTAACAATATCTTGACGTGTTTGCTCTTACGTCACCTCGCACAGCTCTTTTCTCTCCACCCTTCTCCCAGTGTCTGTAAAAAGTACATTCATACCCTGCTTCAAATCCAGAAATCTGAACTGTCAATTATACTCTTCACCTCCAGGGTTGCTTCCCTGTGAGTACCTTCTTACGCCACGTTTTCAGGGAATATCTCTATATTGATGTTGATAGGACAAATCCTTGTGTTCCACCTGTCAGGAAGAAGTCCCCTCTTTAATGCCCATTTCCCATCCAGGCTTGTCTGAATCAGAGTCCCAGGAACTTCATGGGGCACACAGAGGGAATCAGTGCAACAGGGATAGGGTTTCTTCTGGTGGGAAACTGGTCTTGAGGGTCCTTGAGAACCACTAGTGGTGCCTGGGAAGCTTGGTTACGCTTGAACTGTCTCCGTCACAGCAGTTTATTTGTCAAGATTTACATAAATTTTCCTTGGGCAGCTTTGTGTAGTTTGACACACTTTGATTGTGTTTGGAGCCTCACATCTGAACGCAGTTAAAACCAAAACATCAAGTCTCCTCAAAATTACTGTTGTTGACATTTACAATGTGGAATATGGCTCAAGCTTGCTTACAGCTTGTTACATGTTTGCACAACAGCAAGTACTGTTTGCCAGAAGTTCATAACTGTCAATAAATTTGAGCTGAGTTTTAGGTCAACAAAATAAAATTTAAAAAATTTACTAAAGCTTCAGAGCAGGGAAAGTTTATTTTTGTTTTTATCAGAGACATTTTGCCATGTTGATTCAATACAGTGCACGTGGTAGATGGCAGACTGCCCCAGTGAAGATGTTTTTCTGTGGCTTCAAAACTTTCTTCCCTTTCTCAGGCACTGTATTATGTGTTTTGCATTTGGACATTCCTCTGAGAAAAGGCTAGAAGCTATCAAATCCTTCACTATGACACTTGAATTTGATATGGTCATGAATAAAGTGGTGGTTATTTGATGTTTATCAAAAGATGGAGGACATCTTGCAGCTTAAGGCAGCTGTGTAATGTAATCACAAAATGAAGCAGATTTCAAGGTTTCATCTATTGTATAATACCATTATTTTCCTGTGAATTTGAACAGAGGCTGTGGAACAGAGATACAGGTCAGAAAATAAATTGTATTCAGCAGTACTGTTTGTGCTGAATGTGTCTTACAGAGCATTCTGCATCCCTCAAACCATGGTAGCTTGCTGCCAGTGGTTCTCTGGGCCCAGCTTAACCAGGAGAAACCTGTACACTGACTCTTTTCCACCCTTAAAGGAGGTGCAGGTGTTGTGATCAAGAGAGGTTTGAGCCCTCACAGTTTTCGTTTGCTCTAATATCCATGGGTTGCCAGCATCCAGTGTTGTTTGGGATAGACTTCTCAGTTGTCCTAGAATCTGAGAAACTGCAGTGGCAAAAGGTGAGGGATGAGCACAGCAGGCAAGGAGTGAGTACCAAGCAGCAGCCCCAGTGTAGCTGTTTCGAAACTGAGATCTGACACTTGATAAATTCTGGTACTTGTTAGTTACAAGAGAAAATGCTGGACAGTATTAGTATAGAAGATACCGGGGTTTACCTCTGTTATATCACACCTCTGCTTTTATTTTCCTGGATACCAAGGTGTTCCTAGTGTTTGGTGGCTCCAGTTCATTGTGCACAGCAGCAAAGCCTTTCTCTTTCTTCTGCACAGTTTGAACCACCTGGCTGAGATTTTCAGAAATAACTTTTTCACTTTTGTGAGTCATAAGCACAAACTTTAAGTACATAATTCCTGTTGAATCCTAAATTCAGCTGTTGACTTTGCATCTCCCTAAGATGACCTTATTAGGTTTTGAAAATAGACATCCCAAGGCTGTCTTGGCCCTGTGTGTTAGCTGTCACTTTCATGATAATTACATTATTTTGTTTTGTTGCTCTTTAGCTGCAACAATTGTGGAAGCTGGAAGAGACAAGAAAAACCCAGATGAATTTGCAGTGGCATTGGATGAAACTCTTGGAGACTTTGCCTTTCCAGATGAGTTTGTATTTGATGTATGGGGAGCAATAGGTGATGCTAAGCAAGGACGACTGGAATGAGAACTGTGCAGTTTATCAATCCCTGTTTGAAAATAAAAAATTATTTGCAAATATGTGCATCAGAATTTTAATAACTTTATTGATGTAAATTCAGGGTGCTCTGCACAAGTATTCTGACCTGAGACTTTCCTTTGCAAAGGAAGGTTTCTAATAGAAATGAAGATAAACCCAAACTTCTGACAAATGCAATTTAAAACACTTAATTTACTTACAGAAATCACTGTGAGGAGAGTGTCAAAGTGATATATTTATACAGAAATTTTATGAAAATTAGGTAATTTTTATTGTACATATACTTTGATACCAATATTCTGAAAAGTCTTAGACATATGAAACAAGAAGTTTGGATTATTTTATCTCTTTAGAGAGGTTTATAAAGTTGTTAAGAAACTACCTAGCTTCATGCTGCAGTTCCCTGGTTTTCTGCTGTCCCTATGTATTTACCTAAAGCCTTAGGTTTTCTTACAGTTTGGCCTGGACGTTGTCTTTACTGTAGGCAAAGCTGGGAAGAAGCTACCCTGTTTCTTTAGAACCCAAATTCAGGAAAATAATTCCTCTGAAACATGAGAACTAAGATCTTTGAATGAGAAAGACTTGCTTGCACTTGAGTCATAATATGCTCTGTCTGGGTTTTACTGAGGTAAGTAGAGTAGAAATGCTTAAACCAGGAAGCTGCTGCTTTATTCAGATGCCATATTATTGCAATAGGAATAGAAAGAAATAAATGTTAATTTTGATTACTGTTAATGCATTTGAATAATATCTGTGATTTGGCACGGGAGACTGCAGTGTATGACTAAGTGCTTAATTGATCTTTGCATATGCTAAACCATTTCTTGAGATCCCATGGAGTTCCCCGCTTGTCTATGGTTTTTTTCAACATGACAACACAAGATAGATATTGAAGCTGTTCAAACCCAAAAGATATTGTAAAGTCACAAAGAATTGTGGATGACAGTGCATGCTTAGACCCTGAAAAATATGCTAAACTAATTTTAGGTGTTAGGATCTTAAATTATATTGTACATAAATGTTTATTTTAATTGCTAATTTTTTACTAAGAAATCTGAGATTGTTGAAAATGAAATTGAACAAGAATGTAGGTTCTGACCTGGGAAGGTGTCATAGCTTTTTAGTATTTTTATATTTGCATAAGAATATAAAATAATAATTACTACAAAAGTTTTTTTCTAAATCGCTACCTAAAGAAAATATCTTTCACTGTCTTGCAGAGATCTCTTTAAAATAAAGACTATGCCAATAATTTTACATGTTCTATGGCAGTGATTTTTTTTTTTGGTCTAAAACCATGACACTTTGAAGTATCATTGAGAGAACAGGTTCTTGTTCACTTTACCAGGTTATTGAGGAAGGATTTGAAACTCCACTTCGGCAAATTTCTGTAAAACTTGAAAATAAAATTAAAGAAACTGTAAGGGGGTGGTAAAATTTTGTACATGCCTTTGCTCATTTGGGCCCTCAAGGATATATTACTTTGCAAAAGGAGTTTGATAGCGTTTCTTACTTTTTAATAATTGCAGAGCCCACAATCTTCTGTTGCAGTTGAGCACGCTCTCTGTCTTGTATAGGGTTACTTTAGCTGGTTTACTCATGGTAATGAAGGGCTAAAGTGTTGTGAGCTGCATAATTTGTTCTTTAAACTTCTAGGTGAAAAGCAAAAAGGAAATGCCAAGAATTCCGTGTTGGTTTCAAATCATAAAACTCAAACGTCAAATTTTGTGGAAGTGTTTATGTATACTAGTGTTAGTAACCAACATGCCACTGATTATAAAATATATTAAAATTGAGAATTCCTTCTTTAAAAAAAAAGAGAAAAAGTACTGTGGATAATGCATGAAATGTTGCCTGTAGCAGATAACCCCTTGTGTTTTGGCCATTCATTTTATTTTGAGAAATTAATGTTGTTCAATCAATTTATACTCAGGGGATAATTTGTCTTATTTCACTGATAAAATAGTAAGATAAAAATAATCTCTGAAGCTCTAATTCTGCAGAGAGCTGCCTCTTGTCACAGTGGCCTATTTTTGTGGTGTTTATTTCAGGCCTAACATTTAAATAGTGATTGCAACTTTACTAGCATTTACTGCAATAAAGCATGTCAATATATCTTACTTTTTCTGTGTTCTCAAAGCATACACGATTTCCAGCACCTATGACATAATGGTGCCACTACCTAATTTAGCAGATTATTTGCATTTTCCAGCCATGCATGGAATAAATTGTTACATGAAAATTGCACTACCTTATAAAGCATGATAAATACTTCTCTCTTTGTAATGATTTGTGTAGTAAATTAATGTTGTTTTACTAATGAAATACAGCCTTTAAAACCTAGTCAATAATGACACTAATGCCTTTAGACGCTTTGTACAGTGAAAATGTCATTAAGTGTCACTACAAAAATCTCCCAAGTCAGTTAGACATACTAGTTTTATTGAAGTGCTGGTCAGAGTAGACTATAAACACCTTGTTAGTGTGTGTTGCACATGGAGGTGAATGCTGGTGAATAGTCTGCTCAAAATCTGAGGTGGAATGACACAAAGCCGTAACTCAGCCCGAATGCTATTCCAAAAGTGACTGATTCCTTACTTTTTTTGGTACAGAGCCAGCAGAGAGCTGGCAGACAGATGCAATTTGTGCCTTTGCTTCCAGACTTACTGCTATGTTCAAGACGATGGAAAACACACCACTATTTTTTTTCTACTTTTTGCAGAGTCTTTAGATGCAACAAGGGGATTTAATGAAGTCTGGTGTTCATAAAGTTCTGAGCTCATAATCTTAAAAATATGATGAGTGATGAATATTTTACGCTTTTAAAGGAACAAATTTTGCAAATTACAGATGTATCTTTTGTGACACCTTTAATATGCCAAATTATGCTTCACTTAAATCTGATTTTATGCAACCCTATTCATACAGCTGTAATTCAAAGAGCTATTAATATAATCGGTCTATTTAGGAAAATCTCGTCCGTTATTCAGATTTGAATAGTGCAAATACTCTTATTCCTGTATATTATTTTCTTCACAATTTGTCTATTTTCCTTTTTTTTTTTTGAGATAAATGTAACATAAAGCTTTGAAAATCTTGGTTTTTGTGAATTTGAGAGTGCAATATTAATGTTAAAATTAAGCTAATTTGTAATATTTTGTAAGATGTTTTTCTTCCTGCTTTTTAATGAGAACTTCTGCTACTTTTCAAATTAAATATTGTTTTTGATGAAAACAGCTCTGAGAGTGTCTCTTCCACAGTCTGAGTATTGTAGTAAGATGATATATTATGCTTTTTAGTTTTCCTTTTTTTTTTTTTTTGCCAGGAGATATTTCAGAACAATTAGAAACCAGGGTGTTGACTCTTTCCCCTTTTGAAATCAAAGGCATCTTTACCATGAATTTCAGAACTCAACTCTAGCAATAAGAGCTTCATCTGAAATTTATATTCAGTATTGTTTTCTTTTCCAATTCTCTGACTCAATATGTTTGTAAGGCATTTTGCATTTAGATGTTGTTATGCATTGAAAGATCTCTCATTCAATTTATGAAAATATGAACAAATTTACAGACTTGGAAGTCAAAGAGAAAATTCTCAACATTTCATGAGGGTGCTTGTAAATAGTAACAACTTTGAGTAAAAAGTATGCAGCCTGCAGTACAGACTTTGTCCTCAGAAAAGGTATGTTTAATGTGTGGAATTCAGACACTGACAACTAAAATATACTGAGGCTGCATAAATGTACAAAAAATATCTTTTTTTTCCTATTGAAACATGCACTGCCATTAAATAGAACAACACAGAGTCTAAATACAACAACAAAGTCTGTAGACTGAACAGAAGCAATCTCCTGATATATTGATATTGTCTTATCTCTCCTCTTTTGTTACTTGTAAACAGAGAGGTTGTGAACAACTTTTTCAGTTTTCTTTAATGGCACTCCTTACCTAAATCTCTATTGCAATGTCTGAGCTGTTTCAGAAAAATTCAGGTTTTGTATCTGAATCATTATTTTGTGGGGTTCTCCCAGTCCCCTGAGAACTAACGCAGATTTTCAAGTTGTCATAAACTAATTTTACTATAGTATTTGAAAGGGGAAAATTCAGGGAGAAAGAAACGTCTGCTCTTCTTTGAAATGAAAAGGTACCTGGCAGGTCAATGGTAGTTCAATGTAAATGTAAATCCCTGACAGAGGATTAGTGTGGATGTTGGGTACTTGGCCCCAGTGGTTTTGGTCAGCAGAACAGCTACTGTGGTTCTTTGGAAGTTTGCCGAGGGACTATTTTGCCCTGCTAATGTTTAATAGGAATGTGGGCTCATGAATGTAATATAGAAATTATTGCCTAATGAGTTTTGTGAGCCTGTGTGTTTTATCTTGGAAATTAACTATGATTTTTTTCTCCTTGGAGTGAGATAGGTTTGTCCAAACCTAAAGGTTATGAACAATGGTCCCCAAAGCTTTTCTTTTGTGTTTCTCCATTCTGTTTTCTAACCATTGCATGTCTGAACTTTTCATGTAGGCAGAAGGAATGAAAATAAGATTCACTCTTATATTTAAGAATTTGATTACTAAATTTGCTTTATGTTGACTTGCTTTTTTCCTGTTTTCTTTTAGGATGAATAATAAAATACCTTATTGTAATTTTTTTTTTTTAGCATGAACTGCATTAATTAACTCTATGAAAGCAATAAGGTATTTGAATTTCAGATGAGCTCTAATTGGAGAAACGTGTCGCACCACAATATCTAATAATGCAAGTTTCTGCTTACTAAAAAGATTGTTTTATTAAGTTTTCCCAAATCTTTTCTTTGTGCTTTTAACACGGAAATAATGGTGAATGGTCAGGGAGGATAACTCTTAGTTTAGTGGAAAAAGCTTTTAATGACAGACTTGGAGTTACAAGTTGTGCTTGTAACACAGATGACCTGACAACGATTTGTGTAATCCTTTCACTTGACAGCTCTTCCAGTAAAGGCACAAATTTTTACTTTATATATATAAACCCTCTCTGGCTTGAAATGGGAAAGCAAGCATGGTAAATCTATTGCAAGTCACAGTCTCCAGGCATTCATATCATAGTAGTGAAATCTCTTTTAAAACCCTTCACACATACTTTCCAAACATTCTTATTTTTACAATGTGGATTTTGTTTCCAATGAGTGTTTTAACAGATAATTTTACTTGCTGAACTCAAGTTTTGTAATCAGTAAGCCTTTTCTGAAATATCTCTAGATAAGCTAAATTTTTATTTATTGGATACAGAAACTCATCAACAGAATGACGTAAATCTCAGCTTTGTTGGTAACAATAGCTGAAATGCCCAATGGATGTTTGCCATTAGTATGTACAAATTTTGTAGTGAAAAAATCCTAATTGCAGGACTACAAAAGTGGAGGTTAACCTTGCCCTTTCTATGTTAACAAACTAAAATTGCATGTTGTTTCACGGTTGATACGTTTTCATTATCTATAAAGCAAACCAGGAAAGAAAGGGACCAACTATTATCAGAATAAATTTTACAGAGTTACAAGGATGACCTCTTTCCAGAAATAGGAGCACTGTGAATTGAGGTGAAGCTCTAGATAAATATGCTCTCCCTAGTTTCTCTTTTAGTAAAGAATAAGGTAATACCTTTCAATATCAAGGATAAGTGAACATAGCTTTAACATTACTTGTCTGTTCAAATATAGAGAACTGTGTGCTACCAACTGAATGTGCAATCTTCTTGTCAAGGCTCTTGGTTAGAGTGAATTGCTGCAAGGGAAAGATTCATGAAACTCAGCTCAGATTGGTGGTTTGGCTCATAAGGTCCAAAGCAGATAATACATTGACTGTGAGGGAACCAGCTCTTTTCTTGAGCTGTGCTATTGTCAAACTATTGAGCTAGTGAGTTTACCAGAGACTTTCTCAAGAATTGACCTGGGGGATGATTTCTTTCTTAAAGAGGAAAAAAAAAAAAGGCCATGGCACAAAGATAGGCTTATGTTAATGAGATTGCTGAGGACACAAACTGGGAAAGATGACATAACTAAAAAGAATAGTAGAATATTGTCCAACAAGACGGCCTTTAAAACTTGACTAGTAGTATTTCAATAGTTTAAAATGAAAGGTCGTAACTTCAAACTTCAGGAACTAATAACTGAGGGAAGTTCTTAATTTGAGATGCTAGATGAAAAATACCTTGATGCACTACTCATTCATTGAATGACTGTAACCCACCAGAGGGCTACATCTGAGGAAAAAATGACTGGTGCACATCACAGGGAGGAAGACCAGGAGAACTGGGAGGTAATGCTGCAACCCAGAGCAATGGTGAGATTTTTATTTTCAACCCTGTGCTCAGTGCAGGCTTTCCCTGTTGTTTAAACACTGGACAGATTTGGAAAAAAGGCCTAATAAAGTGATCCTGAGAATCTTTAAGCATCACACTGAAGATCCTGCATTCTTTGGTACAAGCTAAAAAAAGTTTGTTATGATGGCAAAAATCTTGGAGAGGGGACTTCTTCAAGCTAACCAACTGCACTGCCAAGAATACAGGTGTGGCCACAAGCTGCCTTCAGTCTGGAAACACTAAGGAGGATTTGTAACCCAAATGGAACAGTACAAGGGAAGAGTATGGGGACAAAACCAGGCTGATTTTAGGGCAGAAGATTAACCTTTATGGAGAGAGTCTGTATGATATGGTCACTGGAGCATCAGCAAACAAGGTGTGATCCCCCAGTAGGTTCCTTTTGGACCTAAGAGTTGTTTTATCTGTGTTTAATTGCCAGGTGTTTTGAACTCTCACTGTTTGAATTTAAATGTGGACAGATTTGGAAAAGGCAGGTAGGATTGTAGAGAGCTTTTTAAAACTGGAATGAAGGAACTTGCCTTTTTGACTGCAATGCAACGCCAAAGCCCTCCTGAGGTCTCTCAACAGGTAGGTGGTTTTGGATGTTGCTGCTCCAAAGGTGCAGAGGGACATGGCTTTTCTTTTGTGTGCTGAAAGTAGGGAAGCTGTGTCGGGAGGAGATGTCTCTGGAATGCTGAGCTTGCTACTGCTGCTGGAAGTCAAGAAGAATAATTTCCATCAACAGCTCCTGGACTTTTCCTTTGGTGTTAGAAGACGGATCTTGGTTTTTGTGTGGGTTTGGTGCGCTGCACTATTTTTTTTATCCTTGAACTGTGTTTAAAGCCATCACTACAACTTTTGAGTGTGGGAAAGGAGGCTGCCGAGGTTTCATCCTATCCCCAGGAACAGATGAGAGAAGTTCTAGTCTTCATCTAGAATTAGGCGTAGGCACTGAATTGCCCAGGACATAGGAGGGGGCAGAGCTAAGTTCTGTTTATCTTCTAACTATGCTTGAATGAAGAAAGGGTGCAGACAAAATGGTGTCTGTGGGTTATGCTGCAGACTGTTGCTTGGAACACTATTTTCTCCATTGTCTAGATTTCTAGTCCCTAGTAAATTCAAAAATGCCTGCAATTTGTACCCTGCTAAACTCACTACAATATGCTCTCCCCTCTATTTCTGGCCTTTCAAATTTGTGGTTAGTCTCTTGAATGATCAGGGGAAAAGGGATTAGTAAATAGCTTTGGCATTAATCTGTATTCAGCTCTGTGTTGAACATCCATTATTTTTATGATTATAATAAAATGAATAGCAGTGTAACAGCTGTCTTGGGTTTTCAATTAAATGCATTAATACATATGCAAGAAAATAGCCTGTCTCAATAGTATTTATAGGGAAGAGAATATTTTTCAAGATTTGTGGCAAATCATTATTATGCCTTTTTTTTTATATGGCATTTGGAAATATGAGAGTGGGATTGCAGGCATGCTGCTTTATTACTTGCAAGTGGAATGTGTGATAATCAGCCCTTTGCAACACTTCTTAATGACGACAATTTTCATTGCATAAAAATCAGGCTTTATTGCTTGATGAACAAGTCTGTAGTCAGTGCCTGGTTTAGTGAGAAGATGGTTAATGTGTCCTAAATGTGTATTTACAGCTTTGCAGAATTATGTGTAAAAGAATTTTTGGTGGCATGAAAGAAGCATGTAAAATCCTGGTTTATTCTGATGGTTTGAGAGTTGGGGGCAGTTGCTTCACTCATGGTTTCCAAACTGCTTTCTCCAACATGCTTTATTTTCTTCATCTTTGCTCCATGTCAGAATGATGCCTTTGACAGTTTTGTCTGCTTACAGCTTTCATTCTTCTCCTTTGTGCCTGTAAGCTTTGCCAAGCAACACTGAACAATAAGGGAGTCACTTTTCCACCCAGCTCAGCTTTTGTCAGACTTTGCACTCCAGCTCATTCTTCTATTCTTTCCAGCTGTATCTTGTATTTGGGGCCTCATGTTCCTGCCAATGAGTCTGAAAGAATGGTCTTATGACACTTTTTTTACAGATCTTATTCCTTGTGTGTGAATAATGGACTGCCTGGTGTCTATTAGTATTTCCACCATAAAAAATGCAATGGCAAAAATCACCTTGACTTTGTAGCATAGAAGTTGACTGATTAAAAAAACCCCAAAATTTCCACTCTCCTGTATTATTTACTTCAGCTCTAGAGCAAGTAGGAGTTTAAGAAGTTTTCTAAATCTTTATTCCCTTTTCCAGAGCCAGTAGTGAAGCCTAACACCTAAAAAGCCCACTAGGGTTAGTATGAGACAAGTAGTGTTGTGTGCATATTCAGTCATTTTACTTGTAGCACCAAACTCCTTTCATTGAATTGTTTCACTGCAGAAGGATTTTAATCTTCTATTAGTAAGAACGCCTGAATAAAATAATGAATAACCTTGAACCAGTTGGACCGTGAACTTGCAGGATTGCAGTTTTCTTTCAATGTCACTCTATCTTCCATGATCTCATACCCAAGATTCCTGGGCTTTCCCATTTACCAAATTGGTGTTTGCTAATTTACACAGAAACAGAGGTAGGTAACAGAAATTTTTGAGTGTTGAATTGCCCTCATCTATCATAAACAGTTCTCAAAACATTACCCTCAAAATCATCCCAGAAAGTTCTTTAGAACCCATGGCAACTGGCTCAAAAGCCTTAAAAAACAAACTGAAATGATTTATACCTGATACTGTCACTGTATAGATAGGAAACAAGTCCTGTGATACATTTAAGTGGACAGACAGTGCAGATTTGATGAATTTAAGAAGTTTTTTTTCTACAGCCCATCACTGTGAATGATTTATAAGGGGGTCATGATTGATGAGAGGGTTAAGTAAGGAGAAAAAATATTTCTATTTGCACACTTCAATTTATGAACAGGAGTGTATTTCCTTTGTCTGGAAAAAGGTTTCTTTATTGACTGCAGTGTAATAAACCTGCATTTTCATATCAGGTTTTCACTGTCTGAGGAAGTACATAAATCTACTCTCAAGCATCTGTCCTGGAAAGCATCTCATCTAGGCAAGGACTAGTTAAGTACAGACAAAGTCATGTGTATGATCAACTCCTAGTAGGATTTACAAGAAAAAAGTTTTATATTTGTTTACAAGTGTGTGGGAACAAAGACATGAGTTCTGCTTTGTCAGAGTTCATGGAGAAGTGGGTAAGGATTTCTCCTGGAAAATGTGGAATGACTTCTTTGTCAAGATTAAAACAAGCTTTTCAGCAGTGCTCCTTCTCTTGGATTAATTCCAACCAGCTTCTTGCAATTACCTCCCCGTTATATTCATGTGGAATGGGAATTTAAAAGACGACATCACTCGGACACATATTGTGATATGTATGACTAATCAGTAGTTAACAATGCAACAATTAATTCCTCTGTGGCATTTTATTTGTCACTTAAAAATATTCCTTTGACTCACAGAGTAACTCATACCCTGCAGGAAAAGATCTCAGCTCATTAGAGCTGATCTGCAGTTATCACTTGGCTGATCTCTCCACTGACATGCTAGGCCTCATTTGTTCTAACCTTGATCTGAGATCTCACCTCTCTTTTTATTTTTTATGTCCTTTTATTTGCAGTGGAATGTCTGTCTTGCTTCCAGGCAGAGCAAAGGAATAAAAAAGTACTATTAAATGGAAATAAAAAAGATAAAAAAAAAATTGGCATTTCTTTTTTCTTCAACAAACCTGTGTGAAAAAGTACAAATATAGCTAAAATAAGGTATGCCTCTGCGTGAATGTTTCCCCTGTGCTCTAGGCTCAGTGCAAGAAGCATCGGTATTTTCCACAGTGTCCTCATTTGCACTTTCTTGCCTTTCCTTGGGATCACTCCTGCTTGTAGTTTCTCTGTGGATTTACTTATTCTTTGGGAGTTCATCCTCATAAGAATAAAACTTTTTTACCTCTTTGCCTGAATCTATTTTCAGCATGGCTTGTGAAACCAAGAAGCCAACGACATCTGTTTTTCTGAGGAAAAAAAAAGTCTTGAGTCTTCTCTACTAGGTTAATCTGCACAATCTGCACAGATCTTTTGGAGTACTTTTTTCTTTTTTATTCATAATGAGAGTTCCAAATGATGTGGTTTTGGCTGTCATGTGGCCTGAAAAGCATGAGGTTACATTATAAGGTCTTGTTCCATAGGAAATCTTGTTATACACTCATTATTCTACACATGCAGCTGAGGCAGAGAGGGAGTGAATACTCTATTAACAATCTCACAGAGGCAAAGCAACTTTTACTCTACGCAGATAAAACATTAATTTTTACTAATTTCTAGAAATATGAAAGCAAAATAGATTATAAATGGATTATAATTGTGAAGGCAGCAGAATATTTAAAATGCATGCAGGTAACTACTGTGTACACTGAAATTCCCTATATTCTTAAGAGGCAATGCCTATTTGGAAAGATATTTGAAATATGTTTAAGTGCTGCAGTGCACGCTGTCTGAAATGATAATAGTTGAGATGTTTAAAGGTAAGCTAGATTTATTCTTTTGAGAAATCTGGTCTAATAAATTTTAGAGTTTTTCTTTAAGCTGAAAAATCTGATTTGTCCAAATTGAATGTTTTCTTAATGCATTTGATTCCGTTTGATAGCTACAGATATTCTGTTATACAGGGAGTTGGGCACTCCTTCAGCCAGAGTGAACAAATCACTTCATTGCAATACAGGTGCAGTCAGAGCAATATAATGACTTTCAGTCACTTTTGAAAGTCGGGCAATTTTAACCTCTTGCATAACATCTTTGTACTGGTCTGGTAATTTCCATATCAATATTTTAATTTCCATCTGAGGGCTTAGCATATCTCTCAAATGTGTGGATAGGACTATAAAGGGCTTCAGGAGATGCAGGGTCTGTTATGTTGCCAGGTAAAGTGCTGTAATGGGTGAATATTCTTAAGCAGAAAAAATGCCTCAAACAAGAGGAGTGCCATTTCTTGACCTAAACATGAGCTTTCAAGGAGCTCTTTCTGTTACTAGAAATATCTTCCCCAGTTTGATCTTCCCACATAAGCTGATATAAGTCTCATGATTTAAAGGTAATAGCGCTCCTACTATTGTGGTGCCTTACATTTATGTATCCGTGTTCCTGTATCCCCAAAATGTAATTACAGCTCCTTTCAACAGAGCATGTGAATGGAATGTTTTACCCATGTCTGTGATGCTACGCCTTTGTTCTTGGCCTTGTGTAAGTAAAACAAGATAAGATGTATACTCCACACAATCCAAATGTAAATAAAAGGAAAGGGAAAGGAAGGAAAACAGCAGTGATCCTTAGAGGAAGCTCTTAATTCTGATGTGGCAGCTGAACAACAGTTTATCATGATTCAGTTCAGATCCTCTCTGTTTGCAGGCATTAGTCAATACCTTTCTCAGACACAATGGGGTTTAGATCTTTTCTTGTGCTGGCTCTTCTTGGGAAAAGTGACTGATGCTTATTTTGAATGTTCCCCTCTATTCCTCCTGGCACTGAGGAAAACAGAAGGGGCAGAAGGGTGCTCTGCCTTGGAGGGATGTGTTCTGGGAGAGCTGGAGAGCAGCACGCTGGGTGCAGGGCTGCTCAGCAAGTGCACAGCTCCTGGCGAGCTGGAGGCTGTTTTGCGGGAGGATGTGTGTCCTGATGTACAAGTTTGTGTGATCATTTCAAGGCCACAGCTGTTCTGTTTACTATAGGTATCACCCCCTGCTCTGTCCTCAGAAGGAATACTCACAGATATGCATATCCCTGTTATTTCTTATATTTATTTTATATTATATATATTTTTTACATATAAGAATATATTTGTAAAATCTGGACATTATTTGAAAGACTAAGGATTTTAAATATTTTAAAATATTTTAAATATTTTCTCTCAGAAGCAATACTTAAAGAATTTAAAGAACATTAACATTATTATTGGAGCTGTATTTCGGTTCCTTTCCATTACTCATGAAGAGTGACTTAGGTCTCAGTGTTTGTCAGGTCTTAAAATCACGTTGTGGATATCTACAAAACAATGAATATATAAAAGCCAATTTAAACGGTAGTGGAGACTGAGAGTCTCTTCATGTTCCAGACATTTCATTCTGCAGAAATTTCCAGTTACTTCTTAGGCCCATTTTATGTATCCTTCCTAAATGTTTAAAGACAATAAATTTTGTATTTTCTATTTTCAATCTTTTTTCTCTTCTTTTCTTTAAAGAAATGTTAATACACCAAATTACATATAAATGCATTAACATGCAGTGCAGCTTTACCTATAATGACAAATATATTGGACATTAATTGAATGGAAGGACTGGGTATTTGGCTATTTCATAATATATCAGGACTATGTTCTTTGTGAGAATTCATTAATCAGAACAAATTTAGCTGGAGCTGAAACCATGCTGGTGGAAACTAAACAGGGAAGTGTTTTTCTCTGAGGGAAGGCTGTTTTGGGAAGCAATGACTCAGAAAAGGACTCTGGGGATGAGGGACCTCCCAGTGCAACATTATGAAGGTGATTCTTTCCTTGTCTGAACAAAGGAGTAGGAAGTTGTTCAAGCTGTAACAACTCACAGTACAGTGGTTACCGGAAGATCACATTCAGATCTGGAAGTTTGTTAGTCAGGGAGGTATAAGAGAGGAACTCTGAGATTTGGAAGCCTTTCTTTGCAGCAGGATTCAGCAAAGTTTATTAAACAGAAGATAAAGGAGCAGCTTGCCCATATGTGAAGCACAGATTTGATAACAGCAGCTCTCCTGTCTGGCTGGAAGAGGTAAAAAGAGAACAATGCAATTAAATTTAAGACTAGGCAGTTTAGATTCCGAGCAGGCACACCTTAAACAGTGTGAGTGATTTACCAGTGGAATGATTTAATAAAGATTGTAATAAATTTCCCCTTATTGGACATCCTAAAATCAGAACTGGATGCTGTTCAGAAGGAAATGCTCCAGTTCAAACAAGATGAATACATAAGTCTTATAGCACAATTTATTCCAGGGGTAACACTGGAAGATTGTAATGATCCAGTCTATCCTTCTATTGTGCCAAATAAATTGTTCAGTGGATGGTCTGTGCACTTACACCATTTGAAAGGATTTTTTCTCAAGCGGACCCAAGCTATATCAATTTAACAGAGAGCTCTCAAGTCCACTTTTGAGACTCTAGCTTTTGTCCTAGAAGGAATGGTGGCCATAATTCCTTTGGTTTTGTTGCCTTGAGTTAGTTAATCAGACTAACAGCTGCTAGTGTGTTTAATGTTGCTCATGTATCTTGAGCCAGCATGAGGCAATAATGAAAAAGGCAATTACTAGTTTTATTTTCCAGTTTTAAAAATCTACAGCAGTGGGACTGTTGTGCTTTTGATTTGAGGCAGTATAAATGAGGCTTCATACAGCTGATTTGTGAATAAAAGTAATTGCTGGTCTGTGAGCTCTTCCTGACTGCAAAGTCATAGGGAAAGAACAGGTTGCTGCTGTGGCAGCAATGCAGATATACACAGTATTTCACCCTTCCTTAATCATTACTACTCCTCTCTGCTTGGTTTCTCTTTTGGAATATAGAGACTAGGTGGATAATCAAATAAGGCTGTGCTATTGCAGAGTTCAAATGGAGGTGATACTAGGGAAACGTCCTCAAAACAGAGGAAACCGTGGCAAATTTGGAAAAGAGATGGTTATGCTAAATAAATATTAAGGACAGTTTAATTGGAGAAGTGTCATTTAGAATGGGCTAATTAGTGTTAAAAATATATATAATTTAGTTACTTGAAATACATTTGATTTGATACTCCAAGCACAGTTTAGTGCAATTCTGAAAGATCAACATTATTCCATGGTGCTTTAAGAACTAATATTTAATACTACTGATTCTCACTCATCTGCATATTCCTATATTTTCTGAATTAAACATGTTTCAGTGAGCAGGAGACATGGCTGCCAGGCATTTCACACCTAGAGGGAATTCTCTTTATTTCTCCTCCAGTAAAGATGTTTCTTTCCTGCTCACTGTTCTGCAGCTCTGTACCAGAAGCCTGTGGTCTTCTCTATACCCTTGAATTCCTTCTGATGAAGATTATTGTTCTCTGCAGCTGCTGGAAACACTGCTGCTTTGTGTTTTATTGCAATGAGATACCCTGTTTCTCTATTCCTGACCACAGGCTTTGTTCTTGATTTAGGTACTTGCTTTACCTGCCCCTTTCCTTTTGCAACATTTGTTTAGACCCAGACATAGACACCTTGTAAAGAATACAGGAACAATTGCAGATGTGAATATAAGGCAGTCTAGCTCCTCCATGCCTGCTCATGGGATCATTGGTTTGATTGTCCAGCTGTACACAGCTGATTTTGGGACACAAGCTTGTAGCCTTTGTTTCTTAAATAAAGAGGCAGAGTGCTAACCTTCGGTGCTGCCGTACCTGGAGCAGATTGTGTGACTACAGTCTTCATTATTTTTTCATCCAGCATCTCAAGTTTCATTTTCTTGAACTGGGTTCAACGTTCAGTCCTACAGTGTTCAGTGAAGTCAGGTCCAGTAACACTGAGACTGCCTTGTTCCTCTGGATGGCCTCTGCCAAAGCTGGAGTACCCACCTGCCCCTTAAAATTTTCTCATCCTAATTAAGCAGCAGAAGCAATTGCTGTGTATACTGGGATCTCACAAAATGTGACATTGATCTAGTTGTTTCCATTTTACCAGATATGGACAGAGATTTCTTAGATCATTGCTACTTGTTAATTCATGATCTATAAAGGCTACAGTGTGAGTGCTTGAAAAGAGAAGTGTGTTTTTCATGAGTTTAGTGTAATGTTGCCTCTTTTGATGTAACTGTTTATGTTACATTAAATTCATAGGTTTTCTGAGAACCACATGAGTGCACATGCTGTAAGTTTGCAGAATTTGCAATTGTTGGCAATGAAAAATTTTTCATTGAATACTTTATTTCTATTTAGATAATCTTTAGCTCCTTTGAAAAGAAATGTTAAATTATTCATGGACTATATGTTTACTTTTCTCAGTACTTTAGAAATTGTCAAATATCTGAGAAGAGAATGTCTGTCTTCCTTACTCCATTTAAAAGGTTTAGGAATTCCTACTCAGCAGATCAAAGAGGAAGTGGAGACCCTTTAATTTGATCACAAAACCCCCAGATTTCCTAGCCTGGTTTGTATACTTAAAAAATTTCAATGAGAGAAGAATAAAGTTAATCAAAGTCAATTCAGGTCCAAAGAAAATTGTATCTTTGCAGTTTTGAGGTTAATTAACACTGATGACATAAAAAAACCCCATTGGTGGATTCTCCCTTCTACATTTAAAAATCAAGACTGGACTTTAAAACCAATGTTTTAATGGAAATATTCTGGGTGAAGCAAGAATAAGTGCAGAGGCATCTTCTTGTCCCTTTATAGAGATTGCAACTAATCTGTTGTTCTTACGAGGTAGTTTATTTAGCAGACATAAAGTATGTAAGTTTTAATATGGATCGTCTGAACCTTTTTCAGACTGTGACTCAAATTTTCCTAATGAAAAGCAGCAGGAATCATAACTTAGTTTTCTAGAAATATATTCAGTTTGTTTTAATTGTGTGTAATGCAAATTAGTTACTAAATCCAATGGATTATAATGTGTTTTAATGTTGCACATACAGCTTAAAAGGCAATTACATGGGAATAAGAAAGAAAAAGCAATTCTTGATCTCTTTTAGCAAATTTTACAGTCAATGAAAATGATTGTATGCCTCCTTAGTGAGTTGAGGCAATCTGAAACATGGATTGAACATCACTGGGTTTAGAAAGCAAAAATGTTCTGGAGTTAGACTTGATCAGCATGTCTGAGTCACTGTTTTAATGGCACTGTTTTAATGTGGGATCTGCTACTTGGCTCTTTGCTCAGTAAGTCTGATTGTCATACATGTGGTTTTGTTAGAAATAATGTTTGCTATTTCATTTAAGCTAGCTCCAAGTGAAAACAAATGCTGTCATGAAACACACACCAGTTAGAGGTGAATTTGACAAAAACTGTCAGACAGTAAAACAAACAAAAGGAAACATGGGAAGGTGAAAGGGTTCAGTAAAGTTGTTCCCAGCACACTGTCAAGGAATCCTCTGTCATTTGGTGGTGATTCATCTGTGCTTTGCATCTTGGTCCCAGTGTCACTGAAATGAAATAACCTTGTTCGTTACTTTCACTGTAATTTGAACAAGATGTGAAGGATTGTTATCTTTTCTGATTTCCATCCTGTCTTTTATTACTCCAGATGTTCCTGTGCTCTTAGTAAATATCTGTTCTTTCTAGACCTTATTAAGACCCATTTAAAACAGATAACTGACTTAGAGAAACATCTTTCAGTTTGAGAAACCCAGATAGTAGGTGATAATGCCTTCTAATATTTCACATAATTACATTTATAATGAATATAAAGGGTTTATGTAACAGTACTCTAATACTAAAAATAGTATTTGCTATCTCATTTCTTATGAACCCTGCTGTTCTTGTTGTAGTTTTTTGGGGTTTTTTTCCTTCTATACCTGGTAGAAGGTGAGCAGATACTCTAATCTGCTCACAGTGACTACCTCATCTTCTGCCTATGCACTTGCAATCTGTGTAGAACTCCATAACATGCAAAATTAATTGGTAGAATTGTTAATATTGCATCAGATTGTCATTTTGGAGGGCTTTGGTTAAGCAAGTTTGTTCTCCTAAGTGGTTGCAGCTGGCAGATTGCACCCTCCACACCTGTTTGAAATTTGGCTCAGGTTAAATTCTGTGTTCCTGTGATTTGTCATGTCTTTGATTACCAATGCATTACATGTTATGGAAAAACCACCAGGAAACCACATGCCTTTATTTGTTTAGATTTTCCATTCTTTCCATTTCAAGGTAAGTAGGAATTATGTTTTGAAATGGGTGATTCACAGGCATAATCATTCCAATTTGTCAATGACACGGAACCATAGTGTCACATCCTTTAAATACAGCACAAAACTTGCTAGTCTAAAGAAAATGGCTGTGTTTATATCACTGAAACTTCCTTGGTCTTATCATAGCTCTTCTTTCAGCAACTTTCTTAGTTTCCTCCTCTAATGGTGCTATTTATTCAGATAGCAACGAAATCAATAAATCAAACCTTCCTATTTAGTCAGGTGTGCAAATATACTTTACTTAGCAGAAGAGCAAAGAAAGGGACACAGTGGATGAGCTGACTCACTGCAGGAAGATTTCTTCTCATTTTTTTCCCATGCATGCAGTACTGCAATGGCAAAACTACCTCTGATTTTATTCCTACAAAAGCAGAGCATAGCCACAAATTGTATTCTATGTGTCCAAGTTATTTTCCCAGTTACATTTTCTTGCTTTATTCCTTTCTATTGATTTATTGATAAGATATGGAGCTTTTAGAACTGAAAGCAAAACTGCAGATATAGTTACCATTGGAGCATCCAATGCAAAAGGCAAATCATTTGTTTACCTTCCAGAGAATACAAACTTCTTTCATTGCTTCACCCTCCCTGACCAGTGAAAAGATCAGAACTCGGCAGGTGGCATAACTTTCTGAAGAGTTATTTTTTTGCCGTAAATGCTCAATGTAATAGTATTTAATTGCTTCTGCTAAGCTTTTTTTAAGTGGAAAGCAAGATGGATCTCAAAATGATGGATGAAGGCAGGGTCTAATGTGCATTTTCAGGAGACAAATGCCTTGCTGCTTCAGCCTCACTCACTCTGGCTCAACTTTGTGGTGTTTGACCAGCTGGACTGTTCTCAGCAGGAAACACTGGATCAACAAATGCTAATATTGACTCTCTACTTGCCTCATTTCTCTTGAAAGGCTACTGTGATTTACATGTTGCAGGTACAAAACATTGTTCAAGATATGGCTACATTGAGCACTGGTAAAGAGAAAGACAATTCAAAATCCCAATTCAAAGGGAGAGTGGTTTCTATTCTGCCACAGGGCCATTTGGGCAGTGTGAAAAATGCAGAATAAAACACCTTAGTAACAGCATAATTTTTAACTTTAATTTTTTACGTCCCCAAATACTCTAAAGTTTTCATTGCTGTTGTTTAATAAATAATTTTTTAATTTAAATTTGAGTTACCTACTTTACTTGCTTAAATTCCTATTTATTTAAATGAGCAAAACTGCTTTGCAGGTCAGCTCTTGTTGTTTAACATTTCTTCTTTCTTAATGTGTCTGTCTTTGTAGAATGACATCTCTTTTTAGAGTCCAGTAAAGGTTGTTTCATGAAATATTTGAAGGCATTATAATTGAATAAAGTCATGAGGTCAGATATTGGAAAAAAAAGAAAGTATAAAAATAATATTGAAGAAGTTCTGACAGAAGAACTATCTGTGCTGTGATGTGCATGAGGTCTGGGGAAAAAAATGCACTTGCATAATTACAGCATGGATCACAATAGAGAAGCTGTATTAGGCAACCTTGAATCTAGCATTTCTTAACTTTTGAGAGTTTGCAACCTCTGTGTGTAGCTCACCTCCTGTTGTCACCTAACAAGGAGAGAATTATGATACAACAGATGTTTAACCTGAATGAAGTCCAGGGTTCCTTCCAGTAAAGCTAACTGAAGTAAAGAAAAGCTAAATTACGATAATATCCAGCATAAAATGCTTGTGTCTGTATTGTCCTCTTTCTTACCTACACTGTTTGCTGATTTCCTTCCAATGCTCTCAGCTAACTTCTTTCTTGATATTTCTGTTAAAAACACATGTTCTGAAGACTGAAGGCAAATTAACTTCTCAGCTGGATAAATTGCTATGTGTCCATTTTTCAGTAAAGCTTTCAAGACTGTTTCTCACAGGATCTTTCTGGACTAAATGTCCAGCACACAGCTGGATAAACACATCCCGTGATGGGTGAGCAACTGGCTCAAAGGGTTAGGGTCCAGGGAGCACAAAACCTACAGCTACAGGGACACTGGGGCTGCAGTAGGCTTGCCAAGGTGAGCAGTGCACTGCAGTAACACTGCTCTCTCCACACCTTTCACATCTGGGCCACCAGTGTTTCAGAACTCTTTATTGCAGGACAGGAGAACAGCTGAAACAAAGTAATTAGAAGAAAAACATGCAGGTTGAAATGGCTGAAACCTCCTCCTGGGCACAGGAATGGTGGAAGTCAGATAATCAACAGCAGGACATTGACTAAGATTTCCATAGCAGGAATATGAGGACCAAGTTGGTTAAAATAGATGGGATGCTTTTTTTTTCGACCACAGTTTATATGCACTAGGACTAACTACCTTCATAATGAGAAAGACAGTTAGGAAAAGGGATACACAGTTAAAGGACATTTCACTTATTTGAAAAAAAGAGAAAGAACAAAGAATAAAAGAAAGAAAAGTAAGGAAAAGGTTTCTTGTTTTTGGCTGTCTAGGTTTGACTGGGGAGCTTATCCAAAAGGAATCATGAAACATCTGGCCAGTTGAGTTGAGTGCCCACAGTTCTGAAATCTGAAACATCCATCCTAGCCCAAGATGTCATAACAGCGGAGGAGTCCTGGCCTGGCTCTGTGGCTGTGTTACCATGATCTCACTTGCGGTAATTCTCCCTTCTCGGACCAGAAAAGGCCCCGTTGTGATGACTGAGAGTGGAACACTGTGAGTGCAAGGGTGGAAACAGTCCGGGGAGGTCCTTGTGTGGGGTTGATAGAACTCTGCTGTGACAGTAGCGTCAGATCGTGGGGGCCACTAACAGAGCCAACTGGTGTGTGCATGTGTGTGTTCTACTTTCCAGTGCAAAGAACAACTGCCTCCCTGTTTTATATAAGAAAATAAGTGATTTCCAAGATGAAAATTAGCAGCAGTTAATGGATTGCTCAGTAAATAGCCTGGAGGGTCCTGGATGAGTCATGGCTGTCCAGCAGCATAACTAACACACAAAACTTCTCTACCATTCTCATCTTTTCCACTTTTTTTTTACTTCAGTGTAATGTGAAGAATTCTTATAAACCAGTTATTTACTCTGTTTCCTACATACTCTTTCTGTGGAAGAGATGAAGTGAATACAGTGGGTCCTTGCTTCTACAGTAAGATCAGTTTACAGATCTGGTAACTGTTTTCTTTCATGACATAAGATTTGATGTGTACCATTCTCTCCTTTTCTCCCATCCTTACAGAGTCTTCAGAATTAAATCTGTTTTGTCAGCTGTTTCTAGGATGTTCAATATTTAGCTGACTCTCAGGTAGGTCTGTGACTAGCTCATCATAGTAAATTGATGAAGCAGTGTAGAAATTTCCAGAATGATGATGATAATGTTGAGAGCCCTGCTTTATTCTTGCTTTTGCAGCAGCTGATGCAATAGATATCAACTGAGTTAGTGAGTAAGGCAATGGTAAATAAAGTATTTTTATGGAAAATAAAGTTTAAAGTATTTTTATGGAAAGTAATTTCCCAGACTGGATTCAACAATCCCGTGACAACAGTATTGTTGATTGGAACTGGAATATGCTACATTTGTTTATTGATAATTTCCTTTTAAAAACCCCCAAATCAAACACAAACCAAAACAAAAAAAAACCCCCTCAATTGAATGGGAGTGGGGAGACTCTGCTGGGATCTTTGAGATGGCATTTTTTAGTGATGTCAAAGTTTGAATAGACTGAGAGTTTTACAGGAGTGGGCTGCTTGTTAAGATTGTTACATTTTATAATTTGAAATTATTGTTTGCCAAACTAACTTACATGCAGTTTTATTTTTAAAAATGGCCCTGTATGCATTTATACTGTCTTTTCATAGTATTACCAAAAAAATGGACACTGGTCAACATTAATGAGAAGAGCTGGTAAAAGCTTAGGTATGAGGTTGGATCTGCTTATGCTGTTGTGGAGTGTGATGGTGTAAGAGAACATTTTTCAGCAGGAGGATTTGGCTGTGTTTACAGAAGATGGCCAATGCCCTTTGCCAGTTTTATAATCTTAAATTATATGGTAATATGAAATATAATATTTGGCATAGAAAGAATTATTTTGGTAAATGAACATTCATGAAAATGAGTGGGTTTTAAAATTTATTTAACTGCTTTAGGAAGAGAGACACATTGAATCATTTAATTATTGCACAAAACCAGTCATCACATAGCATATAGAGGAACAGGCCTTCTGTGTCTGTTGGTACAAATAAGCAGCATCTTGAAAAAATTACCCCATTAATTCCAGTAACATTGTTTTATTATCCGTGTGATAATGGTTACAGTAGAAAACAGAAACATGGCACAGTAGAATGCTTGTATTGAAGGTTTGAGGGAGACAAAATTGCAACTAGAGTGACTTTGTCTGTATCCTCTTAGAAAATGCAATTAAAAAAAACTACAAATTTTGTTTACCTAAAAAACCCCTGGCCAGTGAGAGGTGTTATTAATTACATATACTTCAGATTAGCTTTTTTTTAAAAGCTGTAGGCAATCAGAGCATTCTTTCTTTCTGTTCCAGGATTTTAGAATCATGTAAGTTTTATTAGCCTGGAAGAAACAGTTACTGTTTTTTATACAACATATGTGCATTAATAAGTTGAATGAATGGTAGGAATTTCCCAGCTAGAACTGAACACTGGACACTTAAACTATCATGATGAATGCTGGCATATAACTTCTGAGTTGTGGTGTGCTGCATTCCTGGCAGAGAATTAGAGCTCTGAGTAAAAGGAGAGATAAAAGGCCTCAGCAGATGGAAAGTGGCTACTCAATGCAAATAAAATACAACCAAAGATGAAGTGGTAGAAGAAAGGATCTGAGACTGTCAGAAAGAAAAAAGGTATTTCCTTTCACTGAGTTATATGCCATGCACTAAAGAGAAGATAGCAGTCTCCTCAAAATATAGGCAGCCTGTCCTGTTTGTAAAGATTTCAATTACAAACTGACTGTGAGGAAGAAATTTGAGATATTGTCTGTTTATGGTTTACCTCAAACTGCTTCTTCCTTTCAAATTATCTTTCTCTTTTTTTAAAAAGAAAGGGTCATTTCATTTATGCAAAGAGTGACTCTGCAAATGATTCTTTATTTCTTGCTCTTACTTGCATAGGAGCATAAACAGTGCCATTAACTTTAAAAGGACAGTCATGCCAAATTATCTGTGGGTTTTTTAGGATGGGACCTAATTACAGGTTTTTATCAAGGTTCTAATCCGTACAACCAAACACAAGCATTGAATTGTACCCAAAATACAGGACAGTTCTAGAATAGTTTTAGGAATAAATTCTTACCCTTTTTATTAAAACCAGCAGGGTAATGGTATATGTCAACACACGTGTTTGATTTGGGTACGTTTTCTGCTCTGGACCACCTCATATTCTTTGTTAAGAGCCAGGAGTGAGTGATCTCATGTACGGCTTTCCAAACGGTGCTAATGAAGGACTTCCTTGCCAGGTGCTCAGCGTGCTCCACTCCTGTTGCTCTCAGTTGTGGTTGAGGGCATGCTGCATTCTCTGGGTTACAGCCCTATTGTTTATGAGTTCAAGTTAGCACTGCCAGAATGAATATGATGAGGGAAAATAAACAGCACTGAGGTTTACTTTGATGATCCCCTGAATTAGCTAGGTTGTCTTTTTTTTACTTGGGAATATAAAAATCGACATCTGGAATATATCAGTGTAACATATAAATACTGTCTGCTAATTTCACGGAACAGTCTTTGTGTAAAACTTGTGGAAAATCAGTTTTATGTTAAAGGAATAAGGATCTAAAGTCTCCTACTGACTTAAGAGCTCTCTGGAGCAGTAACTAACTCTGCCTTCCTTCTTGGAACATGACCCAACCTCTGTTTCAAAACTCCACATTGTGGCCAGTTAATTATCAAGTAGTTTCCTGATAAAGCCTCAGATGGGCTAATACTTGGATATAATACTCTGCATGGTTATTACTAACAGTATCCTTCAATTCTGAAAGCCGCAGTATGTGCCTTTACATTTTTTTAAACAAAAACCAGATAAGAAATATGAAGTGTAGTATGTTGTTGCTTTTTTCATTAAATTGTGTATGTGGGGTGTCTGGGCATATTTTCAGCTTCAAATTTTTCAGCAAGGTAAAAAACTTGTAGAGAGTGTGTTCACAAGGGAAAATCTTTCCTCTTATCCTCTGGGGACCTAGTCTGCATCGTGGGAAATGAGTTCCTGGTAGGACAGAGATGCATAAGAGAGTGGAGATTTAAAGGTGTGCTGGTCAGAGCCCAGTGCTGAGGAAGAGCCCTCCCTGGGGCTGTGGGTTAGCCAGCAGGAGAGGAGCTGCGGGAAGGATCATCAGAGACTGGGTCTATGGTGAAGTCAGTGCTGCAGCTTCATGGCTGGATTATTCCTGTCCTTCTCCACTACCTCTGCAGGGAAGAGACTTTATAGTCTTCTTCACCCCTTTGCCTTTGGAGTCATGATTGGTGCTGTAAAAAGAGCTAATTGAATTTCCAGCCTTCTTCAACCCAAGGTAGAGTGATAGTGCTCTGCAGTTCAGTGTAGGCTGCTCTGAGCCTTGGCTACTGCAGTCGTTGTTAATAAGCCCTTATCTCAAAGGGAGAAAAAACCTTGGTTTATTTGTTATGATGATAGCTTAACACTATTTTATATCTGATTATACTGTGCTTCTCTAAGGAGGTTTGTCCCGTTCTTCCAAATCATTCCTGTTGTGTCCAGTTAAAAGATGTGTTAGCCCAAGGACTGATCCAGTTTTTTAGATATCAAGCTGTGTTTAGCTGAGTGTGAGAAAAGCTTTGTGAGTGTCCCAATAAAATATGAAGAGTAAGTTCACATTAAATGCCCAGACCAAAATGTAACTGTGTATTGAAAATGATAGAACAGCCATGCTGCAGAATTCTCAAAGAGCACAATTTGCAATGACAGATGGATAAGATGAGTTGTAATAAGTTTCTAACAAAGGGCTATAAAATCAGTTCAGCTGGGCTGAAAAAGAGAGCAGCAAGTAGCACTGTAAAATGCAAAGCTTAAAAATAAGAATAATTAAAGAATATTTGTAGTGGTTTTCTGTCACTGCACTACCAGAACTGTTGTTAAATTCCATTTTCATGTCACAAGCAGCACATAATACAGGAGTCACAGCAGAGGTGGCTGGTCTCTGTCAATATCTCTGAGCAAGGTAAATGACTAAACTTACTGTGTTGAGATTTTTTTCTATTTTTTCCTTAGATCTTAGCAAAATGCTTAATAAAACCTGCTCCCTCCAAACTATATTTTACTGTACTCTTCCTTTAATCTTGAGGTCTGCTTTGAAAAGAAAATAGATTGCTGAATGAAGGTAAACAAGTTATTCTTGAGAGGCAGCTTTATCAGAATAACCTCTGCATTTTTAAAATTGTTTAAACTCATAATTAAAATACATTTCTGGACTTACACTCTGAGGCCAGCATGGAGATCTTCAATGAGCAAGCAAGGGTTTCTATCAGCTGTGACCTCAGTGATGTTGCAACATTCTGCTGTAAAATTCAGATGCTATCTTAGGTGATAAATGCATCTGAGTGGTAGGAAAAGAACAAATTTGTCGGGAAGAGCAGCCTAGCCAAAATGTTGATTAAATATATGGGGCAAACACAGACTTTTAGAAAACAGGATAAGGAGATGCAAATGGATCCTTTCCTTTCGGAGAGGCCCTATCTCTCCTCCAATTAGAGAAATTAATTGGGATCTAGTCTAAAAATGTACTGTTTTAAATGATTACTAACTACTAGCATTTTTGTTCCTGACATTTTGAGTGGGGAGCACATCAGCTAGACCTTCATATTCATGACATGACTTCACTTAAGCGAAGGGCTTATAGAGATTTTTGGCATTTTCTTAGCCACCATGTTGCCATCTGAAAAGCTCAGAGCTGCTGGAACCTGATCTAGTCTGAGAGCTACTGAGAGAGGCAGAGCTCTGCTGTGGTGCTGAGAGAGCCTGGGTTTAGCTTTAAGAAGCTGTAACTGACCCATGTTAAAAATACTGTACATGTTTGCCCATGAAAACTTTTAAAGTTCAGTAAAATTTTTGCCTACACACTTTCAGTTTAAAGTAATGTTTTATGATCAAGATTTCACTTTCTTTGAGATGGATGATGATTCATGGCCTATTGGAAACCAGTCCCAAGTTAGTGCGGATATTGTCCTGTGCAGTAGTTTATATCTCAGCTCTGCTGAAAAAAACATGTATGAAACTAGTGTTTTTATAAAGCACTGCTTAGGATGCAGAAGTACGATGTTGTTGTGTCAAATATCTAATATATTCACTCATCTGGACAAGGCCCATGTGCTATCTGGGGCTGCAGTGTGCTGACTTGAATGGAAGACTCTTCATGAACGTGTTCAGCATTTTCAGGCTGCCACAGGAGGATGGCTGGCTTTGGTCTGGGAGAAGCCTGATTGAACATTCCTGCTGAGATTGTTGGGGAGTATCATGTATATTTTATGATCTTTTAGGAAGTACAGCTGAGTCCCCACGGAGGCTTGTCTTCCTAAAATGGGACTGAGGTGGACTATAAGTGCCTTCTTCAGAACCCTGGAGATGGTTATACCCGCATCTTTTAATTTCCTCCTCTCAAGGGTTTGTTGATCAGACTGGAAGCATTGGCTCTTCCACACCAGGTCTATTTCTGGTGACCATAATTTCTGGAACAAGTTTGTTTGATTAGCCACAGATAAAGTAGCGCTGTTTCTGCTCCAGGTTACGAAACTAGACAGATAACATGTGGAGTAACTTCAGGGCATGGCTCCAAGGGACCTTGGCTGCATCAAATGCAGGACATTACTGATGTGTCCTGGAATTTGAGTTGGGGCAGCTTCTGGGAGAATTTACCAAAGCTGATGTCTGACAGAAATCTGAGCCTGTGTAAAAGGAGTTTGCACCTCATGTGCTGTTCTCCTCAGACCAGCAGTCGCCTCTGCCTTCACCTTGCTGCACCTCCTGTTCCTCAGGGTGTGACAGTCTCTGCTTTCTCAACACAACTTGTTCTTTCATGGTCACAGCCTGCACAGAGTTCTGACACAACCCTCCTGGTTGTGCCTTGTCCTCAGCAACAGTGTTGGAGGAGAGATAGGGGTGTTCTAAAAGTTGATGGATTCATTTGCATCTCCTTATACTGTTTTCCAAAGGTCTGAGTCTTAATACCATCAGTTACTTGGAATTCCTTTCCTTTGAATGGATTTTATTATTCAACCCATGTGTGGGGAGGTTTTCTGAAGGCTCTTTCCCAGAACTCATCCTGGCTACACAAGAAGCCAGTCTCGTATATTGCTGGTTGCTTTGGATCCACTCTGATGGGTCTAATTCTTTCCGTGATTGTGGAAGGACCTTTGACAGATAACTTGGGGAATAGTGTTGCAAAGTCTTGCTTTATGTATTACGAACTTAATTCAGTGAAGTATATGCTCACTTTTGACTGTGTTTTAAAATTATTATATACTTGATGCTTTGCTTAAGAAATCAGAGTCACAGAATGTGCCGAGTTGGAAGGGACCCATGAAGATCATCGAGTCCGACTCCTTGCCCTGCACAGGACACGCCAAGAATCACACCATGTGCCCGAGAGCATTGTCCAAATGCTTCCTGAACTCAGAAAGGCTCAGAAAGGTTCATGAAAGCACATATTAACTATGGTTAGACCTGGTTTGGTCCGCTCATCTATTTCCTGGGTTTGTGTGGGCACTGTTTTCTTGCCTCTGTCCCTGTGTTAGGGGACATTCTCTGTGCACATGGAGTCATCCATGCCCTGCCTTCCTACACCTCTGTAGCCACAGAAAGACAGCCTGGGTATCACAGGTCTGGGTGTGAAATGGTGGGAACCCCACAGCACTGGGATGGGCAGCAGGATGTCAGAGGTACAACTAGTGAGAGTATAAATATTTAGGTTTTGTTTATGAAATAAATGAGAGACGGGGAAACAATCTCAGCCATCTGGTTGAGTAAGGAAAAAGCTAGCCTATGGTTAATACAGGTGCAGCAGGAGTTTGAAAATAGCATTATTTAAAATATTATCAGACCCCAGTTTTTGGAACCTAATAAACTCTGTAAAGGAGATGATGGTAGTTACTACTGCAATGATTAATTTTGTTCTTCTGGCTGAATCAGGTCTGCAGCTGTAATCTGTGTATTCTGAAAGTTTGAATTCAACTCCATTGAGGGGAAATGCTCTTCTGAAGCATTTACTTTTTTTCAACAGCAAAGCTATTATGTGGAGAACCACATGTTGCCTATTTTTATACTGCATTCCACTTTTACTGCTGTACTTATTTGTTGCATACCTGTTCACTGCTTGTTGTCTACTATGAGCTGTTCAGCCTTCAGCTACGTTATTGGTATTAAAAATGTACTGAATTTTACCCACTTTTTCCTTAGTTTGTCCCTTACTCTTCCTATCCCTTAATCTCAAATAAATCTGTTTCCTACAAGTGCAATTATAATTTTCAGTTCTGAGGAAGAGTTGAAGGGTTGATATCTTCAAGCAGTTGCTGGATTTGCTATTCTCAACATCATCACTGTCTGAAAAGTTTGTAATTGTCCTCCTTGAAAACTTTTACTAGGTTAATGTATTCAATTATTATTTGTTCACTTTCTTATTTTGGGCTAAGTTTGTGTGTACTATCTGATTCTATAATAATGTAGTTTTTGAATGCACTAAACTAAACTGGACAAGGACTGGAAAAATTAATGCAAATTAAATGTTTATCTGCAGATTTGCATTGGGAAAATAGAATATATAAATTATAGCTGCTGTAGTTACAGTATTTTGGTGTAAGTTTGTAGAGGGGAACTACAAAAAGCAATTGCTTAGAAGCATCTGCCATGGTATTAACTGGCCAGATGGAGATCACTGCCCTTATTAACTGGATCTTGGAAAGGGGATTGTGTGAAAGCTTCTCACCTGGTACTGTGCAAATTTAGTTGGCTTTGCTTAAATTTGCCTTCACCAGCCTTTAAGTTCATCTTCAGATTGTTTAAGCAGCAGTACCTTTGTGGTGAAGTAGATAAGAAATGTTCACCCACCCTGCTATTGCAGGGCAGGATGTGCTGGAATGGAGAAGAGCTTGGAGCAATACTCTCAATTGTTTTAACCAGCTCCCTAGACAGATACTTGACTGATTTTTTGGTTGTGGAGTTTGTATTTGTTTGGTTATTTGGTGTTCTTGTTTGTTGGTTTTATTTTTGTTAGTCATTGACAACGGAAATACATTTTATTGTAGCTAAACTTGTGTAAACTTGTGTATCTATACAAAGCTATAAGATATTTAATTTTTTTCATTGGTAAAAATACCTTTCATTAACTTATGGACTTAGGTAGTCTGTATATTATTTTGCAACAGTTCATGATTAAAATTATTCCACATGTGAGCTGTATCTGTTTAATAGAGTATGAATTTTACAGATTAAACATTGGGTATTATAACACAATTCAAATGTAATTTTGAATGCTCACCACTAGGCCGAGAAGATGTACCTTGTCTCAGCCTGAGCAGTTGGTTTGGATAGATCACCATTTAAAAACTGAATTCAATAGTTATTTATTAAGTCCTTGAAGAGTCCAGTAATTGTTTCCCCTGGTACTTCTGAGATGTCCCAGGAGAAAAATTCTGCATCCATCAAACTGCAGCTCCATGGAAAAAATAAAAGATAAAAAGTGACTTGCTGTTAACATGGTCTAATAGCTGAGCATTTATAATTTTGTACTGTAGTCCTTTTGATAAAGTAAGAATCCTTTCTTCTTAAAAAACATGTGAATGGAAAAGAAATGAAAGCAAATTCTCAGCCGCAACAGTGAGGCTTTATGATGCAGATTTAGAATGCCAAACCCTTGCTCAAAAATCAGATAATTGCCTCATAAAATGCGAATGGGAAATATCTTCTCTTATTTCAAAAAAGCAAGCCATTATCTAGAATGTTCTTTTTCACCTTGTTGTTAAAGCTCATTTTTCAGTAAGAGCTAAAACAATTTTATAGCTGTTCAGAAGTTCCCTGAATCCCTAATCCTGCAAATATTTAGTACATATTCAACCTCAGGCGTATAAGGAACAACTTTTAATAGCTTGAAGATAGGCCACTTTGTAAACATTTTTGCAGTTGGTTTATTTTCCCCATGGGTTTTTTAACGGAAAAGTAGGAAAGACTCCAATTAAAAAAATTACTTACTGAAGAAGATGAGGAATCCTGGTTTCATCACACTGAGATCCTGCAAGACTCAAGTGCTGCACATCAGACATTTAATTCAACTATGTCTTGAAGACTTAGGGATGACTTTAAAACCTTTATATTCTCTTTGGCAGTGTCTGTTCCCAAAACTTTCACTTCATGTACCTTATTAATGTACTGGTGTGGCTTGCTCATCTCCTTCTATTTACGATGCCTTCCAGAGGTTAGTTACACAAAATAATTGTGCCACGTGTAAAATAAATTTGAATCTCATGTTTGGGTTAGGCTATGAGTAGCAGCAATTCCCTGCACTGCAGACCCCAGTGATTTTCTGGAAGGTCAAGCCATAAAGGACAAGGAGAGGCATCGTGCAGGGTAATTGTCTGTCTGAATCAAAGTGGGAATTCTACCACAACTGTAGTTGGAGTGGGTGGTTCAAGAGGAATGTAAATAACTGTACTCTTTTGGACTTCAGAGAAACACTCAATTTACTTCACAAGCCTTTTTCAGGGCCAAATTTATTACAAAGGTCTGCCTCAAAGGAATGCCCTTTACCTTAATACCACTTTAATTCTGATGTGAGTCCTTGTTTTAAAATACTACTTAGACTGGGAATAATAGGTTTTTGCAGCCTGTTTTTATTCTTCCATCTTCCCTTAATGAGTCATTATGCCCTTCATTTTCCTAAGTCCTTGTGCAAACTGTGCAACGAGGGAAAAAACCCAGTAATTTGAAGTTTAAAACAATTCTGTGTAAGGATACTGTTGGTACCTTGAACATGCCAACTAATTTCTTCTTGCTTTCTCAATGAGCTTTTCAAAAAACCCCACTGAATTTGTTCCAGTACTTCAAGTTTTTCCCTAGAGAAAGTTTCCACCGATTTAAGTGGCAATTTTGCTTGAGAATATAGTTGCAGTTCTTTATTTTTTCTTTATTTGTTACTTTTAGTGGTTATAGTGATTTGAAATCTTGTCCTTTTTTTGTTGTTTGTGTGAAATTTATTGGTAGCTACATTCTGTGACTCTTTCAAAGACCTTTGTTACTTGGTTGTATAGGTTTTATGACCACACTGTTATTCTTTGAGAGAATGAGAGTATTATCTTTACTGCTGTCTAGACTTTCAGTCTGTAGTAATAAATAAATTCTCTCAATATTTCATATACAGTCTGATATTTCTATCTTTAACCTGCTTCTGACTTAATTTATGGCCATTATTATTACATTGTGCAAGATAAATTAGCTATATAAATGAGGTCCTCAATTGGTCCTAGCATAATTTTTGAGGTTTCCTTAGTAAGCCTTTGTTGGAAAATATCCTGTGTGTAAAGTTTGTGCAGGATAGTAACAAAGGGCTCCTTAGGAACAGTACCCAAAAGCTATTTGAGTTGCTGACTTGCCTCCTCTGAGCCTGCGTAGTGCATCCTACTACTGCTGATGCTGAACACATGGTTTGCTGTGTAGAGATCTAAGCTGTGTAGTTTGCTGAAGCTGTGTAGTAACTTGTAGTTGATTTGGTGTATTTATCTTGTTATTTCAGATCCCCAACTGTATTGAAAATAGCAGTTTTGTGGGGTGTCTTTTCAGTGAAAACTTCATCTTTGATTGGGAAAGGTGGGCACTGTGTTATATGATGTGAATTTTCAGGCATCAAAGGAAGATGTTTCTCTAAAATTTTAAAGGGTAAAAGAAATATTTGTGCTTCAGACAGGGGATGGGAAACTGCTGTGGCAGAGAGATGTAATCTGATTTGTACCTAGACAGGCAAATTGTCCAGAAATTAAAATAATCAAACATAAAGGTGAGGAGAGGATCATAGCATTATAGAATTATGAGGTTGGAAGAGACCTTTAAGATCAAGTCCAGCCAACAGCCCAGCACTATCACTGTAACCCCTAAACCACTAAACATTATCACTCAGAATGAGAAATGTTGAATGATATTGCTGGAAAGCTGAAGTATGTAATACTCTATGTCACTCTGAGGAGAGTGTTTTCAGTTGTTGAATTCACTCCACGGTTTTTATGTAGCTCCATTTGTTAAAAAACTACATGTTTTTTAATGGGGCCCATTCCAGAAAACAGTGCAACATCTCCTAAAGATGCTGTGTAACCATTAATGGACTTCATGGGACATATATCAGCCTCGTGGTTACCATCCCATCATTGTCCTTCTGTTGCAGGAGGAGGCATCTGTGCAGAGCAAATGTCTCTGTTATCATCCTTCTCCCAGAGACATTATAAAGTGGTAAAACTACACCTGTTCCATTTCCAGACTATCATTTGTGGATGGAAGCTGAATCTGTTACTTAAAAGACTTGTTAATATGACCAAAATGTGGCAAGTAAAATCCTTATCCTTTGTGGTCTTCACGCCAAGTGCTGTGAAGGAAGTTGCCCAGAAGGATGACTAAGCTGCTCTGATCAGATGGTAGCTCTGGTTGGGGTTGTCAAACCTCTTCAATTTTCTGACATACACAGCTTGTCTGTAAAATAAAATAACGACAAGTTGTGTCTGGATCAGGCAATTCTCTTTTTTACAACCAAAACAGAGCCAACAAGTCCTTGTTGAGATACAACAGTAAAAAACCTAGTTGTTTTCCACTGTCCTCTTTGTGGTTGTTTGCAGGAGTACCAGGAGGGTACTTGGGATCTGTCACAGGGGAAAAGGAAGGAATACCTGACAGTGTTCTTGTTTCAGGCAGTGTAACCACAGGTAATCTGAGCTGTCTACCCTGTAAAACAATGATGTGAGGTAGAAAGGCTTTGTGTACACAAAGTAGTTTCATCTAAATAGCACAGCTTACAAAGTAAGAGCAGAGTTGTGGTAACCCAGGTTTTGTCATGCGTCCAGTACCAAGGTTATGTGCTCATTACTTTTGGAAAGCTTACATTGTGTAAGAGTTGTAGCACACGTTGATGTCAACGGCTGCATGTTCAGGGATGCGATAGCTGGATCCAAGGTGGCTTCTCCTGATGACAATCCTCCTTATAACACAAAAAGACTGATGCCTTTTCATTTAATGATACACCAGAAGCTGAGAAAAAGAAGGTTTAAACAGTCAGTCTGGGATACATGCATTTTTAGGCTAGCAAAGAAATTCTGTCCTTCTGGTGGTTTTGTTTTTGCTTTCCTTGTGTTCAGTTTTATTCATGAAATAGTGGTTTAAATTGTCTATTCCTGCAGAGAATTCCTGGATGCAGATTACTATGAATAGCCAAGAAATCTGTAATTGTTCATCCTGCATAGTCTCTGGATGTAATTCCTTCCTAAGGTCTGTCCAAATTAAAAAGTTTGGCTGTAAGTTGATAAGTATGGGGGAGAACTGTGGATTTGAGGGAGTTTGTGGATTTACAGTGGCCAGCAGTGCAGTACAATGCTGTAGGCATCCTGTCAGATGGACCATACTGGTTCTAGGAGTACTGGGAGCTGGGAGGCACAGAATCGTGCTGGTGCAGTTCCTCCTGTGGATCCTCAGCTGTAGATCTACTCTTTCCTGCATGCAGCTATCCTTGCAGGTGTCTCAGGCACATCCAGCTCAGCTCTGTCTGATTCCCTGGCCACTGCAGTAGTCAGCACTGGTTTGCTGTGCTCACTTGTGGCAAGAATTTGGGGAACCAGCCCTGAGGAAGGGCTGGGTGGTGCAGTGCAGCAGACTCCACGGGTGGGAGAACTGGTGCACACTGATCCCAGAGCAGCCCAGACACTGGGACAGAGCCGTGGAAGAGGATTAGCACAAAAACCAAAGCTTGGTCACTTTCTTCTAACAGAAGTCTGTTTGGGGGGATGCCTGCTCAGTGCTGGAGTACTTTTTTCATCAGAGGGGAAAAAACCCCCCTTAAATGAATAACTACTAAGTATGAGTAAGAGCCAGATGTGCTGACTGGCTGGGGAGGGTGCTGCAGGGCAGCTGGCCTTCAGAGTGTGGTTTGCTAAAGTTGAGGATGGAATTTTTCTGTTAAAGGGAAGCATATTACAATTTAGAGACATCTTTTCTTTATTAGTGCATTAGTAATGACTTGTGCGTTTAAACTGAAATAATGCAAAATGAAGCACAGGATGGGCAACAGTATCAGAGAGTTATTTGCAGCCTCTAACTGCCAGGGAATCATAATGCAGAAGATTTCCTTCTATTATCAATTCTTCTGACTAAATTAGGAAACATACAGAGAAACGTCCGGTTTTTAATTAATCATTTTAATTTTGATACACTTTCTAAATGCATTCATAACCTTTTTTATTACTTTCTCAGTTGCCTTGGTCACCTCAGTTACTAAGGAGTCGGCTCCAGGCAAACTTCAAAAATATCCTTGTGGCAACTTTTCATGATTATTTGGCTTTTATTTGCAGATGTCTAAAGAGGTGCTGCAGAACAGTGTTATATAGGGGTATAAACCTTTATTTATTGTTTTTTTCTTGTACTGGCTACTCTTCCTAGATTGCACAGTCCTGGTAGTATAAAGGCTGATGATGGACTGTTGGAATCCCTGTCTGGGTTCCCCTTGGCAGCATTTACCTTGTTGCTAAACTACCTGTTTTTCCACTATTCTTCTTTAAGAGTGCTTAATAAGGGTTAATGCTATTTCATGACTTGGTTTCATAATCAAGTACTGCCAATGCTAATCTGCTTATTTCCTGTGCAATTAAGTGACCATACACTGCCTGCTCTTGTTAACTGAAAGTCAAGTGACTTTTAAAGATAGTCTGAATAAATCAAGTGGAAATGTGACCTTATATTACTTTTTTTTCTATACACATTACTCTGTTTTTTGCTGACTTTTTTTAGTTGATTTTGCAATTTCAAATCCACAGTATTAAAGAAGTACAAAATCCTAAGCACGCTTTCCTTTACATTATTAAGCCATTGATCAAGTTTTTAATGTGCTACTATGTCAAAGTTGTCCTTTTCACACAAAAACAAAGTAAAGAATAATAATTTTGAAAATACTCGGTGATTAAAAAGTAAAAAAAGATTTAATTTTTCTAAACAATTTAAAGTGACTTCCTGTAATAAGATGATATTTTACATAGAATGCTAAAATTCTATGGATAAAACACTTCCAGCACCTTATGCTTAAACTTTTTTTTTGTCCACTAATGGCTAAGATATAAATAGTTATAGTTATATTTTTTTTATTTGAATACTCTAAATTCCTTTTTAAAAGAAGTATTAATCTTACATAATTTATCATAATGTATCTTTGCAAATGATATACTGATATATCCACCCAGATACCCTGGAAGGCAGGTGATATATGTATATACATAGAGAGAGTGCATGTATATAGCTAAATGTATATTTATAGGTGCTACAGCACAAGCCAGGAACCTATGCAGTAGCAATTCACTTCTGAGTGGAGCCATGGATCATGAGGTGAATGCAGAAGGGACTGAACCTTCTTTTATGGTCTACATAACACAAATAATATTTAGCACAGGCAGATGGAATAGAGTGCTCCGGGCTCGGTAATAAGGAACAAGAGCACAGCAAATAAGAAAACACTGAGCGTAGAGGGCATAACTCTGCAGCAGACACTCAGTGTTTAGATGAGGAGCAATATAACAAACTAATTATGTGCCAGTACAAACAGTCCCGAGCAGGAGAAGTGCTTTGAGCCAAGCTCTCGGTACACGCGGCTCGTGCAGCCCAGTCTACATCACACATTTTCAGTGAGTAATTGAGCACCCTACCCTGGAGCTGCTCAGCTCTGATGATTTCTGTATGCAGTTACTGCACACACACAGCCTCAGAAACACACTCTCTCCTCAAAGCTGCAGATAATGAAGTATTTTTGCATTTATTTACATGCAATTAAAGATCTGATGGCATTCACAGTTTGAAATGTAGATACTTGTCACCTTTTTAGCATTTGAAAAAAGGGAAATCCTAAATTTGTTTTTGTCAGCTATTAGGAATGTATTTATTATCAAGTACAAAGGGATGAAAATGAAACTGAAAATTTTAGATCAACCCCAAACATTCAAATATTATTCTGCAAGATAATACAATTGTTTTACCTCTTTGTCTCTTCTTAGAATACTTTAGCATGTTTCACTAATTGGAAAATTACTTTTTTGGCCAATCATTTGTTTATCTTTACAGACTGGCATAAATCCTTACCTTCTCTGGCCCCTGGAATTTTTTTCACCAAGAAACTGCCCAATAAAGCTTCATTTGAAGATTCACCTCAGATTGGTAAGAGCTGTCAACTGTCTTTCAGCTCTTGAGGACCATCTGTATTTTTTAATAATGTCTCATTACAGTAAATTCCCTGTCTTTGCCTTTGTTTGAGTTCACTTATACACACAGAAGTTCTGTCCCTTTACTTTGCATTAACTTCTGTCAGATAATGGCGTGTTAGCTTTTTAAAAGATTTTTATTTTTTTCCTCTTCACTGGTATGTCATCTAAGAAATTACTTCAGAAACCAGGGAATTAAAATTGCCAAAATGTGGTTCCTCTGGTTGTAATTTAACAATTGAAAGAAAACACATTTGTAAATGACAGTAAAATAAAATTCTCCAAACTGCAGGAACAGGATATATGAGTTATGAGAGGTTTGGCATGTTCTAATATGTACAGGAAGTTCTTAACTCATGAAGAATAAAATTTACTGTGTGATGTCCCCAGTAGGAGGTTTCCTTAACTTGAACCTGAATGAAAAATAGATTTTGAGCTGTTGATTCAAGAAATCTGTTACTTTTTCCAGTGTCTGAAGACTTCACAGGATTACTGGGTTTGATTTTTTTCTGCTGCTGTGTATATAATAGAATATGCTAGAGCTCTGAAGCGATAGTAACTCAATAGGCAAATTGAAATTGTCATAGTTGTATATTTTTTTTTCTGTGCACTGTGTTCTTATACCTAAAATATTATAGTAAAAACAGTAAAAAAAATATTAGAGAGAAGAAAAAATTACATTCTAGTAAATAATATATAATTGGTCAGGTTTCTTCTGAATTTTGCCAGTGGCTTGAATGGGAGAGAATTGAGTCTTCCTCCTGCTGAAAAGGAATAGGTTCAACTTTTATTGCAAGATTGCCTTTAAATTGTATTGTAACTGTGAATTGTGGTCAGAAAACTTCCTGGTCAGTTTTTGTTTGTTCCAAAGTGTCAGGTAGTATTGGGGATATATCTCAAGTATTGAAACACAGCTAAAAGGCTGCAAAGAAATTGGCTCTATAAATTCTTGCATTAGGGTCCCAGTGCTATCCCTTGCTTTGGTGCCTGAAAATAAGTGAGAACTCACTGTGTGAATGGTTGCAAGTCAGAAAGTTCCTGTGGAGTCATGTACATTTGATGTGCTCCCTTTTTATTGCTTTACCTTCATGTGAGACATATGGATGAAAGGGTGTAAGAGGCTGTATAACCTACCTGTGATCCTGAGAATCCTCCATTTCTCATGTCCTTAATAATAAAGAGAAATAAACAGAAAAGTTTATTTCCAAACAGCTATCCCTGTATTGCCTTTAAGACCAACAGAGAGGGTGACACTATTCAGGTGACAGGACATTTTGTGTGCTAAAGTAATTAAATGCAGACAGAAGCCATTCTTAAAACAAATAAATTCCACATCTAGAGCTGTGTACTCCCCTCTGTGGGAGAAATTAAACAATGATGTATTCATGGGGGACCGGAGAGATTTAATGGAGCTGTCTGCCGATGCAGTCCCCTCCCAGATTGCTGCCATTTCCCCACAGGAATTTCAGGGCTCCTCCAACTGTGATTTTTCTGGGTGCCCTTTTAAATCTTTTAACTGAGATAACTAGAATAACCCTTTGGCTCTTTGGTTTTTGTAATAAAACATAAGAATGGAGGCCATGGTGTTTAAAGCAAGTGAGTAAGGAGAAAAGAAAATTAAAAGAAAAGAATGCAAAAATTTCACACAGTGATTCTTACAGGATTGTTTCTTTTGTTGTTGAAATTTTGGTTTTGTTCAACAGTTTTAAATACTTGCTTGATTTCCAGGCTTCAAAATCCCAGAGAACAATCAGTAGGATTTCTTGCATTTTCTATGTGGGAAATAATTAATTGCATATACACCATTTCCAGTGACCTCATATTTGTGGGTTGTCAGTGTCTCTTCTAAGGACTGGATCACTTTATGTCCAAATTTTTGGAGTGTCCTCCAGTCTGGAGTGTATAGAGTTTTTTAATGTGCATGTGTGTGGCTAGCTACGGTATCTGTTTGAATGACATGTTTGAATGTGATACTTACAGATTTCCAATAAGCTCAGCAGGATTTAGCAGTTCTAGAAACTAATCAAAATTATTTATACAGAGCACTCCAAAATTCAGATACCCCAAGAATATAACCTACTGAAACCTGACAGAAGAGTTTCAGATTGGATATTAGGAAAAATTTCTTAACTGAAAGGGTTGTCAAGCATTGGAACAGGCTGCCTAAGGAAGTGGTTTAGTTACCATCCCTGGAGGGTGTCTTGTTATAGACGTGTAGATTTGGCACTTAGGGACATGTTTTAGTGGTGGACGTGGCAGTCCTTAGTTAATGGTTGGACTCAATGATCTTAAAGGTCTTTCCCAACCTAAATGATTCTATTATTCCTATTGTTCTTTGCTGCCTGTTTTTCGTTGGCTTTCTTTTTTTCAGATACTTAGCATGTTTATTCAAGACATCTCTACCTTGATGTATATATCTCAACTGATTTGAAATATGAAGGTTGAGAAGCTTAACTCAAAGAAAAAAAATTAATAAGATGCTAAATTGTAGAAAAGGCCTGAAATCCAGCCTTGGTATGGTGTGTTGCCCAGTTTTTAGTAAGTAAAATGTTCTCTTCATGAATATCTTTCTTTACATAGGAGAGGAGCATTGCCAAAGGAAATGCAAAAGGATTTGTAAGAGAAAAAGCAGCTCTCTAACTACTCATATAATTATGTGAATGATTTAATGCAGAATGCAATTATCTGGTGAAAGGTAGATGCATTGGAAATGCTCAAAAGCTCAGTCCCCATTAAAATACATGTGAATGATACTCCTAGAAACAAAAGAAACTAGAAACTGGCTTTGATGATACAAAAATGGTCGCTGATAACAATAAGAGCATTTGGAGCTGTATTACCAACACATCCCACACCATTTTCCCTCTTGCCTGCTGCTTATCTGCAAGCTTGGGCTCCCAGTTCTGCATCGTTACTGACTTCAGCCAGAACCTTGAACAATGGGAAAGCAATGACAGATCCAGCCACTTACTGTAACTGCCAGAGTGACAGCAGCAGAAGGAAAAGACAAAGCAAAGCAAAAAAAGCTGGTGCTACCAACAATGACATCTAACAGCTATCTGACATGGTCTGGAGCCTGTGCTGTATGGGTCTGCCTGCCAGCACACTGGTTGTAAACTGGCACCCACATGCTACAGCCATGGGCAATAAATAAATAACATTGTTTTGTGCACAATGAAGATGAGTCAGGATGCTGACGAGGCAGGGGAGGATTCATATTCAGCCTTCAGAATGCCATCAGCTGAACGCTATTTCGCTTGCCCTCAGGAATTCATTAACTGGGACAGGGAAACAGATAGTTATTACTGTGTTACTGCTGTGCTTGGCTACTATATGTTAATTTGCAATTGTTCCATGCTCAAGGAAATTGTTGCTTATTCCTCAGGTGGCTGTAGTAAGGATACTGTGAGAAGTTGCATATTTTAGGATATGTATCCAGTAGATTGAATCCTTCTACCCTTACATGCCATGGAAGCGAACAATAAAAAAGAAAGCAAATGAACTCTAGTCTGACTTCTCCTGTGCTAGAAGTGTCTTTCTGAGGAAATATTAACATGATTTTTTTTCAGTCCTGCACGTAATATTTTAATTCCTTTCACATAATTTTGTGCCTTTTCCTTTTCTTCCTAGAGCATGACAGAATGTCAAGGTCCCAAGCTACACTTGTTCTTCTCATTGCAAGAGGTATGCAAAGAAAAAATGTAGCTCAGTTTGAAGTTATAATTTCCTTTATCTGTACTTCTTCGTGGCCATGAAAGAGGTCCATTCACTGCTGCACCCTGTTCTTGCATATGGATGGAGCTCGTTGTTCTTGTGCCTTTCTTCTATTGATCAAGCCTAAGTCTAAATAACACAAAGCTAACAAAACCCATCAGATATGTCACAAATGTCATGTGAGAGTGTTGCAACTTGGGAAACAGAGGCACAAATTTAAAAAGTAACTTGTGTGGTAGAAAAATTAAACAACAGGTTATTCTGAGAGGCTGCTAAAAACTCCAGGTTGTCCTGGTTCATTTTCCTTACCTGGGAGGATTTGAAGTCAAGGTTCTATAGGTAAAAGAAAATTCTTACATGGCCATACTGCATTGTTTAAAAGCTCTTATTTTTCTGTCTTTATTACAGATTAACAACTGTGATTAGAAGCAAGTGTCTAATTTGAGAAGGCCAATTCAGGGATACAGTTGCTGTCTGGCAACTTCTGTTCAGTGTAAACCTACACAACCATGAGCATCCAGCTTTGGGCAGCATGGGATCCAGATGGATCTTTTTGCTGAGTCTGGGATTTTGTTTATGAATGCTCCACTCAAAAAAAAAAAAAAAAAATTTAAAATTCCCCACATACAGTTAATATAGTAATTAAAAAAATGCAATTGAATTTAATGTATATTTAACACATGGCCTGAAGGTAGAGATGCTGAATTTTCCTGCTAGATTTTAACTTCATTTTAATATTTTCTGTTCCTTGGTCTTATTTCTCCTTTGAATAGGTGCTTTGATATGCTGAGTATTTTTTTCAGCTGAACTTTTTTCTGTGTTTCCTAATGAAAAGAGCCTCCTTCTGCTTCCCTAGCTGCATTTGTGTGTTACAACACATCACTGCAGGAGGATTATGTCTGTCGAACAGAATTAAAGCATATTTAAAGAACAGATTTCTCCAGTGCTCTGTAGGCTCCTGGAATAAATTTTATGATACAGGAGACAAATTCAACATGCTTTTGACTAAACTTTAGATAGAAGATTTTTTTAATATCTACTCGGGATGTTGCTCAGGATGGTGTGTCAGGAAACAAGCCTAATTCCTGTCACGTACAGGTGAGTATTTACAGAATAAAATTTTTCTGTAATAATTACCAGTGTATCCTATGCTTTGCCATCCAGTAGCCACAAATGGCTGTGAAAACTTTCTTTTGACTTCTTTTTAGATGCTTTTGAACTTAACCTTTCTGTTACTTTACTTCATCATTTTTTTCTCATTTTTCATCCTGCAGTTAGGAACAATCATTTTCTTCATTGTTTATGAAAAGATTTTGAAAGATGTATGAGTATTTACTCTTCTTGAAACAACCATGTTAATAGAATTCTGTATAAAACATATACTCTACTTTAATATGGTTCAGATTACCAAATGCAGAAATATTGTATTTTCAAATGGAATCTTTTCGTCATCTCTGCTAGAAATACAACATCTGAGCATGGGGTATGCTGAAACCTCCAGCAGCAACCCAGAACTAGATGTGTCTATTAGATGTGAAATCCCTGAAATGACCTGGAAATACATCCTAACTGCCAAATTTCACTAAGAGCAGTTTGAAAAACATCAATTTTTGCTCATTATGAGTTGTTGTAATTGCTCTAGGAGTGTGAACAGCTGTCCAGAAGACAGTCTTTATGCCTGACATAGCATGAGTGAAATAGAGAGTCATTACACTTCCTCTGCCAGTATTGTTATCTAGGGAAAAAATGTAGCAAAGTGCACCTGAAAATGGTGCAAGATTCTAGCTTGATATAAACTTGACTAGAAGAGAGTCACAAATTTAAGGTCTCTGACTGAGAACTAAAGACTTGATTCATAATGCAAAATGTCCTCAGGAGAGATTGTTTTGTCCAAAAGTTTAATTTTAATAGGTAGTGAAGTTTATTTATTCCTTTTCAAGTTGCATTTGGTGCAGGAGTTTACTGTCCTACAGGTGGCATGGTATAACTTTTTTGTGGTGTATGGGAGAAAAAAAGAAATCAAAGGCTGGTTAGTGGTAAAGAGAAGTAAAAGAAAAAAATTATATGGAAAAATATTTGGAAGTTAATTATATGGAGGAGCTTGAGAGAGAAAAACCTGGAGATTTGGTGGTCAGGACAGGGGAAAGTGTTTGAGAAAGAAACATGCAGAAGGAAATAGGTCTTAGAGTAAGTTTACCTTTTACTTGTGTAATGCTAAATCTGAACAGATGCACGGTGATCTGGAATTTGGTGTTTTAAAGATTATGACATTTATTTTCTTCATCTCTTTCTTTTCTGAACTCATATCCATTGAGTCTGACCAACTTTGTGTATTGGCTGTTTTTTGGGAGATTCCATTACTGTTCATTAATCATATTTAGGCAGGATGCATCCCCTTGTTCCTGCTTGAAGAGTACATCCAAATACTTCCAAGGGTATTGGAGACACCCCAATATAGCTCTCAAATTGTTTTGATTTAATGTAATTTTTTCAGTTTTTTGTGTATCATGAGGTTTGGGAGTAGATTGAGCAAGCCTAACTCAATGCTTATGTTTCAATTTTTGTCAGTGGAAAAAATGGAACAAATGATTCTTGATGCAAAGCAGAGTCTGCCTGGGGTCTAATTTTATATCACAGCTATAAATATTACTCTTTCCAAGTCCCATTCACTCCCTAGAGTGGTCACTTGGTTTGCAATTTTGAGTTTATGCTTGTGCTGAAGGATTTTACTGTGTGCTTTGTAGTCAGTCTCCAGCATTTCCATCACTAAACTCCTTAAAGCCAACTCTCCCTTTGGAAAGCAGTGCCCGTGCAGGGAGAAGTAAATCACCTCTTGCCATAACAGTTACCAAATCACCAGGTGGGGACATGTTCAGCAACGCTCTGTATGCTGTAAGAGAAAGGCAAACTGTTTCTCCAGTGTTTGTTTATTTCTCCTATGTCTGTTTAAAACATAATTTTGAAATATTTGTCGTCACCAGCTCTTCACGGTTACTGAGTGTGCAAACCATGTGATTGGAGTCAGTTGATACTAGATTTCTTTACACTGTGCTCCTCGTTCCCTTTTGAAATTCTGCAAGAATAATGCACACTTTCTTAACTGTCTGTAGACACACACTGAAATCTGCACAGGCAGGTTTCATGGTCAAAAGATATCTTCTGTGCTGGTTGGCTGATCCAGCCTACTGACCTGCTGGTAGACCCTCCACAAAGCCAGCTATGTTCATTACTCAGTCCAGATTTGGGGTAAATGGTCAATACAGACATTAGATACCCATGCTTTTTGATTTTTTAGGAATGTATGAGAAAGTTCTTGGTTTGATAACAGTTACTAGTGAGTGACTTTGTAATTTAATTTATTTAGATTTTGTTTTCCATTGATTTCTAATTGTTCAGTTACAGATTGGTTGGGATATCATGTATACTCATCTTGCACTGACTTTGGACTCCATTTGCACCTTGATAGACCACAACAGCACCACTAGTCCTTCTGGATCCTTGGTGTGTCATGGCAGTGCTTTTAGGAGTTGGGGAAGGACTTTGTATATCCAGAAGTAAATGACACATGATCTCTTGTCTTTTTTATTCAGCCTTCAAGGAAAGTGATGAACAAATGGTTGTAGCTTCCAGAGAATGAGAGACCTTTTGCAGAAAATGGCTGGAGAAAGGTCAAATTTGTGACTATTGTATGTTGTGAAATATACATTGTGAAACTAATGAAAAACTTATGGAATTGTTTTTTACTGAGTAGAGGAAAAGCAGAATCAGGCCCATAGGGAGAAGCAGTAAGTATGGAATATGAACAGTACAATAGTTTTATTTACACAAAGACTTACTAAAACAAGCTGTGTTATTTTAGCTGAGTCTGCCTGATTTGCTATCCAAACACAATATTAATGATAGATAACTGGCACCCGATCAGTACCACAGAAGTGGAATGTTGTTGTGCAATGTTCTGTTTCCAGAGCAGTTCCTTTCACGGTGCATTACCAGCAAGGTCTGCTAACCAGTGCCGAGAGAGAGCAGTAGCCCCACATGTGTTTTTGGAAGATGTGGGATAATCCTGTGCAATAATGACAAAACTGTGGTGTTTCTGAGTGCCTGTGTTCTGCTCCAGAGGCTGCTGCAGCCTTTGGTCTGAGATGAAGCTCAGCCTGGGATTGCTCAGAGCCTTGGACTGCTGGAGTGCAGGATGCTTGGTCAGGCCCCTGATCCCCCTCTGCTGTGCTGTGTTCCCACCCAAGACACTGAAGAGCTCCAAGGAGACTGACTCTGGAAAATGCTTCACAGTTCTGTAGGCACCACTGGAAGGGCGCAGAGAAGACCTTGATTTGCTCAGAAGCAAGTGGGAACAAATATGATCTATTAATACAAAATGCTTCATCCTCTGACAGTAATTTTCTTCCATATTTCTTTGTCGTTTGTTTTGCAGTTGTATTTCTGAATTGTCTTCCTTTTATTTTTACTCTCATAATGCCATATTAATGGCATCCTTTAGACACTGAGGTGTTCTCTGCAATATTTTGAGTTTTTCAGTATAGTCTGCTTCTATTAATATGTTAAAAACCCTGTGTTCACTCAAGCTGATGGAAGGAACAACTTTGACTCTGTGAAAGGGCTGCATGCTGTGCTCACTAGCAGTCATGGGGCATCATTCCCATTTTTTTCTGTTATAACTAGTTTCCAGAGTTTGGAAGACCTTCATCTTTTAAAAGATGGAGATTTGAAAAAAAAAAAAAGAAAACTGCTTGGTGGAGATAGGCTGTAATTCTGCTCTTTATAGCTCAATAGTTCAGTTTAAAATATCTTAGAACTAGCAAGCTCAGAACTTGCTCATTCTAGGCCATGACTGGGACATCTTTGGGAAGCAGCTCTTTGTGCTATGAGTCACTATAGAGCTGGTGCACAAAGGTCTAGACTGCTGCTTTTGGTCCTCCCAGGCCCTATTTTCTGTCATTTTCCTATTAACTGAGATCTGACATATGTTTCTGGGGATATAGAACTGGGTTTTTTTGGTACTTTGAACAGTTACAGATGTTTTGATGTTCCTCTGCTCTCCTCCCTCCCACCCCCTGTATTTGGAGGTGTTTGCTTCGATGTCAGCCACATCTGACAGTTGTTTCTTACACATTTCTGTAAGTACAGATGCATAGCACTGCTGCCACCAGGAAAAATGTAGGGTTTCATTTATGGTCAGAAAGAACTCTGAAGTCTGTATAATGCTTCTCTTTCCTGGACAATTTTTTGTTCCTAGGCCATTGTTTATCACTGTGATTTCACAGCATGGCTGATGTGTGTCGCTTACTCTCAGGACACATTTCGTACAGGAAAAGGTTTCCACAAAACCTAAGTACTCTGAGGGACATAGGTAGAGTAATTTCCATTTTCATTTTAATTTTGGGCCACCAACCATCAGGAGCAGTTTTGCTCTGCAGCTGTTGCAGGTTGGGTTAGATTCTGAAACTGCTTCCTATATCTATCATGTCAGTGGGAAAGAGTACAACTGAGAGAAAGTCTCCAGTATCCCAATCTACAGACAGTCAAACCTCGTGCTTACTTTGGACTTCCTTTCTCTAAGAAGAGAGTTTCTATGAGGAAATTCAAACTAAAAAGGTTCAAATGCCCTTTGCTAGAGAAAATCTCAAATAAAATGCATATAACTGATGGACACTTGTATGTGTTATATCTGTTATCTATCTGTTATAAATGTAGAAAAATGAGATAAAATCTTCAAGGGAACCTGTGAATTCTAGATATAGAGGGAGAAAGGTTGGAAGGAGCTGAACTGGTGCGTATATGCCACCTAAACAGATAATATTAGATCAGGAAAGCCATGAGTAGCAGTAGACACTGCTAAAAGCACTGTCACTTGCAATAGTGCCTGTGTGCTTAGACCTTTACTAGGTCTAGACAATATGAATATGGGAGATACTGAGAAGGAAAATGTTGTGTATTTGTATGCTGCTCTTTGCTTTTGTCTGTTTGTTTTGTATAGATCAGGGGGGACATTCTTGGGAGCCCCAGTCAGTCCTTCTGTACCACTCAGATCTGGAAAACTGACAAGTCCTCCCATCACGGGTAACAGGTAATTAACACAATAATAAAAAAATTAATTTGCCCTAAACCGTGTTTTTCCTGAACTCAGTCTGTGGGAAAGGGAGAGGAATGCAGCCATTGCTTCAAATCAGTCTGTAGACCACATTAAAGATTTGAGAGCTGCAAGTGGCTCTCCTGTTTTCCACATTTTATCCTAAGCTGTGTTCAGCATTTCCTGCATCTGTTGGTCTGGGTGGCTTTCCCTCACAGTTATGCCATCAGTGTCAGCTGTGATTACTTGACACAGTGGCTAAGCCTGCCCTGTTCACAGGCATGCCACAAAGCCACTCTGTTTTATTGGCTTAGTAATTGATTATAGACCTATGAAGTTGAAGGCAGTACTTGAACAGTATAAAGTAGTGAAAATTGTATTATAAACTCTCTAATTTTTAGTATTCAACACACATCAAACTTATTTCCATGCTGAAGGCATAGTCCATTGCACCAGCTGTGGCCAGTGAGCCTTGTGGGTGTGCTCTATGAGGAAACCCACAACCCAATCTGGTAAATTCATGCACACTCTTGTATTAAAGCAAATGTAACCTCTGCGGTGCTGGCTGAGTAATGCTTTAAATTAGATAATACTTCAAATTAAGTGCCACTTTGATATCAGAAAACTTCTTTTCTATTATATGAAAATTCAAAGAAGTCTTCCTTGGAACCTTGAAATTAAAGAGGAAAATCATCAAAACCTTCACTCCACATTGAGATAAATTCAACTCCTCCTTCTTTAAGTTTGAAATTAGTAGCAAGTCTGCTTTCTGCTTTTTCAATGTGATGCAATAACATTTTGCATTTGAGAGTGAGTGTGGACTGTTTATTCCTTTGTAGCATCAAGACCTGCCATGTCAAAATGCTGTTCTTCCACTTTGTTGGAAGAACTTTTTTCAAGTTGTCAAACTTTTTTCAGCTCTATAAATCACAGTTATCCCCTGAGAAGTGACACTGAAAACTCCACTGCAAATATGTTTATTTCATGTCCTTGATCACTGTACAACGTATTTTGTCCAGTTCAAAGAGGCAAAGATATTATTTTCTAAACAGCTGGTGTTGCTGCTGGGCATGAACATCTGGATCTGGAGATCTCTCCTGTTTGTGTGTCATCAGCATCCACCTTGGTCTGGCTGGGGCATGTTGCCTGTAAACTCGGTGGGGCCTTAAATGGGTCCGGTAGATTTTGCATTTTAAACATGAGTTCATATACACTGAAATAACTACAAGCAACACATTATAGGACTGCAATATATATTGCAAATATTTTCAGCCTGTGTCTTCCTAAGGGCATGTTGGCGTTTTCTGTGCAATGCTTTTCTTTGAGTGAGTTCCGTGTCTCCACACAGGCTGGGATAGAGCAGTGCTTTGTATCTAGAGCCAGATATGAAAGCCTCCTTACTACTAACTTTTTGCGATATTTAAAGATCTTTTGCTGTGCTTAATTTTATTACTATTAAATTTACTACTAGAGAAAGTAATTACCTAGAAAGAAACATAGTTTCTGAGCCTTGAAATTAAATGCCAGTTTTGGGAAAGCTTCCAGATAGATGGAAGACAATTAATTGGAGAAGGAAAAGACTTTTTATGTCTGTGCAAAATATTCCCCCACCTCTTACCCTAATTCCTCCAGGTAATTTTCTGTGCCTTTGCTCCTCTTGGCATTCAGAAGCTTTTCCACAGTTATAGACATTTTAGTTGTGCTTGTGTACCACTGACTGTAGCACTGTTTGTCATTTCTGACCTGTGTGCCACAGGTTGCCCATCAGTGACATAAAAGCTTAGTTAATATAAATTTTATAGGTCCATGAATGAAATGAAAATGTCCTGATCCAATGGACTGTAAGCCTGGCAGAATATAGGATATAGGTAACCTGTGTTAGTGCACTACCAAACACAAACACCTCTACTACCTTTCGGTTAGATGAGTACCTCTGGGCACTAACTTAACATAAATATTTGATAACAGTGATAAAACTAACTCCATCATATTCCAGGCACACTAAAGAGTTATCTTGGAAATCCTTTTGGCATTGCTCAGTTCTTTTAATGGCTCCATAATGATAGAGATGGTTTTATGCACAGAATAATGTTAACTTACTTGTCTTGCTGATTTTGAGTGCAAAAGTTGTATCTGGTGGCCACGCATGCCTACATTTATCTGGGGTCATTACTATCTCAGCTGGCTACCTGGGATAGAGGTGTCACATACACACCTTCTGGGTTAATCAGAGCTGTCTGCTGGGTGCATGGTGGACTGTATATTACTAAAAGCTAAGGGGGAAATATTCCACACCTTGAGCATGACAAATATGTTCTATCCCTATATTGTGAAATTCCAGATGCAGATAGTGTGGACTAGAGGAATTGCACACAATATCAAGAAACCACATCTTCATTGCAATATTTATTTTTTATCTGTTCTGCTGTTTATCAAATGACTGCCAAGAAGCAGGAGGCTCTCATCTTGATTTCTCACTGAAATTAAGAGAAGTAGCTTGTGTACGTCTTCCTGAACACTTTCTGAAACATTCCAGCTGGCATGATAATTTGTGAGCTATTCAGCTTGTCTGAAATTCAGCTGCTAAATTGTTTGTCAGCTGTATTCCTTGCATTCATAGTGTTCTGGTCTCCTAAATGAAACAGCTGTGAATGTATTCACAGTCTGAGTAAGCTGCAGCAGTGATGGAAGTCTGCAGTTTTAGTCATCGCTCATCAGCTGACGTAAAGGCAAAACCCATGGGGAGCATGTGCTTACTCTCTCCCTAGTCTCTAACTATGCTCATGTGTTGCCATTTAATTTGGATGGATCAGAGAACTCATCATTCAAAACTTCTGATAATTCAGGTCTATGAGGGCATATTAAATCCCAAACATTATAAGGAAAATTTGGTAGACTCCAGAAAATGCAGCTATGTATATTCATGGCAGTGGTGAAATATAAAATAACTTCTGAAAGCAAAGAATGAAATTCAAAAAGCAAAGATCACAAGGTATCTAATGATAGTCTGTAATCAGAAAAAAATCTAAAGTATACTGTCTTCAAGCATCCTGAAGTTCTGTTGCCTCAAGCAGGCCTTCCCATAGATACTTGTACAAATGTACTAAAGTAGCTTCTGAAACTTTAGTGACAACAGAGAAAATATTCCTGAATTTGTACTTATCTAGAGAATTCCCTTTATTACTACAGAGTTATAAATGCCTTTAGAATACTTTATTTTTGTGTTTGGCTTAGCAAAACAACATCTAATTGACAGCAATTACCTTAGAGTGTAACCAAAAGATGGCAGCAATCCAATATTTTTTTCTACCAAGCAGACAAGAGACAATTTATTTACAGCTTTATGAACTCTGCTGTGTTATCGGAAGGGAAAGATGCTATGGATTCTATTTCCTATAGGGAAAGGAAGCAATTAAAACAATTTGAGAGGTAAAAAATACTCTGCAGTTTTTTTATAGATGTAAAAGACCAAACAGAGAATAAAACACATTGAGACAAAGCATTTGCCAGACCAAGAAGAAATATCTTTGTTTAAATGCTTTCATGTTGGATAATTCCCAGATGGGACTTCACCCTAAAGTGACAAAAACCCAACCAGACCCCCCCAGCAAAGAATTAGCTTCCTAAAACACAAGGAACTGGAGAGACAATCAGAAAAAGGCAAATTTCCTTACCTTTTAACAGTGAACCTGTCATGATTTCTAGTGTGTAACCTTAATATCTGTGTGCTTCAACTTTCCTGGTGACATTCACAACGGAAGTGACTGGAGTAATGAGTTGGTCTTCTCAGGCCTTCCTGAAGCTCTGTGAGGTCAAGTAAAAGGTTCCCAGTGACTCCATTTGTGTCTGAATCAGCTGCTGTCTGGGGGCATGCCAAAAGGGTCTGAAATTGTGCAATGTACTAATATGCACCTTATGCTGGGTTTGGATAACCAGTGCAGTCAGCGAGGTGATAACAAAACAGAAGCTACAAAGAGAGTTTGGGGGGAAAATGGGGAATCAATTGTTTGTTGGGCTTACAGTGCAGAAAAATTCCCAAACAACAAACCCTCAAATAACCAAGCTCTCAAACAAAGAGCCTTGACTTCCAACCCCAAGGATTTTCAAGTTCAAACACCTCACAAATCATAGCGCATAACATCTTTCAAAACAGAAAATCCCTTAGGAAAAGGTTTCTCATAATTACTAATTTCCTTACAGGAGATTGCTCAACAACTCTTGAGCAACATTTCCATTGTGTGTAAGGCCAACACAAAAGCTTGCAGTGTTCCAGAGTGCATTCACTTGCTGGTGTAGCTGAGTGAAGTTACTGCTTTGTAGGGTGAATATGAGTCAGGGACACAGTCCCGGTGACTGATCCTCACACTTGTGAAGTGGCATTATCACCTTATTAAGGTTTTTCATGCATTTCAGCAGGACTAATGCCCTGCTATTGAAACAGTGTGGTACCTCACTGCAGAAATACTTTGGGTAGTTGAAGGCTGTCCTGATTGGGGCCATCACTTATTTTAAATTATGAAGATCCCACTAACATTTCTCTTTGACTTAGTATTTATTTCCGGTAGCTCAAGGTTCCAGGCTGAAGTCAGCCCTTTCATGATGTATGATTCACATACTTTTGTCCTCTGAACAGAAGCAGTTTGTCCAAAGGAAGCAGGGTGAGTAGGATTTGCTTTTTCCTGCATAAGGTTTTAAGAGAAAAGCTACGGAGAAAAGGGTCAAAAATACTTCAATAGCTGAAATGTAATGGAAAATTTGCCTGCTTTTTAAAACCTTAATCTTTTCTTTGTGACTTTTGACTTACCCTGATATTAGATGATTCTATCAACTCTGAATTGCTGATGAATTTTATTCCTGAGGGGGAAAAGTGAATTAATTCTGTTTAACCTCTTGCATAAATTCAGGTTTTTTCCTTCATGTCCCTGCTGGGTTTTTTTTAGGCAGCTGCTACCCACAGCTGTGAAGACATGCCTTGTTTTGTTCACAGGCCTGCAACTTCCCAGTCCTCCTTGCAATTACTGCACTGCAGTTAGTGTTGACCCATATTTACAAGCCAAGAGGGTTTGACATGAGCAGGAGCAGTCTCAGAAAGCAGCATGCAATGTGGCGCATGAATTCCCCAACCTCTTTGTTAAATAAACAAAATATTGATGTTCACGGTGAGTTAAACATCTGCATTTCACTTCAAGCATTAAGTGAACTTTGAAAATGCAATACCCTCTGTTTTTATTAAATTCAACAGTTTGACAAAACGTGGCTGTCAAAAGTACTTTTAAAGGAAGTGACCAGTAAAGAATGGTGTTCTTTATTACGTTGAATAAACAGGTGTACCAGCCTTTATCTTTTTTTGGTGGCTTACACATGTACCCTTCATGTGGATGGTGGTTCCATTACTGGTCTTAATAAGTGTGCTACTTTTTATCTATGCGGTAATTAATTTATATGTTAAAATTCAAGGCTTCTCTTGTCAAGAAAAAGCTGCATAGGAAAAGGATCAGTTATCCTAAAGCTTAAAGATTGCTTATTTTTTCAGGAGGAGTTACAACATGAACAGATTTTTTTCAAAAAAGCAAAAGCATGACATTATTTAGAAATTGAAATAACTTCTGAGGAAATCTGGACTATCACATTGGTCTACACCAAACCCCAAAGGAATTCAAGACATACGTGAATTTTTCTTTAATACCTTTGACCTACTGTTTTTAGGTGAACAGTTTACTTCTCAAAGTATACTACTTGAGGCAATGCAAGATGAAGAAAAATATGTCCTAGGACATATGCTGACCAGGGTTTGTTTCCACGATGTCCCAATCTACTGCTCTGGTCTACTCATATGATGAGCAAAATTTCTTCTTGGAGTGTGCAGGGCAGTATTATGCTCAAATAACCCATGTTTTGGATGATTTTCCAACAGAAAAAGGTGAAACTTGTTGTGAGTGGTGTTTCTTATTTCACACGATCAAGGAGCAAAATGCTGTAACTCAAAAGCTGAGGAGAGGAAATTCTGAAAGAAGGTCATAGGCAGGAGGTGACAACAGCCCCCTGAGGCTGAACGTGTCACTTGTCACAAAGAGTGCTGGCCACAGCCGGCTCCTTTCTTCTAGAGAAGGGTTCAGAGGGCACAGCCAGCATCTTCCCACAAAACCCAACCCTGCTGCTTTACATACCCAGGCCTGGCACGGGAACGGTCCCTGGACTGCCTGCGGGTCTTCTGTGATCCCAGAGCCATAGGATCACCACCTCTGGTACACAGAGGCAGGCACATGCAGGTTTTTTTCTTAATGCTTTCTGACTCTGGCTTGCTGGTATTACTAAGTATGTCTGATTTATTTCTGTTTGAATGAAATGTTTTGTTTAATCTCAAAAGATCTGTCTTAATTGGCTGAGTATGTGGAAACATTTCAGTTTGGGACAGACCCAAAACAATAACCACTAACTTGTTCTTTTTGGTTGTTTTTGGTTTTGTTTTTTTTTTTTTTTTTTATTTTGTCCCCTGTTGGCTACTGAACAAAAAAGCTCCAAACCAATTATTTGCATGTTTTCTGTTTTAACATCAGCTGCAGGGGAACTCAGTAGGATTATGCCTTTATTTGAACCTGAAAATCAATGTGAGATGTGATCAAAATCAAAGCAGGCTCAGAGAAACAACCAGGATAGAGAAGACAGGGTAGTTTGCTGATTTAGACGTATTTCTTTCTTTCTGACAAACTTGATTTCAAACTGAATTAATATTGGATTCTCTCTAAAGTTGATATTATTTTGGGGTTCATGGTTTCCTCTGATTTGGTATAGAAATAGAGCTATACATGATGCACATGTTCTGTTTCAGGATAGTGTTCACTTGTCACTATATAATGTGAGCAGCTGGTTTAGATCAGGACATCATGACAGGTTTTAAACTTGTTAAAAATCTGTGGTTTTTCTGGACCAGAACTTAATAATTTAAGATCTCATCATAATTACAATCTCCAGACAGTGTGAGCTTTGAAATCTTCAGCTGGGATCAGCTATGATCAGCTATGTCTCTAGTGAAGGTAAAATACAATGTGGAGAAGGAGACAGAAAGACAGGCAAATAATTTTTCATGTTTGTCTTAAATTAATGTAGTACAGAATAGAAATGGAAATAATGCTGTTAGAAACTATCCAACACAAACAGGGTTTAGAGAGATGAACAAGAGCTTTGGGTATATCTTGCTGCAGAAAGGAGTCTGAGGTGTGATTGAAAACCCATGTTGCCTCTTCTGTAGAGCCAAGCAAAGGCTGTGGTTTCTGCAGCATCTACGTCAGAACTGTTTGACTCTCAGATGGAAAATAAGAATTAAAAAAATTCCATTCTTGTTTGTCCAAGCACAAATTAAATAACTATAATTTGCTTTATCTGCTGTGGCATTGGGGAAATGGAAATATCTCACTTAGGTGCTGGTTATGAAGGCACTCATGCTCTCTTCTTTCCCCTCCTCTTCAAGCACTCTGTTATTTCAAGCTGTATTTCAATTTGATACGTTGACCACCAAGTGAAACATGTACAACGACTGTTACTTTGCATTGTAGTCACAGGAACAATGTTAAAGCAGTTACCCAGTAAATACAGTTTTGATTAGGTGAAACAGCTGCCAAGAGTAGCTCATATGAAGAATGTGGTAAAGAATGTAGAGTAAAGTTAGAATGTGATGTTTTGGGTAGGCTAGATATGTAATCAGGGTCAATCCAGGGATCACTTTTGGTAAATTATCAACTTTTATTATTCTTTTTTGTTTTTAATAGATGCTGCCTATCTTTGAAAAGGCTAAACTGAAAAACTTAGCAGTCTCAATTACACTTTGGAAGAGTTCCCATCAGACCTACTTATGTCTGTCTCCAAGTTCAGTGTTGGATCACGTTGAGGTTTTCTTAACAGCAAGCAGGGCTTGGAATGTCACTGAAAGAAAACAAAACCAAGTTCTGTGGCAAATAGTGAATAAGTGAGTAGCTGTACTTTCTGGGAAAGCTTTCATAAGTGAAAGAAGAAGGAGAAACTAGTCAGCTGAAAGAATCTTATACTGTAGGGAAACGAAATTTCTCTAAGTAGGCATGTTTGTGATGCTGACTTGATGATCAAACAGAAATGTTTGCAAGCACTGCTTGTGGCTGATGTGCTCCCAGACCATGGGCACTGCACTGCCTGTCCTGATGGGTCTGGTGATCTGGGTGCAGAGCTCAACTCTGGCAGGCCTTGGTTTCACAGTTCTAGTTGTGTATACACTTGGTTTGTAAGATAAGAGGTGAAGCAGCTGAAGCATCATTATCCACTGTCCATCTGTCTTCCCACTCCCATAGTTTTGCTACAAAATGGTGCTGCAACATTTATCCTGGAGGTATGGCAAGAGGGAACTACAACTTCTCCTCCTCCAAAACTGCCTGCAAACTAATTCCCACTTAAGCTTTATACTGTAAGCTACTTCTTACAAAGAAAAGGTTGTCTTAAGAGCTTGAGTTGATAATTTTTCTCCAAGTTTTACTGGTTTTGTTGCCTCTAAACCCAGGTATACTAAAAAAAAAAAAAAAAAGAGGAAAGCCTGGCTCACAAAATGTCATATTGCCTGACTTTACATGTACTATATATATTACTTCCTCTAACTCTTGGTAGATGAGCTATCACTGTGTGAAGAGAATCAAGGAAAGTAAATGATTGGGAAAGAGTTGGGTCAGTTATTTGGTGAAGTTGTGGCGTTTTTTCCCTCCAGTCAATAAATTGATCTTAGAATGATAATGCCAACAAGAGTTGGGATATGAGTGCAGCACAATGACCTCCATTTGATTATTGCACTCTGGTCATCCGTTGCCAATACTCTCCACTAGCCTTCGTTCTACCTACACCTTTACTGTACTGTACTCTTTACAAAAGATAGCAAGGATTGGGCTGAGATCCCCTCTCTACAGGTGATGAGATTAGGATTAATATACACTGGCAAGGCAATGTAGTAATACCAATTTATCACTTCTTCCTTAGTTACGATTTCCTCAGTTCTTACTTCCCAAACTTTCTATCCTCAAAATAAATTTTGTGATTATTTTTTTTTCCTACAGTCCTGCTACTGTAACTCAATGAAGTCTGTAAGTCTGCTTTATTTCCTATTTTCACTGTTAGACAAAAGTGAAATCATGACTGGGAGGCCAAACATGATACAGTGGGAATAAACATATGATATTTTTTTCAATATCTTTCCAGTGCCTTTTCTTTAACTGGTCCAATATTATTTTTCACAAAATGTCACGAGAATAATTTGACTGTTCTATCATAACTATTCTCTTGTGAGTAGATTTTTTTCCCAGTGCACGTAACAGGAAAAAGTATAAATTTCTGTCTTCCTACTTTGTCTAATTGCCTGTTACCTAAACTAGGTAACAGCTTAAAGGGCAAGGAATATAAATAATTACCTAGGACTTTTAATTAAATTTGGATAGTTTAAGATTAACAGGACAGGGTGCTGGGCCATCTTGTCTCCACTGTGTTTTTGCCAAGAAAGGTTGGACCAGATGATCCTTAAAATCCCTTCCAGCCTTGTATTCTATGATCAGAATATTAACCATTGGTCTGAGTCATCTCTTTCCACTATAATTGTGAACTCCATTGGCAGTAACCATATTCACAGCCTTTGGTACATGGCTAACAGATCTAACAGATACAAAGACTTTGAAGCTGGGATTAGGAATGTTAAAAACAGCCCAAAACACTAGTCATACATGGACATGGACCAAAGTCTAGAATGGAACAAAATATGTGTCTCTCTCAAGACTGGATTTCCAATATGGTTGTGGTTTTTTTTTTTTAACAAAATAGATGTTGGAGAATCTGAAGGTAGTTGAATATATAAAGAATAGCTTTACATGTGGTTACAATGGAAACATTATTTTTTTAAAAACCAACAGTCTGGTTTTCAATAGTTTGAATTATCAAAGTTCCTTCAATTTCTCTCAAAGAATACTTTTGAAAGCATTAATTACTCTGTATATTTATTACATCTTCTCTTGATGTTGATACTTGACATGAATATTTTTATATTATAAAATGTTCTATATTTATTAATGGCATATATATGGTTAATAGTGTTTAAAAGAAATATCTCTAAACACAAACACTGTGTGGTGTACGTTTGATTATGGCACATTGTGAACTGAAGATTTCTAAGTACTCTGTCCAGGACTGCCTCTGAAAGAACACCCCCATTCCAGCATCCAGGATGAAATGCATGTTAGGTTAGGTAGAATTTACAAGACTGGACTAAAGGGTTTAATTTTGTCTTGTGTATGTTTTAGTTTCCAGAAGCTTATGAAGAAGAACAGAGCAAACCATTTGCCTTGATTAGACGATAAAATTACCTGGTTTTGTACCTAAAATTTGGTGTCACTGGTGGCTGGTTGTTCGGGGATGAAGGCAAACTCATCGCAACAGGTGGAGGATAAGGCAGTCAAGGATATATAGAGAATAGAGGAAAGACCAGAAAAGATTACTGGGCTGAAAAAAGGACAAGAAAGGCATTTGCTGCATTGTAAAAGGTTTGTTCATACATGAAAACTGCAGACAGAAATGAGGTGAAAGGATGAGCAAACACACAATCTGAATAAGAACAGCTCAACTGGGCTGATAGACGCTGAGCGCTTTTCTGCTGTTTCATTTTCCTTCATCTGTTAACCAGGAAACAAATATTATTATTATTTCATTTTACACGGGGGGATCAGAAGTAGAGAGAAATTTATTTAAGGTCATTCAGGAAGTCTACAGCAGAACAGAGAACTAAATCAGGAATTTCTGAGTTCCAGACCAGGACGCTAACCATGGGACAGCTCATTTCCTCTCTGTAGGAGACTCTGCTGCCAAATTGCATTAGATGAGAACAAGTCCCTCTTGTTTACATTTCTTTAAAACAAACCTTCATTAGGACTGGATTCAATACATCACAAATACATTATCAAGATTACATGAAATGTTTATAAATCTCTAAATCCTAAGGATAGGATTGGTTGATGTAAATGAAAATGAGACCGCAAGACTCAGGACAAAAGCAAGCAAGTTATCTGAGGAGAAAAGCAAGGTTATTTGCTGATGTAAGGAAAACGAATTGAGAAAACTTGGAGAAGTTTTTCTGAATTGGGGAAAACTTGTTTGTGTGATTGAATATGTCAGAATAATTTAAAAGCTCATTCATTATGAAACCAAATCTGCTTGTTTGAATACTGCATCTCAGCTAATCCCCTGAGGCTGTTTACATAAAAGCAAACAATCTGCTAATGTAAAAAATTTTACTCACTTCCTTCATTTCCCAGTTCTTTCTTGAGGAAAAAATAAAAGGAAAAGAAAGAAAACCACTTTTGTGCAACATTCTTAAACTTACAAAGAGTGTCCTGTTGCAAGAGCCAAGTGTCGCCGAGCTGCTATCGTCTGCAAAGGATGTTGCTCAAGTAAGCAATGGGAAAAAACTGTGCTTTAAAATCAAATCAAATCAAACTGTTTCTGCTGAGTATTATGGATCCTAACTGGATTATAAGTATTGTTTAACACCTTGAATACACTGTAGTGATACTCTTAATTTTTACAGTGACAGTGCATTTCTCACCTTGGTTCCAGGACAAACAGCTCCCGGACATCAGCCAGGGTATGGTTTCAGTACAGTGACTGTACAGACACAATTTGTCTTCGATCTTCTTTTTTTTCCTAGGTACCTGCATACTTCAGTTACCATCAGATTAATTCCAAAACAATTTCTGCTTTTTTCCTCACTTTTTAATGAAGGCTTTCTTAGCTGCACTAAATTTAGGCCGACATGTTGCCAGCATTATTCCTTCCATGGCTCTGCTGGAGTGACGGATGCACTGACTGGTCTGGGTTTTGCCTGTGGGTGAATAACCATTCATTTATTTGGCTGAGTGCAATCCTGCTGAAGTCAATGAGGGTTCTGTCTTTGACTTCCATGACTCTTGACTTTCAGCCTGTGCCTCAAACCAGTGTCAGAAAGTCCCCAGTGACAGCAGCTAAAGCCATGGATTTGATTAAATCTGTCTGCAAAGCTGGCATTGCTGGTAATTCAGCCAGCTCTGCTTATGCGATGAGAGAGATGTTGTGAGATGTGTCTTCTGGTGTCCAATGGCAGCCACATCCACATGTGTCCAAATGCAGGACTGTTCATGAGTTGACTACAATGGAAGATAATATTCTTCATCCAAACAATTTATAAATTTTTTGTTCAGTTTTTTATTTTTTTTTTCTTTTTGTGTTATTCAGCAGCCAAAATCTAGGAATAAAGAAACATCTGAAAGTACTTCACCTGAGCCCTTTTTGGTATTTCATAATCATGAAAACCTGTGTCTTTTTAAATATAAATGTCTGAATTTCTCTTGCCTCCCAAAACAACATTAAATGTTTGTTTAATATCTCTCAGGTAAATACAGATATAAAACTTCTTTTAAACTTGCATACATTCCTTTCTACTCAACATTGGAACACAGGGAAGGGTGAAGCTGGAGTAAGGCTCCCACTTTATTGCCTCCCATGCCCCTCCCTCTCCAAAATTCTGTAACCTTCCTGGTCTCTGTTACTCTTCAGTTAAACACCACCTGCATCCCTCCTATCCTATTAATGTGTCCACTTGTCCTTTCTCTCCCTATTCTCTTTTCTTTGGCAATGATTTATTTTCTTTGTCAGGCTTATCACTTCATGTAACTATTTTTTAAAATATATTTACACAGAACACATGACAGGGGAACAGTAACCTAAAGCTGTTCTCACAAATCCTTTGGGAAAGGCAGGATGATGTATTTGGCCAAGGAATACACTGTTTTGTCTTCTGGCGGGTGAGTGGTGATTATTCTAGGCTGGCTCTTTTCCCTATTTCCTTATCAACAGTTTTGGTACCTACACAATTTCTCTCTCCCAGCCCTTCTACAAAGCACAAGAATTCTTGACATGCATCATTTATCTCCAAGATTAATATAGGCTGCAATACCAGAATATTATTTCTCAATTTTACCCATCATCTTGTTTTATATGAATCTTGCCAATAATTTACAGTGCAGCTGCATCTGTCAAGATGAGTCTTCTGCTGTGTTTAAAGGTGATATTTCTAATATCTGCTTGAAAATGGTGTGCATTTTTTGGCAGAAAAAAACAAACCCCAAACTATGTCCAATCTCTATACCTTTTCTTTTATCAGATTTTTCTCTATATTGTTGACAAGGTCAAAACAGGTGCTCATTGCAAAGATTAATTATCAACCAAGATGTTGATGTTGTAATGCACAGTCTGTTTTCAGTTGTGGCAGGAAATCTCAGCTCATACAAGGGCTCTGCTCTATGGAACCTGTAAAGCAACACTGGCTCCAAACAGGTTGGGCTGGAATCCGAAAGCTGCAATTTTTGTTGGCTAACAAAGTATCTTCCCACCAGTGACCTCCCTTGTGCTCTTCAGCTCAGTGAGTTCCCACACAATGTATTGCAGTTTGACCTCTCAGAATGGGGAATAGGGATAATGGGAGCACATACTGAAAATTCTGTTTTGACAGATAGATAGGATTTTTCTCCCTAGAATGGGGTTGGCAAATTACTAGCTTTTTTTTCAAGTGTTTCAATGATTTCACTGCTCTGTTGCTATCAACTATGATGAAAGCCAGGTCCTTGGTTTACTTGACCACTTTTGAAAATGAGACTACTTTCAATTTTTCTGGTAAGACTGCTTTGGAGATTTTGTGTCTTTTGCTTGGTCCTGTGCTGCTGATGGAGAATTGGACATTCTGCTCAGGTATAGTAAAAAGTAAGGTTCAGCTCATGACTAATCTTTCTGAATTTTCTGGTACCCAGTTTTCAGGTAGATAGTGAATAGTATGGATTATTTCCTTCTCGAAGAACTACATTAATAAATTAGGAATCTATAAGTGATTGCCACAGAAACAGGAAAATCCACACCACAATACAGGCAGTTTGAAGATGATGTCTCAGTATTCTTTTGGACTCTAAAGAACCTTCATGGGAAAAGAGGCTTCACTGATGCTGTTATTAAGGATTTTATTCTCTCCTCCTTTAAAAAAAAAGAGAAATGAAATTTCCCTGGTCAGAAATAATTTCACAGAAGACAAACTTCTCATCAGCTCTCATCAGTACCAGGATTAGGTACCACTTACGGAGACAGAAGAGTTAATGGAAGAAGGAACTCCATTCTCAGAAAGGCTACTTTAGCTATCACATGTACCGTTCCTCTGATCACCCAAGAAACTATGTAGATTTCATTAGAAAGAAGAACACTTTAGCTTTGGATAGGCAAATGGTTATTTGGACAGGCACACATCATTTTAAAGCAATAATTTAATTTCTGTAAGATCCAGCCAGCCATCCTAGATCCAGTGGTGACACTGATTACTTCAGTAGGCAGGTGACGATCAGAACCATTTAATATCCATTGAAATAAATATTGAGGTAGAATCAGGAATCCTTTCATGCCCCAACATTTGATTGTTACTGTTATCCAGGGGAGAAAATTTTTAAGGAAAAAACCACGTAAAGATGGATAGTGTGTCTAGTACTGAACAGTAACAAAGAAACAGTCAAGTAAAGGAATTTGTTAAATAAGAAGTACAGTATTTATTCTGAGGCTGTCTCGATGACTGTGTCTGAAGTGATCACAAGGAGGCAATCTGGACATTTGAACAAAATAAAAATGGCTGAGTCAGATGATCCAAGAGAACTGTTTGCTCTATTAGTCTGTGGCCAAGGCAAAACATTGGATGCAACTTCTTTCCCTGCAGAAAGGACAAAACCAGACAAATGTCTGATCCGGATGACCTGCAGCTCCTCTGCAGTTCCTTTGGCAGAAGGTTCAGAAGCGATAGGTGAGCACTATTTACATTTATTGATGAAGGGTCCTGATCCTGGTTTTCATGTGTCATGATAAAGTGCTTGAGACAGCAAAACCTCAGCCTGCCGAGCTGTGAACCCTCATGGAGGTTAATTTTGTGGTCAATACAGAACACCAGTGATAATGCACTCGATGACATTTAATCAGAATTTCGGGGAAAAGGATGAGATGTAGACTACAGCTGCTCAAAGCTGTTGGAATTACTCTTTCCCAAATGCCATCAGGCTCTCTGCTGAGAGTCTGCACAACATCCTCAATGTGATTCAAGTGTTTAGGCCCCTTGCATTCTAAGGATAGGTTTTGTGTGAAGTATGAGAAAACAAGGAGCATGAAATACAAATGTCAGCTGTAACAGTGTCTGGTTGTAGAAAAATTAACTCTGTGTTAGAATTTTAATTCCTTCCTGAGTGAATTAGTCAAATTCAGGCCCAGAAGAAGGCAGAAATTAAATTTCTGATGCAGATATGCTCCTGTCAACATCATACACATGGGAAAAATATGTAGTAGCATATATCTGAGCTTTAATTAACTATATTTCAGCATAATTACAAATATGAGCTGATTTAGGTATAATATTTCATGAAGAAATGTCCCATACAGTTTACTAAAGCAGGTAATATATTTTCTACCCCTATTTTTAGAACAGTTTTCTGAACAGGGGAGGGCTTTTGGTGTATTGCTTGGTATAAGTGATTTTTAGTTTCTGTTGTTTTTTTTTCTGATGTTCAGGCCTGAATTCTCCTACAAAACAAAACTCAAATTGTTTCTTAGTATTGCAGTTTTCCTCAAATTCAGTAACTTGTCCTGCCATTTTGTCTAACTGGTCACCAGGAGAACTTAAGCATGGTCCTAAGTGGTTAAAAGTGCACAACTTTAACATCCAGAGGAAGAGGTCTAGAGGCAGTTCTGGTCTATAGCTAAATGTGACCTGGATGATCTATATGCTGAGTCTGCACAGAACCCTGTTGCACTGCAGGAATTCAAATCAAGCAGCAAGGTTCAGTTCCCACACTTGTACCACTCCTGATTTTCTATTCCTGCACTCTCCTGCCCTGTTGCTACGTATTCTTATGCTGCAAAGCGTGTAAAAGAGTTTTCTTTTTTCCTGATCCTAGAAGGTTGCATTCAGAAAAATACTCTCATTAATAAATGAGAGTCAGAACTGGTGTTGGAAATGGTGGTATTGAATTAGCACCACTGGAATTAGTGAGTGAAACCAACCCAGAGATGAATGTCATCCCAGGGAAGGAACAATTGCACAGCTGGAACGCTGTTCTTGGGAAAACCCTGGTTGTAAACCTAGCCAAAAAATGATATACTTCAATCCTGTAGTTTATCAGGTCACTACCATATAGCCACTTCATTGTGATTATGCATGAAAGCATGAAAAAATGTAAAAAAATACTCTGCTAAAGAACTGTTCTCTTTAGTCCATCTCCATTTGCTTGGAATGGGATTTTTCTAGAGAATGGCTGATTAAGTTCTTGAACTCTGTACAGAAATATGTCAAGCAATTTTTTTTCTTTCAAAAATAAAGTGAAATGGAGATTCTGCATGCCCATAATTTCTCATTTAAATGAATATGACCCACAAGCTTTAATATTTTTATTACTGATTCACTGCCTATATTATCTGGTGTTAGAAAGTTGTCATTGATGTCCTGTATTGTTAAACCAAATTATTTCTGTAGACCTCATTTTATTGTCTGTATCCACACCTGAAATTCAGTAGCATGGCTGACTTCTTTGCTAGTATTTCAATGAAGCAAGTTTTAATTACAGCTTCTCTCTTTTGCCTTCTGCACCAGCAAGAAGCTTGGGTACAGCTTGTCCCCAGAGACGTTCTAGGGAAATGTAACATGATTTTCCTCTGTTTTAGTAAGGCCTTAATTGTGCAATGGTAAATAACTTAATTGCTCAGTTAGCAAAGCCTAAATCAATGGTGATGCTGCTGCATGGTTATATTCCGTGTTCCAATCTGAGACTCATTTTCCCTATGACTCAGAAAGCCACTAATTCTAAGGAAAATAGTTCTTTAACAGACTTAAGGATTTTAAATAGATTTTTTTTCTATTAGCATGTTTAAAAGTGCAGTGGTTAGCCTGAAAACCCGACTCAGCTGTGTAACAGTTGTGGCAGTTTGTGACAAGAGGGTTGTGCCACGCACAACAGAAGATTGTCACCCTGTGGTCCTGGCACAAACTCTGTGTGCAATTGGGGGTTCTCTTTATAGAGAGTGCAGACTAATTTGCTCTTTGCTCAAGATGATGAGGCAATAGCAGGGCCATTTATTTGGATTATTATGTTTTGGGTCATTACTGAATTTTTAAAAAGACGATTGTCCCACAGCCTATTACTATTGGGGTTTTTGTTGTTGTTGTTTTAGGGTTTGGTTTTTGTTAGTTTTTTTTTTGTTTGATTTTTTTTTTTTAATGTTGGCTGTCAGTTAGAAAAACTTTTCTCTCTTCATGGATTCAGCTACAATTTATCTGCTCCCAAAAAAGATACATCTTATGAAGATATTAACAACTCATGGATCATTGATGCATTCCATCCACAGGTGACTCTGAATATAGCTAAACTGCTACAAAACTAATCAGGGCCCCAGCAACTTACCTCCAGATTTTATTCTGTTGTCAGTATGCCTCATCAAATGTAAGGACAGAGAACTTAAGCAAAACATTAAATAATAGTTGCTGTAAACAGGTGATGAAAAATATCAGATCATAATGAATGTCATGCAAGAGTAGGTTCTGGCAAATAAAGGACACTGTGCTCAATGATCTTACAAACCTCTGAGTCACTTTGGCCTATTCCTTTTTAATAATGTACATTGCTTATGATGTGTGCTCTTCTGCCTGTGACATTTACTGTGGGTACTGGCCTTGCTGGGATATTCTGTTTTCACATTCAAATTGTGAATTATTTTTTTTTTCAAAGAAAAACATGGAAACATGAGATTTGAAAATGGTAGCTTTTCCTGGCCTGTGGTCATTGAAGGTATCATGAAAGAGTCAGTGCTTTCATGAGGCCACAAGTTCTCCATTTGTATTTATTTCATTCAAGTATGGAATTTTAAAAAGAATTTTTACTCATTGATCTGTGTAAAGTATGATGTTTTCATGGGATATTCAATCCCACATTAACTTGGGATTTAATAGTTCAGTAAAAATAAAACCCCATTATTTCCTTCAATCTGATCAGTCAATCAATACATCTGAAAAATAGAGCTGCCAAGGAAATATATTTCACATAATATACTCAATAAACAAAAAATATCCAATTTTAAATTGATACACTCTTAGAAAAAATAGAAGTTCTATAATCAGTCTGAAAGTGTAATATTGTTATGGGCGATTTTATATTCCTAATTTAGGATGTAGTTGTTATTATTTGAGAACCATATCTTTAAAAAACTGATAGTGTTTATTTTCAGAAAGTAGGAAACATTAAGTAAAAATATTTTCTTTTCAAGCATTGAAATTTCTTTTCTTGTTCTTCATAGCTTGCTAGTGTCTTCCCAAAAACTCCAGTGGCCTGTTTTACCACTATGAACCTCAATGTCTTTCTATAAATGTTACCTTTCCATTCTCACGTGAAAACCATATCTGCTCATGCAAATCTTACCTGCCATGATTCAGTCTTTTTTTTTTTTCCTGGCATTTAAGATGAAAATAATCATATACTTGCAAAAAAAGCAAAATTAAAAAACCCCAAATCAAACAACAAACCACCTCTCCCAGTGTAAAAAATAATTAATGAAATAAATTGAAAAAACACTGAAATGAAATTCGTGTGGTTCAACTGGGCTGTCAGGTTTGGCTCTCCTGTTCAGTGTTGCATCAGTACCTTACCAGATCACAGCTGCCCACCTCCCATCTTTACTACATTCTTCTGATATTTTCCATTGCCCAATTTAGTCCAGTTAGCACTAGTTTTGTCTGCTTGGGCTTCACCCTTAACATTTTCCTTCTTGTTTTTGGTATTTATGCTCATGTAGAATATAATTTCTTCTCCCACTTAATTTCAGCTTAGCCAGGCTTGATTAATTTACAGCATTCCCTCAAAACTCACAGTTTTCATTCCAACCCCTTAATCCTTACCCTTATTTAATTCTTTCCAAACTCTTGGTCATCTGTGGCAGCAAGGCAGAGCAATCTAAATTCTTCTAGATGTGAGGAAACAGTAACACGTTTTCCTAAATAATTCCTTTTTTATCAGCTTTTATCAGACGTAACAGAAGATCTTCAGAAGACCTCAGAAGAAAGTGCATAATTAGCTGTGAAAGCTAAGAAAAAACATAGGAAAGACTGATCATCTTGAAAATTAAATCAAAGGCTGGGAGCCATTCAAAATGAAACATGGAGGCTTTTCACTCCTTGAATACAGCTCAGGTGCACCAGGTGGACCTGAAACAGTAAGGGCCCAATGTTTGCCCTCCATCCTAAGGGCTAAGTCACTGTCAGAAGGAAATAACTCTGATCTCATACTGGCAAATGAAAGTTAAAAAGGAAAGTAGAAGAATCAAAGCTGTTACTCAGGATGGGAAGAAATGTCCTCTTATAAATGTCTTGGTAGTTGATTACTTAGGCAAACTTCAGCAGAAATGGTACTTGTCCAGCAGCCTTACAGACTCACCCATTTAGTACTTCTCTAACCCAAATCAGGCTGCTCCATGGCTGTCTTGTTTTCACTGCAGTGCTACATAGTGCTAGTATTATGGATTAATTTTGTACCTTTTTTTCATTTTACTTCTGCAAGGAAAATGTTTTTTTACTGTTTTACTTCTACTAAGTAAACAGCCCTGCCTAGTCCAGCTTCCTGAGCTAGAAAGTGAAGTCTGATGCATAATTTCTTGGCTTACTATTAACTAGCTATGACCCCAGGCAACCAGAATGTTAAAATGCTATTAATTGTTTTGTTCCTAATTGAAGATAAAAAAAAAATTAAGTCCTTCTCATGTTTTTACAACCTGTAGTGTTACTCATGGATTCACAGCTGCTGAAGAAAGCCCAGTTATTAATTCTTTAAAAGTCAGAAGTCAGACTCACTGTTTCTGTGCTGCTCTCATGTACATCTATGCACAAACAAATGTTGCTGGCCTCTAAGAAACTCTAGGACACTTTTTGTTCTGAGTCTGTAAAGTCAAACTTTCTCATCAAGCAGCTGTACCTGGAGAGTGTGGTTGCAAACCTGTGGCTCACAGACATTTAGTCTCTGCCCCTGTACCTTCAGAGGCACACGGGCCCTACTGATTACTAAATCCTTGCATCTGAAATTTGCTCGGTCAATCCGGTCACATAGAGGTTCCTTACTGAACTTGAACATTTCCTTTGTCCTAGAAATTCAGCCCTCTGCCCTTCAGAAAACAAAGCCAAAGAAAATCAGCGTGTTGACATGTACTGCATGTGAATACCCCTTTGCTCTCCTCCTTCACAATAAGCTCTCAGGCTTTGACACTTTTGTTCCTCTCCAAACACCTTCTTGTTCCTCTCTCTTCTCTCCAGCGAAACTCCACTAATGCAATTACTGAAAATACCATTATCTTTCATTAGCTCTCTATTTATCAAATCCTACTGTTTATCAAGAGTAACTGGCTTACTGAGATTTCATTGGTAATTTTTCTGCTTGGCTTAAGGCTGTAACTATACAGATTGTATTAATTTAGCAAGAGCTGAATGGTTACATGGCTGCCTATCACATTAATATATTCTAATTAAGGATATAAACTTGTTTACCAGCTTTCTGTAGCACAGATATTACTTGACGTAAGCCAACACTGTGAGAACTACTTATAAAAAAAATTAGATCATTCTTAATTAAATCTCTCCACAGAGAGATCTCTCCACATCATAAATGAGTGCTCTTTCTTTTCATTAAGATGAATTTATTTCTTCATCAAAAAATTATCTTCTGCCAGGAAATTCAAACACTTTCACTTAGTTGAAAGCCTTGAGGCTGGGTTCCTGCTTCTGGTTGTGGTTTGTTGTTGAGTCTAAAGTTCCTACTTTGCTTTAAGATAAGTATGATTCTAGGGAAAAAATAATGTTGTGAAAACAAGAAGCTTTTTCTAAAATTAGATTCGCTTGCCTAAGCTGTTGTCTTAATGATTCTAATTTCATTTAGTTTACTTTGGTATATCATAAAAATTTATTTCTCCTTACTTTTAGATGATAAGACATTCAGATAACTTTTTACTATTTATGTGGAGCAATTACATATTTTTGCATTCCTAGCAATCTCTAGCTGTGGTGGCATGGCTCAGGGAGAGAACTGTTAATTTGAAATTTAATCACTGGCTATTCTGGGGCTGCTTTTTCTGCTAAGCAGCTGCCATTTACTTTGTTTGTAGCCTAAAGCCTTGTGATGTTACTTGAAATCTCCCCACTGCTTTTTAATGGACTTTGGATTTATATTTTATGATATACTTAAAGAACAACACTGAAGTAGCTTTACTTTGAAACATGAAAAATGATAGATAAGAGGACAATTAGAGGAAAAAAACCACCAGAAAACCAAATGAACCTTCCTATTTAGCAAGATATATTAGAATGGGATAGAATAGAATGTTTCAACAGAATAGAACAGAATGGAATAGAAGCTGGAAGGGGTATAAAGTGATCATCTAGTCAAACTGCCTGATCACTTCAGGACTGACCAAGTTCAAGCATGTTTTTAAGGATGTTTCCAAATGACTCTTAAATATTGACATGCTTGGGGTATCAACCATCGCTTGAGGAGTAAATAAATATAATAGGTTAGGATAATTTGAAGGAAATTATTTCTTTATTTAATTTGACTTGAGCAGACTGATTGAAAAGAATACCTGATGAAAGACTTCTGGGTTGTTTTTGCAGTGTCTCCATCCTGGAGAATGGAAGAAGAGAAAAGGAGATACTATGAAGTTAAAAGGAGTTAATTTAGTATCATTTTGTAGGATGTTTGTTCTTATGTCTCCAAATACTAAAGAGGTGAGTCATAAAAGAGAACATTTTGCCCCACATATTTAAAATGAAAGAAAATGACATTTTTATTGTTATGTGTAGAACTGTACTTCTACTCCTGATTAAGCCCAGTTACTACAAATTACTCCAGCCTGAACAGGCAAGATTCAGTCAGTAATGGCAATATATATCTCCTCTAGCCTTTAAAAAATCTATGTCTACGGTAGTACAAAAAATGTACTCTTTATATAATCATAAAGGAGGCAACCCTTGGTTTTGAAATGTGAAATGGAACTTTAAAAAATACGTTAAAAAATGTTTGATCTGCTATTTCTTAGTAAGATAAATGGGTAGAGCTACTACATAAAACTTCTTATAAATTCTTGAAGGGAACGTGTTCAAATTCATAGGTTTATAGGAAGAACATCCTCAGTGATACACCTGCTATATAATCACATTGCTACTATTCTATTCCTCTTCCCCCATTTCTAAGGGCTATACTGGTACAAAGTATTGCATAAAACTGCACATAAAAAAGAATCAAACCACACTCAGAAGGATCCTAATCATCTCCCATGTATGCCTTGTAGTGTCATACCAGAAAAAAAAGGGTTCAGGAAAGTACCAGATATACAACGTTTTCAAATGAAGAACGAAGGGGAATTACTGTCCTGCAGTTCTTTCTGACACAGCCAAATTAGTCACTATTTGTAGCAACCAGATAATTTTAGAGTAACAGTGTGATTAAGATGAAAGTGTATCTCTAAGCAGGAATAAATGCAAATCAATAAACTGATGTAATGAAAGGTTTCAGTAGCCACAGCTAATATTTAGCATTGGTTGTCATTCTCCATTAGGGAATCATTTGACCAATATGCAGCATCTTAATTTTACGCTCATGTAAACATTGCTCAGAACAAATGTGAATAAGGCAGTATAAAATCAATGTTTTTGTTGTTGTTGTATTGAATATCCTGCCAGATTGCAAATATTCTGACTTAGACTGGAAACTTCTGAGTTTAGTAATTTTTTTCCATTTGGAAGTTTTGTCTGTGTCTTTGATAGCTGGATGATGGATACTTGAGCTCTCTCCTCCACTGCTAACACAGTTGGCAATGATGACTCAGTCAAATTTAGCTATTTCAGCAGTTTAGCAGTTTAGTTTTGGGTTTGTCTATCAAGGAACTGCTTTGTAGGTCTGCTGGTATGTCAGAAACAACCAGTCTGCTTCGTATCAACAGTACCATCAGCCATCCGATGATCAACTCCTTGGTTAAAGCATTGCCTCTGAATGGACTTCTTGGACTCTTCTTGTGAGATCACCTTAAAACAGAAAATTTGTCTTTGCTCTTTCTAGTGAAAAGAGCTGCAATGCAAATATGAATGTCACAAATTATAGCAAACTTCCCACCTCCAAACCTCACCAGAGAAATTGAGAGTATTTCCTCTTCGTTCTGTCTACGGGAACTCTTACCTCATTTGCCAGGAGCTATGTCACATTATCAAGAAGCAAAGAATTTAACTTCCTTGCTGATAGGGATGTTTAGAAAATAAAACACCATTATTCACAGCTGTACTTCCAGTAAGAGCAAACAGTCCCTTTTTAGATATCAGCAGGTGGAAATCTCAGCAGAAAGATGCATGTTTGTTGTTATGATTCCTGATGACCTTTCTTGGTTTTATTTCACTCTGATTGTGAATGCTTACTGGCATGTTGGTGGTTTTAACCCCCTGAACTGATCTGGGGCTTGTTGCAAAACACCATTAATTTATGTTTAACTACCTAGGAATTTCCTCCTTTAGCTGCACTGGCCAGTGTCCCATTTCAGGCAGTACATAAGCCACAATCTGTGACTGTTTTACTGCTTCATGGTGAGGTATGAAGGTCAGAGTGGTGGTTATTGGAATGACAAAGCCATGGCTGAGTTGTCTGCATTCTGCTGAACCACACTTTTTTTAACTTGGTGAATTTTCTTAACATATTTTAAAATGCTTATTTTGAATATGACAGGATACAGAAAGTATTTTATCCACCCTCCTCAAGACTCAAGCAAACCCAGGATCCTGAGACCAGATCTTTAAGGAGACATATTCTGACTTCCATTACTTGTTCAGATACCTACACAGTCTAACTGCACACCAGTATGACCCTGCATATGTTCTTCCAAAATCTACTTCCTCGCTTGGCCAGGAACTCACTGTTTTGTCTTAACACTACCAGGCCAGGACCTTGAGGATACACAACAGTCACATAATGCTTCTAAGAAAGCTTTGTTTGCTAATTTAGATGAGCCTTCAAAAACCTAAGAATTTGTGACATCCTTTATTGTGCACTTACTGCCATTTCACTATGTACATGATCACCTTCCACATTACTGACCTAATTTTCTGATTGCATTTTCCAGACAGGAGGTGTAATTAATTTCTAATTCAAAATTAGCCCTTATCAGCCTTAACTATTTAATGAAATGAGATTGCAAATTGTCCTTCACTTATATGTGATTTAAAATCAGTCTCTTTGAAAATCTGCTGTAAAGCCAAGTTAACAACCTTAAAAAAGACATGGAAATAATTCCTTGTTTCATAATGAGAATACTAAAAAACACCACTAAAAATACAAGAAGAATTAGTAATGCTGGAGTTCTTAACAAGTGACTCAGATTTTCCAAGAGTATAATTTTTCATCTCCGTGCTTCTGCTGTCTGACGATTGCTTACTTCAGAACAGAGCAAACCTCTGCTCAACCTCTCAGTATTGATTATTGATTTTTTGAAACTCATCATTTGCATTAATTAAATTTTTTTTCTCAGCCACACAATACTTAGAATGGTATGTATGCATCAAAAAATGTACATCTTTCTGATGTAAATCCCACCTACCCTAAATCTCCTTTTGTATGTTCACCTGGATATCAGCTTTTTCACTTGAATAGCTCATTCATCTTGTATAGTTGGACAGTTGGTAGAAGTTGCTCTTTGGGAGTGGCAGGGATAACACTAATTCCACAGGAGCAGGAAGTCCTGAAGGATTGCTAATTTTGAAGAAATGGAAGGCAGTAACTCTAACCCTCCATGGGAATGGGTACTGTAGGACTCAGTGTCTGTGGCCTCAGAAGTCTTCTTTGTCTCAAACAACTATGGGCTGAACGACTTGGCATTTAACAGGATTTTCACTGACAGTTTTATTTGACTGAGGTGCCCCAAATCTGATCCTATATTAATAATTCCCCTCTGGAGTTATTTTGATTTACTACTTTTGTCTCCGAAATATAGAGGCTTTTATATCACTGCTACTTCACTAAATGGAAAGATGACACTTACTGTTGTTATGTACCAAAAGGAAAAGGTTTCCAATGTTTTGCAGCAAGAACTGTGAATATAATAAACATATATAGTAACTGTCATTGAAGGCTGCACAAGAAATTTATGAGTGGATGAAAAAGGAGGAAGAAGCATTGTTTTTATTTGCATTCTACCAACTCTGTTGTTGCTGCTGAAATGCCTACCTGTTCATTTACAGCAAGATTGTTTGGAGATGGTATTTAGCGAAAAATTAGTGCAACAGTTGAGTATGTTCCTGGATTAGTAGCAGAAGGCTTTGAGGATTTGATTACTGTACACTTCATTTGCCAACCAGCAACATGCCTCTCCATCCAGAAGTTTTTTTTTACATTTTCTTTCCACTGTTTGGTAACCAATGGGTGGACTCCAATTGTCACAGGACAAGAGATGTCTTTTTATCTCTGTATCTCTTTCTATATGTTAAACTATTGCTCTTGAATTTAAACCCATTGAATGTGAGCAGGGAATGCTGGTTGAAACTTGTGGTAAAAAAGTATTTATCTTCCTGATTCTTGGAGTATCCAGGAGTCAGGGATTTTGCAACAAACACAAGGAGCCCAACACATTAAGAAGTGCTGAAGTCAGTGAGCTAAGCCAAGGCACCACCTCAGTTCTTCAGTCTTCTGCAGTCTTTGAACAGCCAGAGTGACAAGGCCTTTAGGAAACACTCCACTGTGGCTCCTGCACCTACAGCTTTTCTTCTCAGACATGAAAATGAGCTCAAACAAACCCAGCTCCATAATGGTTGACTGTCAAACTGTTGATGAGACGAAGAGCCACTGCCCTGAGGAAGAGGACATAAATCCTTCCTCTCCTTTGCCACAGCTCTCGCCCAGGTTTTGACCTGTGAAAAGACTAAGAAAGCAGTGGCTGCCCATTCAGGACCCACAGCAGAGGCTGTGATGAGACAATTTTGGCCACTCCCTCTGTTTTCATCAGTGATAGGAAATGAACTGACCATCGGTCAGTATGAAAACCTTACTTCTGCTGGTGTCACTGCCAGTTTTCACTCCTCCAACACTGTATGAAATCTCCATCCTACTTAGCCATAATCCCACATACAAACCCACCCCATTGCAGAGAAGGCATTATTTAAGTTATTCTTGTACCAGGAGCACACAAATGTGTAGAGGGCTGAGGCCCAGACGTAGCTGTCCTGCGTATGCCGATGTGTTACAAGCTGCTGCGCTGCTCACAGCACGAAACTGGGATGTGGCACTTTGAGCTCTTTCAGCTGTACAGGTGCAGGAGCACTCTTCAATGCCTCTCGTCTGAAAAGCGAGATGGAAGCTTACATTTACTTTCCTAACGCTATTTCCTGCCTTTTTTCTCCATCTTTGCAGCAGCTGAAATGCCACTCTCCTTTTGGCAGACTACTGCTTTACTCAGGATGCACTCTACAAGCCTGCCTTTCCCTTCCTTTCCCTAACTACAGTTTTACAAGCACACTGAAACAGCTGTCTTGAGGTTTTTTGTTCTTCCCTTTGTCTTGATCTACCTGATAATGCTCTCTTAGCTTTTACCACCCACACTGCAGTCTTGAAATTTCAACTTCATTGCTTCTTTTCAAGCAAAATTGCTCCCCTTTTCAGCATTTTTGGGTGAGGAAATCTGGCTAGGGAAAAAGGGCATGGAGCAAGCCGTTTGTAGTTTGAGATCTCCATCTCCATTTATTCCTGGACAGGGGAACATAAAAGAAACTCTTTTTCTCTGAAATTTAACAGGCAATAATGTATTTTGAAATATTTTTATGTTTTACTGTTATCTTAAAAAAGAACTCACGGGAATTTATAGGTCCCTATCAGACCACATTGAGCATTTTTGCTCATTGTATGATAAAAAGCCAAAATCTGACAAGCATTTTGAAGAAGAAGGCCGTCATGTGGTGCTTTTAACTTTATGCCAGCGACTTTAAATACTATTTGAAGAAATAGATTTAGCTGGCCTGTATTTCCTCACTGATGGATTAGAGAGAGGAAATTTGTACCCATAGTATCCAAGATATGAAGGTAAGCAAAAACTGCAGTATATTTGGGAATTTTAATTTTTACTTAAATGTCTTGTGGCGCCTGGAGTAGTACAGCTCAAGGCTGTATGTCAATGAAAACAAATTTAAGTTCTTCATCATTGTAGCCCATGACAAATTCCATAATATTTTGCAGTTTTGTTTTATAATTTGATGTTGATTTTATATTTTGGCTTATTTCTATTGTAAAAGTTCTTAATAAAAGTCCCCATTCAGGCCTGTTTGGCAGTCCTGGACATTGATGGATGAAAGAACTTAAAAGTCATCCATATAACTTCAAGTTATAACGGCTTGAGTGCATGATGGGAAACAAAGAACCTTTGAATATCCAGACTTATCTGTCATATCATTAATGCCTTATCTGGATGTGTTCTCATCGTATTTCTTCAGTGGAGAAATGGTCCAAGCAGAGTGCTATCTGCTCTGCTTGACCAGGGAGGTAGGTGCAAGGGGCTGTGTGTCTAGTGATGCGCCCAGCTGCATCCCTGACAGCATTCCCGGGGCTACCCCTTCCCGAGCTCCCTGCGTGCGGCAGAAGTGCGTAGTTGGGAAGAAGCACGTGGAAAATGGAGAATAGGTGAAGCTGTGGCTGAGGACAGATGTGGCCTCTTGGCTGCAGCCTGGTGGGCACGAACTCGCCCTGCCTGGCTGGGGTGACCCTGTCGCCCGTCGCTGTGATGTGACACGGCAGCCTGGCTCTCCTTTCCGGAGACACCGCCGCACCCCGGCACCGCGCTCCCGCTCCCAGGGGGGGAAAGCGGAGCGCAGGGGCTGCGCCTCCCGGGACGGCGGGACGAGGCGAGTGTGCCGCGCCCCGGGGCATCGGAANCAGCGCTTAAGGGCGAGCGGGGCGGCGGTCCCCCGGCACCGAGGCTGCTCACCTGCGTGTGCCCGCCTGCCTGTCTGTCTGTGCGTGCCCACCTGCGTGTGCCTGCCTGTCTGTCTGTCTATCTGTGCCCACCTGCGTGTGCCCGCCTGTGCCCGCGGAGCGCGGGGAGGTTGCGGTGCGCGGCTCCGTCTGAGGACTTCGCTCCGTTGAGCGCTCCCGAACGGTAGAGGTGCCTCTGGCTCCGGCGTGCCCCGTTCCCGATGTAGCTCAGGACCTGAGAGGCTTCAGCGGCAGTTTGTAACACGGGTTATTAATGCCTACCTTTTTTTTCCCCCCCCTACCTTTTTTTTTTTTTTTTTAATGCCTGGGAAGCTTTTGCTATTAGGAATGTCCTTGTAGTAGAGATGGGAGATAAACTGTAAAGCAACTTGAAGAATTGGTTTCTGAATTGCGGCACGTCTAAAAACAGTTTGTGCTTCAGCGAGGGCACTGGGAAGTTGAAGGCTTCAGTGCTGGTTAGGTTAAAGCTTTGAAACACGAAGTTGTGGGAGAAGAATTGTTTAGAAGATGCAAAGACATTGTTTTGAGAATAAATGTTTAAAAATGGAGTGTGATATGATCTCTAAATGCTCCAGTTTCAGTATTTCACTTTTCACTGTGGCTGGGCTGGTTAAATGCTGTCATTCTAGGAGTTTGTTGCAAAAACGTTTGTTTAGCATAGTTTAACCGCCAGAATTGTTTGTATTGTTTCTCTTACTACATGTACATAACCATTATGTATTTTATACATTATTTTGTATATATTATGCGTGCAGAGACTCTAAGTTTCCTGTAGGCTATATTTGCATTGTGTAATGCATGCAGATAATTGTTTTACCCTGTGAGTGATGGGCTTAAAATGTGATGCCATATCATATCGCTCAGAAGACCGGAAAATTAGATTTGTACCACAGGCTAATATTATGGAATTTCTGCTTCAAATGCGATTTGAAGTGGTATGCCTCTTACAGCATTGTGTATATTTGTTTTTAATATTGCAGATGCCTTTTGATTGCAAGACTGCTGAAATGCTTTGAGGGCTGCGTCTCCTTTCCTAACCATGAACAGTTCAAAATCACCAGGGCTGGCTGGATTTGGAGTCTTGAAAAACACAACGTGCCACACGGAGAAAAAGATTTCAGTTTTCTTTTCGATAATCTTCATGACGGTGGGAATTCTGTCCAACAGTCTTGCAATAGTAATTCTCATGAAGGCATATCAGAGATTCAGACAGAAATCAAAAGCTTCCTTTTTGCTCCTTGCCAGTGGTTTGGTTGTCACAGATCTCTTCGGTCACCTCATCAATGGAGCCATTGCAGTGTTTGTGTATGCATCAGATAAAGACTGGATTCGATTTAACCAGTCCAACATTCTTTGCAGTGTTTTTGGCATCTGCATGGTTTTCTTTGGTTTGTGCCCGCTCTTCCTGGGCAGTGTGATGGCTGTTGAACGGTGCATTGGAGTCACTAAGCCAATATTTCACTCTACAAAAATGACTTCTAGACATGTGAAAATGATGTTGACTATGGTATGTCTGTTTGCTGTTCTTATAGCTTTGCTGCCTATTCTTAGGTTTAGAGCCTACCAAATTCAAGCATCGAGGACCTGGTGCTTCTATAAAACAGAACATGTTGAGGACTGGGAAGACAGATTTTATCTCTTACTTTTTTCTTGCCTTGGGTTCCTGGCCCTTGCTATTTCATTCCTGTGCAATGCTGTCACAGGAATTACCCTCTTAAAAGTCAAATTTAAAAGTCAACAAAGACAAGGCAGATCTCATCATTTTGAAATGATCATTCAGCTCTTGGCTATAATGTGTGTTTCTTGCATTTGCTGGAGTCCATTCCTGGTAAGAGCCTAATGTGTTTGCTAATGTTTGATGCACATCACTGTATAAAAGTTACACTTTTTTATGTCCAGGTTTTAAAGCACTTAAACTGTGATAGCAGCTCCACTCAATCAATGATATTAATTTTATAGCATATTGCACATAATGTATGTACCTATGCATCTATAAAAACAGGTAGCTATTCTCCACTTCTGATCAATATGACACTATGCTAAATATATAGGGACTGTGAGGATTGTAATTCCAGTGCTGTAAAGCAGACAGTGGTAGCAAAATCATAGCTAGAATCATTCAGAACAAATATTGAGCTCTTCCAAAAATTCAGTGAATTTGGGAATTTAGGACTGGGAAGTCTTTTTACTCTGTACAGTGTAAATAATTTTTTTATTTATGGCAGTCTGTTTGCTGTCATTTTAACAGTTTACTGCTACTTGTGAGCTGTGTTAGGGCAGATAACAGTTGAGAACCTAAAAATCCTCCCCTCTATGAACAGGGTGTTAAGGGCTTTGCTTTAGAGTCGTGTTGAAAAGCAGTGGTTGGCCATGGGTTGAAATCAACATTGGGTTTAGACCTAAGCAAGCTGGGTTTGTAACGTGGACAGATGAGCAGCAGAGCTGCTCTGGGCAGGTGGTGTAGGACTGTCCCTGCTGTGACTCCCAGAGGGTCAGTGCCACTGCTGTTAGCACCTGCTCTGTCAGTGAGCAGGATCAAAGGAAGTGGGACTGTGATATGGGAAAGAATCCTGTTGTATCATGGCATTATAAAGCTGATACTAGCTATGTCTCCTTTTAGTGTTGTAAAACTGTCTGAAGAAATTTAGGCTTTTTGCTAGGGTAAGAGGGTTTAAATCACAAGTCCTATGAAATCCTAATTTGTTCCCTAGAAACAGGGTCCTGTAGTTTTCCAGTGATATAAATGAGGGGCAATTTTGGTTTGAAGTAACAAATACTGACATTTAAGTCTGAGATCTGTGTCAGATCCAGCTACGTCTCATCTGCTCACTGCCTATGGTAGAGTCTGGAGTTACCTGAGTTAGTTCTAGATTAGATACTGATACTAGCCTAGCTGCAGCAGTTTGGTATATCTGGCAGGTAGCATTTAATTAATCCGGTATCACAGGCTTCAAGGAGAAAGTCTGTATATAAATGTCTGCAATCACTGAAATGCACAACACCTCTATTCTATTTCTGTCCGAATCACAGAGAATTCTAGTCTTGCTCTGCAGCATAGTTTAAATTCATGTTGGCTTCTGTCAGTCTCGTGGCTGTAGTGTGTGGACCGTAATCAAAGTTTGTCAGAACAGTATGGCAAGTTTTGTAGGGAACTTCTTTACAGTTACTTCAGACACCATCTGAAGTTTGGGGCAAGATACAGAATGGATTTCAAGAAAGGCATCTCAGGTGATTACTTTACTTTCCATGAAAAAGCAGCATTATTATCCTCTGGTGACATTTATTTTCATTTAAAATAATTCTTCTTTAAAGTAGGGATTAATTTGATTTTTAAAAACTCTTGGGTGTCAGAAGAACTGTAAACTTTTTTAGTCCAACAGAGATACTTCATTTATTTAACACATTAAGGAACATTAAATTGCAACTACTATGCTTGCTTTTTCAGTGTTGGTAATTTTGTTATACCATTCAATTCTAATATTGCTATATATTAAATATATATAAAATTATAATTTTAGAAATTATGGCAATCTGGTGAAATCACAGCACTGCTTTTGTTAAAGTATTTAACTTCATCTGAATTGTAGCTGAAGATGAATTATTACTATAGAAGGAATTTTTTTTCAGACCCTTCTTGGAGTTTGGTGTTTACATCAGTTTACAATACAGGCCAGTGAATGACTTCTTGCTTAATTTTGTACTTGGTATTTTTTGGGACTGTGTTGCAGAGGGGAGCTGGTAATCAATGAATTCTGGTTCACTGGGTGGCAAATCTGCTGGTGCTTTCTGTCCGATCCAGGCTTGTGATGCTTTGCCTCTGGATCACTTTTGAAATGAGATGAGGCAAACTTACACCATAATCAGCCTGGCATTATGGAAAATAGTTCTGCAATATGGACAAATTTAAAGGAAGAGGTTTTTTTTTTTAAAAAAAAGTGGGTGTAAGGTGGGATTAAATTCTTGAGACAAAGTTTCAAGGAAGTGAACAATTACTGTTTTAGCCAGAGTTTCACTGGGAAATGCAATGGGATGGGGTCTTCTACAGGTATTTCCTTTCTTAACTGTTAGGATCATAGAGTTTATGACAGTTAATTTCCTGGTTTATTTACCCATTCTGTGTTTTGATAGCAACAGAATACAAATGAAATTACAAGTGTGGTGTTAATTTAGCAAGATTTTTTGGCCTACAGTTGAGTAAAGTCTTGTCAAGAATGTACTGCTCAAGTGCTACATTAAAGTGATCCAGGGTTTATCAAATGGTATGCTTTATGATTAATTGCTGATTCAAACCTACTTGTCTGATATACCTGAAAGGTCTCAGGGCTTTTAATTTGTGAAAAGAATGGTTTACATTCTATAATATAATCAGCATATAACAAAATAAGTATTTCTTGACTTATATATGAGCAGGTGTTCATAGGTGAAATTATCTGGAAAAGGACATAAATACATGCTTGTTCTGCAATAATTTGCTTCTTTACTTTTTTTTTTCTCCAAGCTAAATCTAAAAGTCAGAATTTGAAGTCTAGCCTTTGAATTGTGGGTTCTACCTATGTCCTCTATCCCAGAGTATACAGAACAAAATGTTTCATGAGAGTCAATTGCCTCAAAGTAAACCAAAGCAAATAGAAACCAAACAAACTTCTGAAAGAGAAAGTGGAGGAAGGCAATGCGTTTTATACCACATATGGTTTGCAGATACAAGAGTTGGGATTCATTTGTGTGATTCCCCATCTGATGGGGGGTTTACTTTATTTATTTCCCTTCTGTTTTCAATCTAGTCTGGTATGTCCATTGACATATGTGTATGACTGCCATAACCAGTCTATCCAATACTGTAATCCAACTGCAGATTTACTTCACTATTAGATTTTAAATTAATTTTATTTCTTTTCCAAGTGGAGTTAATATTCAGACATTGTCACTGTCCTGTGATAATACCACTTTCAGATGTCATTAAAGTCACAAGACCCTGGATTGTCCCTTATAGTGTCTGGTGTGGAACTGAGCTTGACTTCTGCATCCACTCAGTGGTAGTGAAGTTGTTTTGATGCCTGTTTATATATGTGTGTAAATGCATATATAACTAACACTTAATATTATAAATAATAATATATAGTATTCTAATCAATCACCACCTCTGTCTTAAGATTCCTGAAGATATGGAGTGTTTTTCAAAAGCAGAGCCCATGGCATGGCTCTTGTGGAGCTCTGCCTGGAGCTTGGGCAGGGACCTCCTTCTGATTTCTTTTTTTTCCTTTTGATTTTTTCCCCAAAGCTCCATCTCATCTGTTTTTTGAAAATAAGCAGCTTTTTCAAGTTTTCTGCCACTGTGAGAGAATTTTCCTTAATGAGGTATGGGAATGAGAGGTGCTTCCTGCTCCTTCCCTTACGGGGGAACACTGATCTCCTTTTGAGGAGCTGAGAGCGAGAGAAAATTCACAGAAAAACCCAAACAAGTGAAATTCATGAGTTTTATAATAATACATGTAGTCAATGAGTTGCAGAGACACATTTGTTCTGACAGTTCAAATAATTTTGCTTTGTGATGGGTAATTCCAGGTAAATATGTTCTGTTTTTAGTAACATCATCTTCTCTGTGTAGTTCTCATCCTTGTGAGAGCCTTCGCCCTTTGCTGGATGAATTTGGTCCCCAGGGGTTGGTTTCCCAAAGCCAATTGTTGGACAGGAGCATTTTGTGACAAGCACCTCTGATGAAATACATTGTTATATAAAGCTGTTTTTTGGCTGTGACTTGACATCTGGCGTGTCATGAAACAGCTTGGTTTGGAGCTGTGTTTGTATGAGCAAATTCTGACATTGGTATGTCGTATTCTGTAGGACTCTAGGGATAAACATCTTACAAAATTTGGTTTTTTGGAGTAGCAAAGAGAACTGCCTGTAACTATGGACAGGAGAGATTTATTTCAGAGTGAATTTATTTACAGGAACAAATTATGATCCAGAGGGATTTCTAAACTTTTTCATGTGTGAAACACAGCGTGAGAAAAATACTTATACGTTCAAATTATTCTTGTTAAGATCTTTTTCCATGCAGTTAACTGATTAATTTCATTCCAGCTTTACCTCCCCTCTGCTGCAGAAAATAGCCATTCCTATTTTTTTGGAAAGAGTTTTGTTTATTTCATATGAATAAATCAACTCTTACTCAGTTGCTTTTTTTACTGCTTAGATTAATTTTTATCGTTCCCTTCTCATGTAATCTCTTCTCTTTCCAATTTGTTATGCTAATTGTGTCTCTCTGAACTCACTCTGACTTTTTCTTGTCCTCTGATTGTCTCATGCAGTGAGGCTCGATGGCTCCTTTTCCTTCTCCTAGGGCTTGCAATTTATGGAATCACTTCAACTGAGAAGCTGCTGGTGCTGGTCTGAGTGGTCCTTTCAGAGAATGTGCTCTGGAGCTGGTGAGAAGGGCAGTGATGTACTAACAGGGAGGCTTTTGTTGGAATACCCTTACCCCATCCTGCCCTAGTTGCTCCACCAGCTGTTTTGGGTGCAGAGGCAGGCTCACATTGGTGTGTGCTGAAGGAGGTCAGTTTGTTGCAGGTTTTTTTGAAGGAGGTCAGTTTGTTGCAGGTTTTACACTAAGTAGGTTCTGGGCCGCATCGTTGGGTACAGTATAAGGTAGTTGGATGTACAAGGCAATCCTCTGTACATCTCATTTGAGTATCTTTGCATGTGTAGCCATGTACACACTTTGCCAGGAGTTCATATCTGTGTTACTCTTGAAGTCTCTCCCTCCATCCTTGTTTTCTGTCCTCTTTAAAGAGCTGGCAGTTTATATTTCTGTTACTCTACCTCATGCTTATATGTGCAATGGGCATCATGTATATGGGCTTGTTGCTTTATTAATGCTGTTTGTATGCCTTCATTGCTGGTTGTATTGTCCCTACAACAAAAGAGTTACTGAAAAATTTATCCCTTGTGTTCTTGTGATTGGTGATCTCTCATAATCAGAAAGTGCAGCTGAGGAGAAGCAGGGAGATGTCCCAAGATGCAGGTCCATGCTCTGCCAGCGAGGACTCAGCTCTCATGGGGGGCTGCTCTGCAGAAGCCTATTATTTATTGTCTTACTCTTTATTGGTCAAAGCTGCAGCCACCGTGAGCTTGTTTTGCCTGCACAGGCACTGTCAGCAGGGAGAGTGATCTTTTCTTTTGAAATTGAATAAATTAGGCTTTCAGTTTCCAGTCCTGTGTTTCTGAAGAGTGAAGAAGGAGATACTCTGAAATATATTCAGCTAACCTTGCAGCTTTGAATGCTGTTGTAAACTTTAAGAGGGAAAAATGACACTTACCTGTCCTTTTCAGGGCTCAGATTTTAAAGAAGATAATCAGTGGCAATTCCTATGCTTGTGCTGGCTTTTGCCATTGAGTTCTTGCTAGAACGTTTGTCTGCTGACGCCACACAAAGACAGGATGCACTGTCAGCAGAGTGGTTTGTGTTGGGTCTGGGAACACCTCACACCCTGCCTCTGGTAGGGGAGGTGACCTGTGGCAGGTCTCCCATGGGAGAACTCCTTGGATGCATCTTTGAGGGTGGGTGCAAACCCATTTTAGGAGCCCACTGCTGTCACAATGATTTTAATAAATGAACCATGGGGAAAGGAAAAAAGCTTTTTGCCAGCAGCAGGCCTGCTAGATACACCTCTTTATCTCTAGTCCAGAGCATCAATACAGTGATAGTTATTGTTGGCTGTAGGTACCTATTTCTCTTCCAGACCTTGCTGTGTCAGAGGAGATCAGGAGTGTCAGTTTGAATGAATAAAATGCTCCCTAAATTCCTCTGAAAAGGAAAAATTCTCGAGTTTGATTGTCTTTTTGAGCTACATTAGAGAAAGAGCTTTCCCTCCTGTCATGGTCCTTTGATTGCTTGCTGAGTTTCTTGATATGTCCATTAACTCTGTGCAAATTCAATTACTGGTTTTGCTTGAGTTTCTCCTAGCGTCTGATAAAGCAAGGTTAAATTGCTGAAAGATTACTGTCATTGCTAATATTATGGCCCAAAAGGTATTTTGAAATACATAACTCATTTTATGGGTTAAGAGGAAAGAGAACACTCATTGTGATTGAGGTTTATGTTAGTCTCGGAAGTTAGTTAGTTAGCTAGTCAGAAGCTTCTTTCCAGCTTAGCTTCCCATGAATAAGGTTTATTCAGCAGCTCAGACAATTTGAGTGTGCTATTCTTTGTCCCCATGAAAATACTCCTGGAGAGAATTTGCATGCGTTGACGCTGAGAGTAACAAAGTTTAATGCAATGCATTTAAAAGTCCAATCCACCATTCAGATGTGTTTCTATGATACTAGAAACCTTTGGATTAGATGTTTAGATGTTAGATACCTTTTTTAGTATTGGTTGTAGAGAACTTTCTTTTATTTTGTATTAAGTGGCACAGCTGCCTAATTCCACCAGGTTAGATGAGAACTGGAATGAGATTAATTTTAGACTATACCTACCTAAAATGATACTGAATTTTAAAGGTTCTGTTTTGGTGTTTAGAATTGGTCTGTTCCTATTTTCATCTTTTACAGTACATAGAGATCTTACAGGCCTTATCCTTTCTGAGAAATATTAATAATTTTAACAAAAATGTTTATAAGTGTGGGCCAGGGCATAGTTTATCATAGAGTGCTTAGAAGCTGTATATTAATTGTGGCTATACTTGTAATTCAAGTGTTTACCTCCCTCTCACAGAAGTCAGGGAGCTGAGATGCTCTTCCAACAGCACAGTGCTGGAGAAGAAACGGGCAATGGTAATGAAACAAACCAGGGAAGGAAGGAGGGCTGAGATTGACATATTGCCCTTTACCAGAGGCTTCTGGGGAAGCATAAATATAGTTTTTGTTATCTCTGTTTATTCGTGCTGTTTGGAAAAATGTACGTAAAGCCTTTTCTGAAAGCGCAGTGCTATCAGAATACAATAAGATTGTTTGTCTTGGAGAGAAAAATCAGGGAAGGCAGGTTTCCAGTCATGTGAGAAAGTGGCATTTTCAGAATAATGTGGTTCTGGTTTTCTTTCATAATTGTTTGCTTCTTGATTTTTAAATTTAGATTCTTTATAAAGAATTAAACCATGAAGATCTATAAATTGAAACACAATATTTTGTTTCAAATGGATGTCAGTGACTTTAACAGACATTTTGTTTTTTCAATTTTGAAGTTGCCATCTCAAGAAATCACATTCTGAAAACTTCACCAAATTAAATTTGCCATTCATAACCTTTCCTTGTTTATTTCACTTAGCTAGGTTTTTGGATTCTGTGTTTGATATTAACTAAGTAAGTCAGTTTGACATTCATTCCATTGTTTGATATAAGAGAATTCTTCCTATTTCCTAGATATTACACTTATTCAGGCATTTCTTACTTGAAAATGTCATAACCATCTTTGGGAAATGTCATACATGGCATAACCATTTTTGGATGGTTATTTTAGGAAAGCTGTCTTTCCTGACTATTTAAACACTTTAAATGGTAAAGTTGTTGCTGAAAAATCTCAGGGAGTAATACACTCACATGGAAAAACTCCAGAAAGTCCTTCGTCCTCACCAGGTTTAATGATAGACATCAGGGTGTGTTATACATTCATATATTCTGTGAGATAATTATTGTGGTGTTAATTCACAATTTGAAGTGTGGCATGGTGCTTTCTAGTATAAGTTACTTGTCTCACTAGTGCTGTAGAATTTGTTAATGTCTGAGAGGAACTGCTGAGTTGCAGTTTGGGTTGCAAGCTCCCTGAGGACTGAGGTTCCCTATGTGCCCAGTGCCCAGCAGTGCAGAACACGGTCCCACCACAGCTTCTGTGGGTGTGCTTTTAGGAACAGCAGTGGTCAGGGAGCAGAACACTGCACAAAGGGTTTACACCAGGGGTGACAGTGAAGTTTCAGTAATCGTGACTCAGCCTTTGGGATTTATTTTTGTGTTGGCTGAGGTGACATAGATGAATGGTGGAATGAACTGGAGCTGCTTTGTAGATACTGTATCGTCTCCTCAAGGATTGCACTTACTGTCCAGGCAGAGCAGGAGTGGAGAGCAGCTCCTAAGCTTGCTCTTAGCTCTTTGGTTCAGACAGAGCTGTGTGCTGAGGGGCAGGTTTGAGTGGCATGAGAGCTGTGCTTCTGCATGATTGCCCAAAGAAGGCTGAAAATGAACCTTTGTGTAAGGGATGTCCTGAACTGAGGTTGTTAAGATAATTAGGCCTCAATACTAAACTCGCAGAAACCAGAGATTAATTGTGACTGGAGAATTGGAAGTTTATGACTGCTCTCCAGCTGGTTCCCCTCCTGCTGTGCTGGACCTTTGTGCTGCCCCTCAGGAGGTTTGGGCTCCCGAAGTTAAGGGAGTGGGGTAGGATGAAAAGGATGTAGTGCATCTGCTCAAGAGTAAGCTCGTGACCCATGTTATGGCTGAGATCAGGACATGAGTACGTGGGGAGGGAAACTCTTGTGCTGAGAAGGATGTGACCAGCTGTATTCCCATCTGTTTCACTGCATGGGGAAAGAGAAAGTGAAGCAGAAAGGAGGTGAGGATCCCTGTAAGTGGTAGCAATTTGTTTTAGGATTTACAGTTCATTAGTGAATTGGAAATAAACTTGAATCCATGTTTTACCAGAAGCACGCATTTGCAGAAATAATGAGAAATAAATCACTTTTAAATGGACACTTGATATTTCTCTTCCATCCTCCTCCCCTTTCAATTTATTTGCCAACATAAAAGAAAAAAGTAATTGCAAATTATATATTCCAACTTGGTAGATATATTGCTAATTCATTAATCTTAATATTTCTGATCATAGCTGCTTAGTTTACTCCTCCAGAATGAACATAGAATAAGTCACTTTAACAAAGGTGATCTAAAAAGAATAACCTGAAAGCAATGCATCATGTCTTTTTTTGCCTCCAGTCAGATTTTTCAAACACTGCAAATCAGATAGCACCAAGTGATTAGGTGACTGTGACTCCAGTCCATCTTCAACAAGGACAGGATCACCAGGGGAGTTTTAAATAGACATTAGGAAAACATATCTTCATTGCAAGGGTGATCAGGCATTGGAATAGGCTGCCCAGGGAAGTGCTGGAATCCCCATCCCTGGAAGTGTTGAAAAGGCATGTGGATGTGGCACTTGGGCATATGGAAAAGGTTTAGTGGTGAGTACGCGGGTGCTGGGTTAATGGTTGGACTTGATGACCGTGGAGGTCTCTTCCGACCTTTTCAGCCTGTTCTATAGTTACAGACCTCTGCAGCTCCTCTTCCCCCCAGGCTGTCTATATATTGTCTCTTTTCTTCATTCAGACAGTTCTCTTCCTCCCCAGTATCAAGTGTTATTTGTGATTCTTCCTTTGGATATTTGTAGGGTGTTAGTGAGAGAACTTCTGTCACTCCTAAATAAATTAGAATATTTATTTAACCATTAAAAATGTGATTTTTTTTTTTTCCAAATGAGTGTGAAAACCTGGAAAAGCAAAGCAACAATAGAGAAGTAATAGGTCATTTCCAGGGTTGGAAGCTTTACCCAACTGACCCTAATGGAAGAATAAATGAATCCCAAATGCGCATAGTCCTTGCTTCCCTAAATACTTAAGGATGGTCCTTATTATACATATTAGAAATACTCTATTGTTGTCTGTCCTTAAAATTGTCCTGTAAAGCTTCTCTAGCATTGCTGGGTAAAGAATATATTAATTTTATCTATAGAATTTATTTTTTTGTGCAAGAGATTTTTTGTTATAGGCCTTGTTCTTAGGCAGGAATACATTCCTCACGCTGTGGAAGCAGGCTTTCTTGTAACTTTAAAACATGTAGCTCAGGAAACAGGTTGTTTATTTGACTTTGGTATGGACGCTATGTCTTTTCATTATGAAGTGAGTCATCTACTGTTTCCAATGCTAGAATCTTTTCTATCCATATCCACAATGCTTTCCTTTCAAATGAGTTATCAATTAAGCTGTGAGAGTAATTACATTGCCATCTAGTTGAAGTAAAGTATTTCTTGTTTTGCTGGCAAGGAAAGGAGATAAAGAAAGAGGGGTGTCAATCCAAGATAGAAATATTTGGATTATTTAGGAGAAATAAAAAGGTGACCTGGAATGTTTTATTCAAGCGCAAGATGAATTTATGCTACTGCAAAACTGATGCAAAATAGGTGGTGTCTAAGGGGAAAGTTGACAGAAAATAAAAACTTCACTTTCAGTTAATGTTTGCAAGTTCATGTGCACACACCCCCCACACCTCCCTGCTGCTAATGAAGTGAGGCAGTGAAGCAGGCTTGCTTCATAATTTCATTCCTGTAAACTTCAGTGAGAAATTGCCTGCTCACAGACTGAGCTGTGTCTGAGAAAGGAATATGAGAAAATATTTTTACTTGCTTTGTGAAAAACTTTGAGGTTTCCCTATTTTCTCTGTACTTTTTGGACTTTCTACACCCCTGAGCACCTTTAGCTCAACAATACCTTCAAAATGTTTATGCAATTCCTTTTTAAGTGGGGAAAATAGTGAGCCAGTGGATCCACTCTTAATTTTTAGTGGCATTCTTATTTCATCACAGAAATACACAAGACAAAAGGAGACTCCCTTATTCTTCTGCTACTTCTCAAGGGCTGATCCTGCAAAATTTTATATAAGGAATTATTACATATGCCCTTAAAAGTACGCTCTGGATTTTAATTTGATGGAAGGCTGGCTCATGTATTTTGTTGTCTACAGTTCCTTTTTAAATTGACATTGTTTTATAAAATCACTATGCTCAGTTAAAATTTAATTGCTAAGCTAAGTGATCATCTGGTATATAAAAGTTGAAGATATAGGTAATGTTTTTGTTTTAGAAAGGGAAAGGAAAGCATTAGGGGAAAAACAGGTTGCAGATCTAGAACATAAAAAGCATTATGTGGCAAAAGTAGAACACTGTGTGTACTAACATTTTGATGGCAGAAGTGGTGCACTGCATATTGTTCTTGGAAGCTCTTGTTTTTAAACTGACTTGCAGAATCACATAAAAAATAAAATGAAACATACTCAGCTTTGTTGCAACAAATGCTTGGCTTGTATACTGCAAGATCAATGTAGCAATGGTACAGGTAATTTGCTGTCAGTGTTTCTTTTTTATTAGCTCTACTTGGGAGACATAAAATGGTACATAAAATGTGCAGATATTTGCATTTTTATTTCTTTCTCCCACTATTTTGCAAATTTATTTTCTTAAAGTCTATGTTTATAGAGTACAACAAAGTGTCATCTTGTATGATCTCTTGCCTGTTAGACTGAAGCTGCTTTTTTTGACACAAAAAGTGAAAGTTCCAAGAACTCCAGAAATTCAAAGTAAGTGCAGATTTTTTGGTTCCATGGATTGGGACATAATGAGTAAAGTTCTGCCTTGAAACCTCTGTGGTGTAGGAGAAGAGGATTTGCACCTTGAGGTTCAACATAGGCAGTAGTGACAAAATATGGGTGTTCTGCAAATACTGAAAAATCCATGGGCTTTCTTCCATTAATGGAAATCCTCAGAACAGCTTGTAAGGAAATCCAAAGGAAGAGGAAGAGGCTTGGGAGGGTCTGCAAGGTTCCCACAGGGAAATGGAGTCCGAAGGCTGAGCTGCAGAAGACAAGAATTTCCGATATTTGTCTACTCTGCCTTCCATGTCAATCTCTTGGTGACTAGTTTTTATGCAGTTTCCTGAAGTCAAGGATAGAACCTGGATTTAGAGTCTGTGAGGTGAAATGCATCAAAGTTGCGTTTTTGTCTTACTTCTTAACTAGCTCTAAAGTCTGCTTCTTGTTTTGACTGGCTGTCCTTGAGTACTAACGGGAATGTGAGTAAGCAGCACAGCCTTTTAGCCTATTGGTTGTTCCCATGTAGATCCAATTGAAAAGAAAATTAAATTAGTGCTGTTTATGTTTGGAGAGTGGTGTGAAGCCTTGGAGCAATTTTTTTGTTTATTGCATTGAGGTTTGTCCCGAAGGCAAATGGTAATTCTCTGATGCTGTCTGCTGGGTGCAAAATTGAAGAAGTCAACAATTTCAAAATGTTCTAAAAAATTTTCTGTCAGACTTTGTGGATCTTGGAAAATGAGCTTTGACTTCAATGAAGCTTAAAATTGGACAAAAAGTATGTGGAAGTTTAATGTATTGTGTCAAGTCCTTTCTTGACACAAATTTGATTTCACTCTATATATTTTTAGGGACACGGAATTCTCAGGTCTTTTCTTAAACCAGTAAGGACTAGTAGGAGTCAGAGTAACTTTATGTCTTACAAGCAGGTACCCTTGGTTTAAAATTGCTTTTACAGTTATGCTGTTATAGTACCTTTTCTAAAGAAAGTTTGAATTGTCATAGTTACATCATGTGATACTTTCTTTTTCTTTTTTTGCAAACCAGGGAGACATACTACAGCTGTCTTCGTATAAACAGTGAATAAACCAGTAGAGTGCTACTCGGATTCTTACATTTCTAAATAAGTTAGAAAATGTCATGAGTTACGTTTTTTATTTACCAGCTGGGTATTAATTTTTTGAGTCACACTGCTGAATCTGCATGAATATTAACTTTAGTTGTGGAGATCAAAGGCGGTTAGATGTGATGCAATAGCGTTGCTTCTTCCCCACTTGTGTGTTTCTGGCTACAGAGAACAGAATTCCTTTGTCATACCTGCCTGCTGGACCTGCAGGGAATGGAAAAAAGTGTTTGAATTGGTTTCCTGACTTTAAACCAATTATTTACCACTAATACCCACATAAGAAGAAAAGAAATATTCTTTTTGTGCCCATTGAGTTGGTCCCACTCTCAAAAGTCCACTTGGCACTGCACCAAGTTCTAGAGGCAATTTCTGAGCTGATGACTTGAACCATTTCAGTGACATGAATTTCTCACACCCAGGGAGCAAATACAGACTGTCTGCATGTTTTGCTTCAATGAAATCCTTTATTTAACAGCTGGTAGCCTATTAGTCCTTTTTATAATTTATGGTTTCCGACTGACTTTGGAACAGTATTTTAAGAATTTAAATTTAAATAAAACAAATTCACTATGAAAATGTGATAGAAATAATAATTTATATTAACTTCATTCCATTCCATGCCTCTTCCACTGGAGTTTAGGTCTTGTTCTAGGAATCAGCAGATCCTTTTAGAAAGGCTCCAGGACACAGTCTCCTCATTGCAGTGTTGGTGCAGTTGATTTCAGTTGCTTGCAGTTTTCTTACATGATTTTTCAGAAAATGTGAAGTGCCCCTAGGACAGGGCAGTCTCTTTGGAGGAGTGAGAAACTCTCTCACTTCATACTCAGAGACAAAGTGATGGCAACATGTCCTGCTGCTCTGCCACAAGTGTTTTAGGGTAAAAATGCTCATGCTCAGGGCTGCAGTGAGATTCTCTCTCTTAGTCTTTCTGTATGGAAATCTCAGCCTCTCAGAACTTCAAAAAGCTGGATATTATTTTATATTAGTTTTAGAGATACAAGAAAGAAATTATTTTTTAATTTCTGCATAGTACTCCCAAATAAGGTAAGTAATATGGTTAGGAAAATCTTATTTTATTAAAAAAATTTGTAGATAATTAAATTTTATCTTATTATTTCAAATCCAGGGACCCACAGCTGAGTTGTTTAAACATGTGACTGTGTATATAAACTCTACTTGCTCTGCCTGAGTTCAGATGTATTATTTTTTGTGTGTCCGATGTTCAGATTTCAGAAGAAATGTTCTGGATGAAGCTTCTCCAAGTGTCAGAATCCATAAATTATGTATCAGTTTTCCTTGTTGTCCTGATTTACTTCATGCAAATCCATAATCAAAGCAGAGGTAGTTTATGCTGAACAGCAAACGAATAGATTCACTTAGAGGTGATTGCTTCTAAATGCAAAGGAATCTCACAAGTGTTCTAGGTCACATGAGAAAATAAGTTTTACAAAATCTGGATGGAGCTACTTATTAGCAACATCTACTGCTTCTTTTTCTGAACATGAAATTGCGTTAGATTTAGCATTTATTAACTCCAGAAAATGTGAGAGAGGAACAACAAATGAATTTGTAAGTACATCAAGAGGCAGATTAGGAACCTGTATGTCTGCCTTAAGTCAAACATACTGTATGGGATAAGGACATTGCTCTGTGGGCTCTGTTGAGCTGTCATTTGTTGGCCAGTCCTATTTGCAGAGTAAGGAGTATTCTGTCCGAGTTTGCCTTGTGGTATTGGACCTCTAATAAATAAAATGTAGACTGTCCTGAAAAAACATCCCACGCGAAGCCAAAGGAGCTGTTCAAGTTTGGGTGGGCTGCTGATGTCAGAGGAATGTGCCCGGTGGTTGTGGGGCGAAGAGCAGATTCAGGGAACTGGCTTGTGTTTGTGTTGGCTTGGTGCTCAGACATTCCTCCTCCTCCCCACACCAGTTCCCAGCTGTGCTCCTGCCAGCCCTACCAGCTTCCTTAGCAAGGCTCCGAGGGGCTTCCTTTGCTGCTCACGTAGAAGCCATACAGAAACACTGATCCAGTGCTTCACCAAACAAGTTCAGTGTCCTTTTGTGCATTCACTTTGTGCCGTTCAAGTTTGTACTCAGATGTGGTGACCTGCAAGCTATAGGTAGGGTCTGGAAATACAGAGAAGCATTTAAAAAGGAGTGGAATAGATTTGCTGGAATACTGAGCTTTAGTTTTCCTTCATTATTATTTTTTAGTTTTTCTGTTAAGTTTTTTTTCAGTGCATCTTTTTGAAACTACAACCCTGCACTTAGACAGACTGACCCTACCTCTCATTGCCCAATAAATCAGTGTACTCACAGCATCAGTTGTAAAATATCCCGTTTCTTAGTTAAATAACTGCAGCACTTTAAAGGCTTTGGAACTAAAAGCATTACAGTGTTTCATCTTTCTACCAAAAAAGTCTTCATGTGGTTTTAACATTAATAACAGGGAGAGATAATTTACTATCTTCTGGCAGATTCCTGGCTTGGCAGATCAGGCTTTCCTCATGCAGGAACTTAGGTTACAAACCCCCAGCGGCAGCCAGCCTGTAAAGGAGGTCTCTGCAGGGCAGGAGTCCCAGTGGCCTGAGTTTCACTGCGGCTGTGTCTCACAGCCCAGCTTGTTGCCCTGCAGAGCAGGGAGACCAGAGCCACAGCTTGCTGGGCTGGTGTAGCCCTTGGGTATCCTCTGCCAGATGCCGTCCTGCCGCGCCGTTCTGGAATCCCCCCACATGGAATTATTGTATTGGCTCTGGTAGTGTTGTTGCTGTTGGAGGTCTGTCCATATGCAGCACCTCCAGAGGTGAATGAAATCCTCTGTGTCTCCACTGACAAGTGGAGGGGTATCAGCGGCTTTTGTCACCATGGCTTAAATTTTCCTTCAGACTTCTAAATCCTCTGGTGTCAATAAATTGTGTTCTGCTGCAGTGTAAAACGTGAATCTTCTTGTCAAAATCAAGCTACTGTGTTGCTTATGCAGCTTTAATTAGGAAAATGTGAAAAAATAAATAGCTTTTGTAAAAAATGTGCTGACCTACATGTGGATTCTGTCCTTGAGAAAATCCATTTCTGGAACAATATTGGCACGCTTTGTTAGATCAAATTCTGGATTAAGTTTTTACTTGTTGCTCAGATCAATCCCTGGTTGCCATCCTCTGCTCAAAGTTTAGCACAAGTAATTCAGCAGAGGCACATGTATGTCCTTTGTAAAACAGGATTTCTAGGGTGATAAATGTTATATGCTTGAATGTATTTACATTGCAATTTGGGATGCACTGAGGCTGTGAAGGTGTCAAGATTAGAGACAATTTTGAAACGATTTCACTTATTTACATGCTCTCTTGGTGTATTTTTTAATTCACAGTTTTAAAATACTTGATTTTCAGATAATTTAAATGCTGTCTTGGTGTATTTTTTGATGCATAATTCTAAAATACTGCCTTTTCAGGTGACAATGGCCAGAATTGGGATTAACGAGGGTCGCTCAAAGGAGACCTGTGAAACGATACTTTTTGCTCTCCGAATGGCCACGTGGAATCAGATTTTGGATCCCTGGGTGTACATTCTGCTCCGGAAGGCTGTTCTTAAAAACCTGTACAAGATCACAAGTGGATGTTGTGGTGTGCACGTCATAAACTTACACATGTGGGAACTCAGCTCCATCAAGAATTCTCTGAAGGTTGCAGCAATATCAGAGTCACCAGTAAGTTCCAAACAGATAAACCAACAGCCTCTCAGCTCTATGGGACAATAAAGCATAACTCAGTCTATGAAGAGATGATGAAGGCAACGCTCCTACATGGGCAGTACCTTAAAATGAGTTCCAAGGCTCAGTGGTTTGGCATTTGTTTTAAATTGTGAGTGGTTTGCTATTGTTGCTTACCAGTTTGATATTGCTGCTCCAAAAGATGCCCTTGAATGTTTTAATTCACTTTAGAATACATCCCTTCCAAAACTGGTAGTGGAATGTTAAATCATCTATATTTTTCCCTTCCATGTACTAAGGTGAAGAGGGCTCCTTATAACACTCCCCACCAAACCTTTCACCTTAACAGACTTCTTAAAAGTGCAAAAGTGATCTCCAGGATGATTTTTAAAAGGGGTACATTTTTTTCTGCCAGAGATACCCCCAAATCCTTTGCAGAGCCACTGTTTTCTAGAATGAAGTCAAGCATCCTTTCCATAAGGGTATTCTATGCTTCTAGGCATTGAATTTACCAATTGTATGTATAAAAGACACTTTGCTTATGTCCAGTTTATTAAATGGTCCATTTTGCTTGGTTCATGGACTTGACCTCTTAATTATTTACTGTTCCATGAATTTTTGAGAGAGCTGCAAACTTCATCAGTGTTAGTGTTCATTTCAAATCACTGACAAAACCTGAGGTTCCCTGTGGGAACACAGAACCAGAGGAACTCAGCTTCCTTATAGTTATGTTTTGAGATGTATTGGTGAGCTTTTAGTCCTTTCAACACATTTTGTTGAAACTAATAGGCATAAAGCAGTGGTTAGTCTGTGAAAATGGTAGTTTTCCCCTCCTTCCCAAACTTAAGGATGATTCTGGAAGCGTTCCCCTAGTGCATGTACTGAAATACTCATGTGGTACATCGGCTTCATTTGGAAAAAGTCACATGTGTGTCGTGAAAATGTGTGTGACCAAATGAGCACCTCTGCAGGGAACTGCTTTGGGAGCAGGGTTTTGTTTGTGAAAGCAAACTAAATGCTCAGTTTTTGCAGGGTCTGTGTCTGAAGAGCGGAGAGCATTCAGTATGTTTGAAGGTACCAGAAAATTTTCAGGACAACTTCACACAGAAGGCCCTTCACCTTTAATGCTGCTAGAAGAAGCTTTGGTTTTTGTGACTGTGTGCTGTTCTGAAGCCAAAAATGAGAGATACTGTTTTAAGATAGGTCTATGTTATTTTTACCTACTTAACTTCAAATAACTGCATTAGTGAAGTGTTGGTATATTTGAAAAAAGTACTTAAAAACAGATTCACTAGTAAGACAATCTGAGGGACCAAAACTATTCGCAAAGTACAAATTCATGTTGTATGTGAGAATAGTTTGTAAGTCAGCAAATGAAAACCCAAAAGGTTTAAGTATTTCTTTTTTTTAAAAATTTTTTTAAAGCTATTTCCTTTTTGTTTTAAAAAGGTTGAAAAATAAGTGGGTTAAATAACCCTGTAATGAAATGGCTTCATTTACCCTAAAGAATTTCTGTATGTGATTTTTTTTCTCAGTCATAGGGCTGATAAACTGTGGACAGATTTGATGCTAGTGTAAGTTCTGCACTATTGCTTCACGTGAGTTCTGCTGAAATCTGGAAGCATTCAGTCAGTGCTCAACTTGGCTTTTTCATTTTGTAGAATGTGATGTCAGTGTATCTGTTGACATAAATTATTTGTTCCTTATGGAAGATTGTTGTTTTAGCAGCTGCAAAATAATGTTGGTCCGTAAATTGTTGAGACATTTGATCGGTGAATGAAGCTTGAAAATGTTCCATTTTGTTATGTGAATAAATGTATCTTGTGTAGTTCATTCTGATTGGCTTGTAAAACAACAAAGCAAAGTTTATATGTATATGTGATTTCTTATATTTTGTGTACTAATACACATTGAATGTAAATTGCAAAGCCTCATTAAAGTTACCAAACTGTATGCTGGGAGTTACGGTGTTTTTGTGTAACAAAAAAGATCCCAAGTTATTAAAAATAATCCTTATGACGAAAAACCTCACACTGGATTCAAGCCAACCACTACCATTCCCACGTGTGCTAGCAGTTGTGAAGGCAGAGAGGAGGCCAGTGAGAATTCAGATAAGAGGTACCAGTGTTTGTACACGGCTCTCACACGAGCAGCTCTGGGCAGTTGGTGGTCTCTGAGGCAGACAAGGTCATATTCTGATGACCCATGCTTAGAAAATGCAAATAAAAGCAGAACTGAGGCAGTTTAATGCTTGGGATGAAAGTATTTTTATCCAACTATCTGCCCGTGTTTCACATACACTATGAATCCTGAAAAAAATGTGAGTTTTGCTGTTAATACTTTGCCTTCCTGAGTGATGTGAGAACCTGCAGAGGCAGCTCAGGATACAGTCACCCAAGGACCTGTTACCACTGAAAGTGATTGGATTATCACTTCATTTAATCTCACAGAAGAGCCAGCAATGTGCTGTGTTGTATGATTAGCAAGTTACATGTTTTATGGAATATGAGATTATTAAAAAAACAGTGGGATGGCTTCACATTAGGATCTGAGTATTGCCCAGGCAGGGAGCAAAGGACAGGCTGCTCAGCGATGTGCTGATGATCTCTTTAGAGGGTGGCTAACGATGTGAGCAGTCATGAGCTGCCTATTTACTGCTGGCAATAATTAGTGCCTCCAGAGCAGGCAGGGGCAATAAGTGCTCTGGTGGGACGAAAGTGAATCTCATTTCTGACTAATGACTGAGGAAATCCTCAGGGTGGGAGAATATTATAATCTAATTGGGATTTTAAGCAACGGCAGGCTATATAAGGAGGCACGTTGTCCTAAAATGAGGTCCTACTCTGGCCTGAATCAACGTGCTGAAGGAAAGAAGCCATCAGTAACCAGTTGCTCATCACGGGGATTATGCAAATACCTGTAGTTTGTTACCTGGATACAAAGGTGGAGAGCAAGGTTCAAGGTCTTTTAGATGTGATTCTTGAGACAAAGGGTCCACCTTGTGTGTTTATTTTCAGATATCTGTATATTAAGTGTTTTTATTAGTTTAGTCTGATACGTTAGCAACAACTTCAGGAGTAGCAATATGTACCAGTTCTGTAGCCATGCTGATACTTTAGGACAAGATGTTGGGACCTTTCAGACGTGCCTTACCTGCCAAAGCACTGCTCCAGGATGTTACAGGTAACACAGCACTTCACTGAGTAATGGCATAGATTGGAATGAGATTTGATTTTCTTGGGCATAGTGCTCAAATGCCAAGGGAATTTACAATGCCCATGGTGACTTTTTTTGCTTCCTTGAAATACCCCAGATGCTTTTCAATTTTAACTTCTGCAATCTACCCCCATTAAAAATGGCAAACCTGATCTTTCATTTCAGCAAACAATGACTTTCTGTTAAGGGTTCCTGCATTATATTGAGGGAAGTATTTACTCCTTGAACAGACAATGTTTTCTTGCTGAATGTCAGTTAATTTTGATACTAGGAAATTTTAAAATACTAATAGTGTAATGTTGTTTCAAAATTGAGATGAAAGAGGTGCTGTTTAAAATGCATGTTGTGTTCTTGAGATAACCCCAAGTTTACTACTATGGTGAGGAATAGCTGCAAGGAAAAAAACCAATAATGAGTTCCAGTACCCTTTGGCAATCAGTTCATATTGAGGGTGTATTTCAGGTGCAAAGTATTGCCCATTGGTGCTGTGTTGATTGGCTCAGTAACAACATGCTTAGTATTCTCATAAAAATGACTTTTTAAAGGTGTGTTGCTCCTTACCAGTGGCTGCAGCAGAAATGTAGCAATGGGTAAAATATCATATTTGATTCTCTGCATGGAACAGCCACTACCACAGCTTGCTTTCTGGTGACCATTAATACATCCAGTTGGATAATTTGGAGGGAGACCTTTTTATGTTCTAAACAGAACAATTCAGACTATCAAGTAAACTGCTCTCTCTACACCAAAATGTTTGCTGTTGATTTTACTCAGTTGTTTTGGGACCCCATGCCCTTGGTGGGAAGAGGTCAGGCTAGTGAGCAGGACCTACACTTATCATTAGAGATCCTCAAATGTAACTCACAGATTCTTCAACTCATACTTTCTTCAGGCTTTCCAAGCTTTCCTGGTTATTTAATTAGGTCTCAATTTTTTTTTGGTGAAGGCTGAAAGGCAATGACAGTTGTAGGTCTTTATTGTCTGTTATTGGCTTGTCTTTGGTAAGTAGTAATCCATAGGTTTTCTGGTTTCCAGTTCACTTTAGTGGTGTCTGGGAAATCAAAACAGATTTGGAGTTTGAACGTTTTGTAGCTGGTGCTCCGCTTTTATGCAGATGGATGCAATACACACAGGTGGTCCACAGTTTCTGGCTCAAGTGTCTTGAATGGTATCTCTGAGTACAAAGTTTGTTAGGTTTTTTTTAGTTTCTTTTGTTCCCTTAAGGGGTGCCTAGGAAAAAGTTCCATCCAGCTCCAGAGAAACGTAGAAGTGATTTAAGTAGAAGTTTAAGAAGAGGTAGGCAGTGCAATCGAGGAATAGATCTGCTGGCAGAAACAGGGATTTGAGCAGAGAGCCTGAAAATTGTGCAAGCCCTAAACCATTAGGTTCTTACTCAGTACAATTTATTCATAAGAAACAGAAAACAAACATACATCGTATCTGCAGCAAGTTACAGGAAGAATTAATAACACAAAAATGCCAAAGGTCGAGTCAATCACAACTGTTTGCTGTAATAGATCTGACCGTCCTCGTGTGGGTGAAAGGCTTCCTGTAAACACTTCAGCAACTCCAAGTGGTGATGCTTTAAGAAAAACCCTATTTACTTCACTTTTCCCTTTCTACTGCCTCCTGTAAACAAAATGACGTCTGAAGTGATTGGACAATGGTTAGATATTAAAAATATATATTCAAATGAAATTTAAAAAATTGTTTATAATTAGGATAAGTTAAAAAGTGACATAGATATATGAAAGACTTGGTTTCTTAGCAACACATTCATGGAGTCTTTAAAAAAAAGTCCTGTGGTTGCAGCAATATAAACATGTATCTATCTAGCTGTTTAATTTCAGCACCATGGTTGCAAAATAAATACTTTCTACAGAAGTTTACAAAAATGAATGCATTTCAATTTTTAAAAAAAACCAACCTACTTTCAGTAGGAGGTTGACAAGTTAAAATACTTGAGGCAAAAAATTGTTACAGTAAAACATCTCTACGAAGCAGCTACCCGTCCCAGCAGAAGTTTATGTGTGTATTTACTTTCTTCTGAAGGCAGCAGCAGAAAAATATTTTAAATTCTGTTGTAAATTATAAATAAGATATTTGTAATCTGAAACGATTTCTTCATTGGATTGCATCTTTCAGTCCTATTTTTCCTTCAGACATGCTGAAGGCAGAGCTGTGTGGAAGTGAGGGCTCCACCAGTAGAACAGTCCGCACCAAAGCAACCTGGTAGCCTAGGGTGGAACTTTTGCAATGACACTTGGACAAGTGAGAAAGTCTAAATTTAATTTCAGGATTCAAATTTATTTTTATAATTCCTAACAAGCAGTGACCTCCAGTAATTTCTAGAATGCCTTAATTTTTATCCATGAAGTTCCCCAGGTGCCTGAAACACCATGTGCTGTCTGCTGCTCCTGGTCTATGTAACACAGGCACAAGAAGAAGATGAAGAACACAGAAAGTTACTCCATGATTGCCTGAAGCAATTCAACCCCTACTTCCTAAAACAGTAATTTGACATTTTTCATCTCTGTGGAAGATAAAATGTTTTGTCTTGAACTGGAAGAGAGTAGATTTATATTAGGTATTGGGAAGAAGTTCTTTCCTGTGAGGGTGGTGAGGCACTGGCACAGGTTGCTCAAAGAAGTTGTGGATGCCCTATCCTTGGAAATGTTCAGTATCAGACTGGGTAGGGCTCTGAGAAACCTGGTCTTGTGGAAGGTGGGCAGGGGGGTTATGTTTCTAAATTATTTCATGTTTCTTGCACAAATTCTCAGCCACGTGTCCCAGATCAGACTTGTTGTCAGTGCAGCTAATTCTAATCTGTGTTTGTGGTTGATAGAACAGGATTTCTTGTTGCTGTGCTTACTTTAGGACACACTTGTGCCTTCTGACAAAATCTTTGGTGCACCCTGTATTTCTGATAAGTGAAATTCTTTGTGGTTACCCTTCTTGCAGCTGTGTTGCCTGCAACCATTGGGACTTCAGCAGTGATCCCCTTTAGTTTCAACTTTGTGCAGTAGAAAGCAAACAACCTCTTTGATTGCACATCCTGAAACGTTTAACAACGCACATTAACGCTGCTCCTTTATTGTTTTACATCATTTCCTAGAAGAGAATGGTCACTTTTATGAGAATGTGATGGCAGTATCAAATTTTACACAATGTAAAATAAAATATCTCCTTCAGATTTATCTCCTCCAAATGCACCCAAGTGTTGCATGATTCTTTGCAAATACCTTTAACCTGGAGATGCTTTTTACAGCTGTACAGCAGTCCGTAGAATCAGAAACCTGCAGACTAATAGCATATGGAAGAACAATGGTAAAAGTTTTTTTGGGAAAAGCTGAAATGAAAAACCCTGCATTTTCTTTCCAAGTGATTTTGAAAATTGTCTAAGGTGTCGGAATCTTAATCTTACATATGGTGCCTTATTGATCCTCTGCCTCCCTCATTTACAACCATCATGCAAGGACTCATGTTGTGCAAATAGTGAGGATTCTTGAGAAATGTGGCAAAATCTGCAAGAAAGAAATGCAATCCCTTTTAAACTAACATTATTTCGTTAAAAAATAATTATAAACTGCATGAGGTTGATCACAGCTCGTCGTTTTCTGCTGCTGTCTGTTTGAAGAGTGCCAAGTCAAAGCAGCTCTGGGTTGTGCTTGATGTGCCAGAGCCTCAGGTCCCTGGCATCTGCTCTTTGGGGAACCCATCCAGTGGGTGTGAGTAGGAGCTACTGGCCAGAAGGAAGGAAAGTGGTCTGGATGATTTAACCTGCAAAGCTGGATAAACAGTTCTCATGTGTCTAAGAATTGTGTATATTTTTGTACAGAAATATCAGTCATTGTACATTAATCTTCTCTTCCAAGGAATCATTAATCCACTTGAGGGAGAGACTAATGCTTGCTGTGGTGTTTTACTGGTTCAGTACCATGGAAGCAGTAAAATGATTTTTAAAGTATTTACAATGTTTAGTATTACATTTTATGTGGTATGTTCACTGCAAGCCTATTCCTCTTGCAACCACTGTCAGAGTTCACATTGACTTTGATGGAATGGTTTTCAGTTCTAGAAGATTTGACAGAGCTGTAGCAAAACAGTCACTGCTTGAAGACATACTGATATGTTTTGAAATTACTTCCTTCTACCAAGTAACTTAAAACTTGACACAAGATAATTCCATAAAATATCACTCGCTGCTTCATTTCACTCCCAAACAAATGTTCACATTTCACCATGTTTGGCTGGTGGGTTTCTGCTCTTCTAAGTGTCATCTTGGAAAATAGTTTATTTCCAAGAACTAGCTTACATGCCTCCAGTGATCTAAAAGGAATGCTCTATATGATTTGCAAATACATAAAGGACAACCAGGTTTCTCACGGAGCCTTTGCAGGCTATTTCAAAAAGTTCTGATTTCAAAGAAAGTAAAAAAAAAAGCCAAGAGAAAATTAGCATAATTCATGTTTTAAAAGTTACTTTTGTTCTTGAAACACTTCAGGTCATCAAGTGGAGCTCTGCTTTTTGCTGTAATTAAGCAGGGGTGGTTCTTCTAACTTGTGTGCCTCTTCTTTATTAAGAATTATCCAACTCACTGTAACTAATTTTAGAGGATGATATTTTTATCCAGGGAAAATGAATTATTGTTACAGGGATATCCCAATAATGAACTATCATCTACTGCGTCAAAAAGCTGTACTCATTTTTGGTCAGCAGCTCATGCTGTGTATTGTCGTGCTAGTGCTGAAATGTCAGCAGTTCATGATAAATGCTATGAGTTTGGGGTGGTAATCTGCAGAAAAATAACATCCTGAGTCAAAGCCTTGTTACAGTTATATGTGAGTGCTGGTGGCTCCTGCCAGTGAGTAATTAGTGTTGTAAGGTCATGCATACTATGTTTTGCTTAGTTCATTTTTCTTTCTCAGATAGAAAAATTAGAAATGCCATTTTAATTTTAGAGCTGTGAATAACAGGAGACTAAACCCAGGATGACTGTGTCTGTGCGCCACATGTTTTCCGAAGAAATACAGAATTATGGTAATTTTGTAGTGTAAAGATTCAGCAGTGAAGTAGATTAGGAGTTGCCAATGATATTCGGAGTCATTATTTGCATGCCTTTTTAATTTTCTTACATAGAAAAGGCTTAGGAAATGTAAATCAGATCACGAATCATGTCATACTGTAGAAAGTACATGTCTAAGTCTGATCTCAGTGCTAGTGTGAGACTTGGATCCTGGATATGTTAATAGTGAGTGAGATCACAGAACATCTGGAAAAATCCTGCATGACAAAACCAAGCCAATAAGACTTCATAAAAGGTAAAAAAACTCCCAAGTGTGGTGTTGTCTGGTATACTTGTTTTCAGAAAAATTATGCAAAGAACAGATGGGGAAAGTTACAGCTGTAGCTGCCTTGCATTTCAAAACAGCTTTTGACAGAGTCCAGTGTCCTGGCCTGAATGGATGAGCTTAGTCCGTATCTTCATATCTTAACCCATATCTCCAAACAAGGAAAACACTTGGCTGGGGACAAGGAAAGTTGTCTAAAGCGGGTTAAATGATAGTGTCACACACACGGCAGCCGCGCCCCATCAGAGGAGTCCCTGTTTGTGACCGCGCCCCTGCCAGGAGGCAAGGCCGTGTGGCAGCGCTTCCCATCTGTCTCATGCTGCAGCTGGCTTCAGAGAGCCCCCAGATAAATCCCACATGCCAGCACTCCCCACCGTCTTCCGAGTGATGCTGCAGTGGTCGGGATGTGATGCTTCAGCAGTGGCAGGACGCCGAGGAAGCCCTTTGGGGGTGGGGGACGTTGCTGAGCGCAGCTGCTGTGACGTGTGAGCATCCTCGGGAGGCTGGGTGGGGCAGCAGAAAGCTCTGCCAGCCTCCAACATCTGGAGATCTACTCTGCAACTTGTGTGGTAGGTGAAATCTCTGACTTATACTCAGCCAGGATGAGAAACGTTGGCCTAAGGCCGGGATGGTAAGATGGTTGTGAAAAAGGAGGAAAAAAAGTCACTCCTGTAGTAGATTTTTTTAAAATAGTAAAACATTTCATTTGAAATACAGTTCTGTAAGAACCTGCTACCCAGAGGGCAGCACTGGTAAGGCACTCATTCCTCAGGGAGGCTGAGGCCACTTGAGAGTAATAACTAATTATAAATGTTCCTACTTACCTCAAGAGTTACTGACTATGTGCAGTCAGAACAAAGAAATTTCTCAAACAAGCCTGTGTGGAAGGTAGGGGCAGCTCTTGGGAGCAGAACAGGAATTCCTTATTTACTTGATCCACTTGGTTTTCCTGCCCCAGATGACTTAATAAAATCATTCTGCAATGTGGTCGGTAACTTGTTGTCAAGGTGTTCACCTGGAGTGTAGCAATGTCAGAGAGAGGTGAGTACACACGAGTAAAAAGTCTGCGTAAATTCAAGGGACATTAGCATTTTCTGTGGAAAGTACTGCTGCTACTTTTGTGAATTTGAAGAGAAATTAAAGAAAGTCTGGGTGATTTTGTGATGGTATTTCTTCTGTTATGTTATACCTGATAGGGGAGAAATATTCTTTTTCATTTCATTTGTTATGAAAGTGGGACTCATTTCTGAGGAGACCTCAGGTTCTATAAATCTACATATAGCAACAATGCCCCTTCAAATTCAGGTTTATTAAATGCAAATGTTGCCCAGTTGGGACTGAATCATTTTTACTCACATGGAAAAACAGTGTAATTGGTAATCATAGCCTACTACAGAAGAAACTACCACCAAAGCAATCCATTAGAAAGAGGAAAAGCTACCCCTAGCACTTCATTCAGCACTCCTATTGCCAAACTGTGTTGTAACTTCTATTTTTCATCTTTCCTCTTTTTTTTATGCCTCATTTCCATTTTAATTGCTTTGTATTTTTGTGGTCTTTGGTGGAGATTTATGGCAGGAGTAATGAGAACTGACCCTGTTACCCTTCTGGTACGCTTTTGTGTCCTAGTTCCTTTCCCCAGCTGTCCATCTCTACTGCTTATATGTGGGATGATCAAATGCTCATCTTCTCCACGATTTTTTTCACAAGCAGCTACCAGAAAGATCAATGTACAGTGTCTTTCAGAATAAGAAGTGATGTAAAAACACTGAGTTACAGCAGAATAAACAAACTGAGAACCACTATCAGTCAAATGCACATGGCAGAGGACCGAGTGCAACATGATGCAGTGTTCTTTGTAGTGTACATTCACCGTTGCTGTCCTCTCAGCCTGTCTGCTGTGCAGAGCAAGGAGTGCAAGGACGGGTGTTGTGACTGTCTAAGTCTCACCTGGGAGGGGCATGAACAGTGCCTGCAGTCCCATCTCCTCACTAGGAGGGTCTGCTTGGCCAAAGGAATCCCAACAGTTTTGCTGCATTTCCCCTGCTTTTTCCACAAGGAACAACAGTGAGAACATGAGGGGAAATGAGGACTGTGCCACTAATTAAATTACTTTTACGAACTGTGCTTGCTAATTCCTTTTTTTTCTTCCCCCCAGTATTAACAAACATTTATTACTGCTTGCAGACAAAATGAGAAATGGCAGTGGTCATGCTCTAAAAATGGGTTCTCCAATGTCTTTTCAAATTGCCATAAACTCTGCTACCAGTTTCGAGCGGGTTGTTCTGATTTGGGGATGAGTTATATTTACTGTGATGGATTCCACTGCTACTACCCCACGATGATTCACATCACAGTCTTTCATGAGTGCCTCGTGTCTGCTCGCCTCTTTAATGCCTCAAGTAAACATGACAGTCCACAACTGCACAGCCTGCCTAAGATAAAAATAAATGCGTGAGTTGGGTAAAAACAATGATGCTCAGTAATGTCTCTTGTGCTGAAGACAGTATGTTCAAGTTTTATCATCCAGAGGAAAGGAGGGTCTGGGTGAATTCTTCAGTTATGGTTATGAGGGAAGTTTCTGCTTATCTAGGGAAGATGCATAAGTAGACATCCCATTCCCCCCAGATGCATTAATTTATGCTCAACTTGTTCAGTATTTGCTAATAGCTCTGTATGTATGAGGCAACATGTCACTATTCTACTCTTCACCAAAACAGTTTGGGGGTTGCAAGAAAAAAGGCAGTCACAGAGCACAGGCTCCACAGGTTTCTGGCTGTTTTTGCACCACTAAAAATGTACATTTCTGCCTCTTTCTTTGACTCTGCTCAGTTATTTTTTTTATTGGATAGAGCACAATTTATTTATATTTAAAATAATTTTTAAGTCAAAATTCCCTACAGTGGCAGAGATCTGACAAATATTTATCAAAATCTTCACAATTACTCTAAATTTATTATTCTGAACAAAATCCCGTGGGCATTAAAAGACTAATCTGACAGATATCCCCTTGACACAACATGACAAAACACAAACATAGATCCTTGAGTCTTTAAAAATATCCCAAGGCTGTAAGTGAGCCCGTTAGAAGACTTTGTTGTCTTTCATCCAACAACAAACACAGATGCCTTCTTTGGGGCCCAAACTGGATGTTGTAATGCCAACATCCAAGTCTTCCAGCCAGCTTCATTCCTCTGCATGTTTTCCTAATTTATTCAAAACTCTTTGTATGATAATTGTAACTAACTTGAATCTTTCGAGTTAAAAGCGTTGTGGGACTCTAAGCAGAAGGAAAAAACTGAGATTGCAGAGGGGGTAAAAAAAAGCAAGACAGAATGAAGATTTTCTTTAGACAGCTTTAAGAGATTTTGAAAGATAATTAAAATTAACATTTTTATTAAAAAACCAAACTTTGTTTATTTTCAAAATATTAGTAATGGGCACAAATTGCTATTCAGTCCCAACTGAGTAGTGTATAGTAAGAGCCCATGTTCACTACAAGTTGGAAAATGTCATGTATTACTGTTTTTAATGGGCATGTAACCTGTTTGTTGTATCACTGTAGCACTCAGGGTAAAATGCCAAGCGTAAGATGTTCCCTATCCACATTGTTTTTTACTTGTGGGATCTTGGCATTCTCAGTAAATGTAGAATGAGACACAGAGTTCTGAAGGCACTAGTGAGAATTCCTTTTACTAACACCTAGTTCTCTTTTCTTTTTTCTTTTGTGTTCTATTTTAATAGAAAAAAGTTTCTTGAAATAACCTGAAAGGTGTGATACAGATTTATGTGAAGTTCAGCTTCCCATTACACTTCAGAAATGGCTGAAACACAATTTATTTTACTTTTCCACTTCTTATTTGATGTGGAAATTCAAGTGCTGTCCTCTGTGTTGATGCCATGGTTGATTTTTTAATTTTCTTTTTCTTTTTTTAATGTACCAAGAAATGTGGCTTTTGATTCTCTTGAATGTTTAGGAATATATTTGGACACTGAAGCCATGGAGATCTTTTTAAATGATGCTCAACTTATCTTCATTTCGTTATTCTCAGTGAGAAGATAAAGGGATTTCCTTTCAGTTATATGTTAGTAAATCAACAGATGCTTAATGATACAGAAGTCAAAATAGGCAAAGAGGCTTACAGGATTTTCGTTTTTTAAATATTATTCAAACTCAGCCACAAAAAAGCCCTATGAGCTTTTATATTTGAAAAGCAAAAGTCCTGAGGAAATGGAGGGCTGTATTTTTAAGTCTCCAAAGGCAAGAGAACTTTCACATCCATCTTCAATCAAAGTAAGCTGATCTCCTTGTTACCATCACAAATTGTGGACACTGTGTACTATACAGTAAGTATGTGTGGTGAATAGAGCAGTATTTATCTTTCATGCCTTGAAAGGAAAACAACTTGAAATAAAAAAAGCCCCTGAAAGTAAACCAAAGGAGACCTTGGTCTTCATTCCTTAAGTTGTGTTTACTTGGGAGGGACAGTCCCATTTGTGTAAGAGCAGACTATAAAAGTTCAGAGTCCAAATTGTGAGAGCAATAAGGAGCTAGAATTGAATCCCTTATCTGGATGCCATTAGTAAATTCTGACTGCTACCAGCAGTGTGTGGACACTTCAGCCACAGCTGCACTTTCTAAAGCATTGACTTGTATCTGCCTTGGAATAATGTGTTGAAGGCAGGAAATTACTTATTTGAGCTGGTACAATAAAGATAGGTATGTAAATAGGTATTAATATGCTTTTAAATGGCTATTAAAATGAGGGGGGCATGATTAAATCTGCAGAAGATTCAGTCTTGGATTTGATTCTCTTCTCATAGTGATGGAAATAAAAAGCATTTAATGGAAAAAGAAAACCACACCGAGCAATTTAAGGATATGCCAACACTTCATGCTCTATTGTGCAGTGGAGTGATACCTTATCTCTGTTCAAATAATGTAGCAGGAGTATCAGGAACAGTGCCTGTGCAGTATGAAGCCATGCAAGGCAGGCAGGCATTTTGTAATGGAATCCAAGTGATGGCCTTGAATTCATTCAGGAAATTGGCTCATAATAAATGTACATGGTTCAAATGAACACGAAAGAAATTGGTATGCTGTAAAATTGACTAATTTGGTTCTATGTTCTAGCTGAATTAAAGTTATGGAGTTAATAGGTAATCTAAGTCATATCATACAAATGATACACAATCATAGTACTTAGTAGTAGAGTTAATAATTACAAGAGAGATAAGAATTGTTTGCAAGTCCTTTTTATGAAATTTAATACAGACATCTTGTTAGGTTGGATTATATGGGGCAGGAATTCTGATCCTGTTTATAGCTCAAACGGCAGAAGAAACCTGCCTGTCTTTGGTTATTTTTTTGCTACAAGTATGAAATAGCAGTATAATGTTGACTTGAACAGAAAGAGCAAGCAGAAATATGGTTTATAAACAGTGGCAGCCAGGCTTGCTGAGTAGTCTGTCTCGAGAGCAGGCAGGAAACAGGACACTGTGGGACAGGTTAGCACAACTGAGTGAGGATTCATAGCAGCTGAGGCAGATCTCAAAACAGGCAGGTGGCTCACAGTCATTCAAGGTGTTGTCATGAGCATCTGCATGGATCAGGCTCAGGCAATGTGATCTCGGTCCTGAAGGAACTCAGTGGCCCAAGTGTAATGTCCCTAGTCACCTATCCCACCCCTTTCCTGCTCTGTATATGTCAGGGGAGGGTGGGTGAGCTGGGCACTGGCTGGACCCTTTTCTCTTCTAATGAATTCTCTGTCCCTGAATCCTCACAAGGGATGTTCATTGTCTACGTGTTTGCAAGGAGGTGGCAATGAGCCCGTCTGTGAGACTCCGTGAGAACTCCAAACACAGCCAGCAGTTGCACTTGAGAACTCCAAATACAACCAGCAGTTGCACTTGCTGAAGTTTGAAACTTTAACCTTTCGCTTGAAATAGTCATGTTGGATGGCTTCCTGAAGGGAGTCTTTTTGGGAAAAAAAAAATCAACTAAAGTGGTTCAGCTGTCTGTGAAGATGGGACTGGGGAATGATATGTTATTTGGCTCACAGCTGGTGGGAAAAAAAGCGAAGGATTGTTTTGTGGTGTATATGTACATGAACCATGGAATTTGGATGCAAAGGCTGTCTAAATTACTAGGAATTTTCTAACTTCTGAGAGCTTAATTTTAAAATCTTCATGTCTTTAACAAAGTTTTTCATTAGTTGTGTGATAAAGATCTTGCCTTCATAAAAAAAACTTGATTAATATAAAACCCCATCAGAAATTAACTGAGGTGTTCACCAGACAGAAAATAGATGGTCTTTCTTTGGGCTGTATCCATTCTGAATTTCTCTGGAATTGCAATACTTTTGTGTCTTTCATGAAGGGAACAATATATGAAGTTCCTGTGATAGGGACAGGTTGTGGTAGAAAGCACACAGTGTTGTGTGGGAAATGAGGTTTGGAGCTCAGGTTAAAGAGCAGCACACAGGTTCTGGTCCTTGGAGTGCTGCTTGCTGGAAGCCTGAACTTCAGGCTTGGTGTAAAAATGGAGGCTGTGGTGTAAAAACACCTTTTTGACAGGAGAATCTCCGTCACTGACTTACTCCATTGATGCAGTTATGATGAAGAGGCAAATTGGCTTCTATAATTTAGGAGACAAAATTTTTAAGTCAAAAGTACAGTTTGTTTTTCATAAATAAAACTTACTTTTGAGCACAGGAAAATATTGAAACCTCATAAGACTTCTAGCGTTTTTTGTTGGAGAGGAAATATTTTTAGTTCTTAAAAAATAACCATTTTGCTGTTTCCTCTGTTTCCTAGTTTTACAGATTAAATTTTAGTCAGATTATACATTAAAAAAAATTAAGAATATATAGAAAATTTGATTTTAGAAAAAATATTGTTTCAAACTATCCTTCCCCCCCCACCCCAGTTTTATCTGCTTTCACATAAGATACTGCTAGTCCCATAACTGCCAGCAGTAATTACATCTAACTATTTGTAGATGTTCATATTTTTATCACAGAAATATATACTTTCTTGATATCATATACCAAATGATAATGCATATGCAATGCTAAAAATTAATAGCAATGTTGAAGTAGTGAAAGAGACAAATTTTTTAAACTTTTTTTCTCCTGAATGGAGTGTGTCTGTACATAAACAGATGTGCACACACACACATAGATATGTAACACAGCATAAAAGTTTAAATTTGAAAGAACTGAAGAAGGATCCAAGCCTTGCCCTTCCGTTTATAATTATTAAAATGGCTTGTATGTCAAGAGAAGGAGCACATTCTGTGTGGAACAATTAATTATGTGAAAACAATCCATGTAAATAAAATACATCAACGTAAAAGTCATCTGGTACTTTTATTGCTGCAGAGGGAAGAACAAAACTTTTCTGTCCTCTGTAAAAACGATTCTTATTTGCATCACTTTAGCCTGATGTATTATTATCCTTGTCTGAAATACCTTTATTACTTACGTTGTAAATTCATCTTGGAAGGTTGTTTTAACTCTGCACTGATTTCAATTTACCTAATAAATAATTTCATTGTATGCAATTTTGACCATCTTTTTACTCAGTTTTAATTAGGAAATCACATGGGCAATGTGATACTTTGCCTGTAGCAGTGCAAGGCATTGCAGTGCTCTAAGTCAGTTTTAAATACAGGAAAAGATGAAGATATATTTATTCTTTCCTGCAGTCTGATCTCTATTAATTTTGCTACTGTTATTTCTAAATGAAATTGTTTGTTTTCTGTTTTGCTGGTTACTCTTAGAGAAAAAAACCTTGAACATTAAAATGCTGCAGCTGAAAACCCAAAGCCTTTGTTTTACAGGAATTTTGATGCATTTTGAATCATTGTGTGTAATTCTGTAATTCCTTCAGCTAAGTGTTATTTTTCAGGTAAGGCCATAGACTTGGACAGCAGTAAGTCTGAATGTGTTTTACCTCTTTTTGAGAAAAGAGGGATGATGATTTCAACTGGGTTTTTTTTGAAAAATATTTTATTAAAAGTATTGGGGTTTTTTCTTCTTTCTGAGTCAATATTTTCTAATATGATAGATTTCTAGCTACCCCTAACCAGATGACATTGGTTTTCCTTTTAATGTTGTGAGAGGTGGCTTCACACAATAGGACCAATTAGCAAAGTACTGGTGTGTCCAGCTCTCCATTGTGGTATCCTGAAGGACCTTGAAGGGAGTGCACTTGCACTCAGGAGATTGTACAGACAAAGATCCCCATCCCAAACCCAAAACAAGTGAGTGTAATTTTCTTTCCCATCTGCATTTACAATCGCAGCAGGATGAAGCTCATAGATGAACAGATGGAGTCACTAGAAACTATCACTATATCTGTTAGATTTTGAAATTATGACAGGGTGCTTAAAGCCCAGCTCTCAGCAAGGAAGACACAAGCACTTATGAAGCCAGAGCCCAATGGGTAACTGTAGAGAGGCAGTGGGAACTTGTTCCCCATGAAGAAAGATGGAATCATGAATTGCTGCTCTTGTGGGACCATCAGTTCATCTTGTTCGCTTTGCATCAGTGATAAAATTCCTCATGTGGAGAGGAACAGCCAAAGTCTGTCTGGGTGGTGGCAGGAACAGCTGGAGATGTGCTCTGTGTCTCAGATATTTAAAAAGAGAAAATCAGCTTCTTTTACCTAAGTCCTGAAAAGGTCTAGAGCAGAACAAGAAAAGAAGCTGTTGGTCATACTTTCCATCTGATCCACGGGTTTAATGTGTAAAACAGGAAAATCCCTCTTTGTAAAATTATTCTCAAGCATGCCTTAAGCATATTGTATCATTTTTAGGATGACTGAAAAATTCTGAATAAAACCAACCAACCAACCACATGTTTATGTAAAACAAAACAGAAAAAAATATTTAGGTCTGGTTAATGATCCAGAATATTTTACTGGACCCTGTGTCAACAAATCAAATGAAGGGAGGTTTGTAAATTTGACATGATATATAAACAGAGCTGTACCAGCGAGGATGGTAAGGAAATACTTTCTTCATCGTTTTTGAAAGAGAATGGGAAAATCCAGTGTGAAGTTACTTTAACCTAATTTTATTTTGGGATTCTTTTGCATTGCCTGGAAACTATGTGTCTGATATAATGCTGCCTTTGTATAGTGTCTGAATAATAATTTTCCTGGAAAATACAAACCAGGTAGGGTCTGGATAGTCATGTAAGACCTAAAACTTTACTGCCTATGTAAGTCTTCAAGTTTCACATTTTAGAGGATAACTCTAGTCACAAAGATTATTAACCAAATCTGACTGGGGGATGTCACAGGTTTTCCTTATTTTTGCCTTTCAGATTTCTTGGGTGTGTGTGTTCTCTGTGGTATGTGAAATACAGGTTCGTTGGTAGGCATTTGGAAATGCTCTGCAGCTGAATTTTAATGTTATATCTATAACAATTTGTGAAATAAATTACAAAAGGTTCCTCTTCGAGGCATATTTGGGTATCCCCCAATGGTTGCACATGCAACAGCACATGGACATTTTTTCATCTGGGAGATACCTGCTCATTTTTTCTCACCAACTAGATAGCTTACATTTTTAAGGGTGAATTTAAAGACCAAGGAGTATATTAGTAGATGTATTTCAAAATACTATTTGCTGTTGTATATCTACGACAGTAGTATTAGCCTTAAGTGTAGACCCCTATCACGTGGATTTTATTTTTGCATTCCTTTTCTTCTGTATTTGCATTTTCTCAGTAATGTGACCAGATGTTTTGAGTTTTTAGTTAAATAAAACTTAATTACTGACATTGTTTGCTTTGAGGTAGAGCTTTGTAGTTTTTGCAGTTTGTAAAACATTGATAAAGATGGTTCATCTAATTCTGTCAGAGAACTGGCATGACACATCTGAAATGACACTGTGCTGAGAGCTGCTTAAATTCATGCCACTGCATGACAGTGTGTTATCAGATCTGGCAAGTACTTCATTGTAGTGTTTTCCAGATTTGAATCTATTTTTAACCGAGGCTTTAAGGTGCCTGAAAAAAAGCATCTGCTAGGATACATTGGTGGAAAACTTAGTTTTTATATTTATTGTGCAGGAACAATATGATAAATTCCAGATAGTGAGAAGCAGTAGAAATGTGCAAAGATCGGTTATGATCTGGAAATTTCTTGGCATTTTGGAGTATTCCTTTGGCTTGGCATTTGAGTCTGCTTACTGTGGAGCCAAGAATGTATGCCTTTAAATTAAAATGTACTGCCTTTCAGATTGTAGTCCATTTATCTTCTGCTGTAATATTATTCACCAGTTACTGAAAAATTCCTTGGAGTTGCTGTAACTCTGGTTATCCTTTCTGTTTATGCTGTGAAAACTCTGTTGATATTCCCAAATTCTTGCAAAGTGATAGAATCCTTTGAAGTTTTTGCATCTTCCCCCAAATACAGCAATTTGTTTAGTGATATTTTACCCTTCTGTTTTATTTTACAGTCTTGAGGATTGAAGTTCAAATTTCTCTCTTTATCTCCCACATTATTTTGAATTCTTTCTTGTCCTTGGTGTCAAGATACTATTCAGCCTTCAAACTTGACTAACTTTTGCTTGCCAGCAAATAATTCCTAAGATTTCTAGTCCTTCTGAATGCCCTATGGTAGACCCAAAATGTAATACAGTCTGAAAGAGCTCAGAGTCTTTACTTTTTAAATAGTCGCAGTTTACTTCCATTTTATACTTTCTAAAAAGATATCTTGTAAGTTTCAGTGTGGTAGGTGTCATGTGTCAGTACACAGTATCACACTTAATTGTCTGTCTAACCAGACCAAGGCTTAGAGAAAACAGTTTCAGAAATAGAAATATCCAGGAATAAAACTACCTTCTGCTTGTCTTTTTTCTCACTCACTCCCATTGCTTGCTTAAAGTCTCTGCTTCTGCTGTTCCCACATTTCCTGTTAGTTTAACGCTGTTGGGACATTTTTTAAAAGAAAAGTCTTAGCTTGCTTTTGCCTCCTGTGATATGTTTTTCCAGGGTTTCACACAGTCTGATGTAGACTTTCTTCAAAGGATTTCTAAGTTTCTGTGTCACTTGACACTTGCTCTTTCAGTCTTGGGCTGCTTTCTTCTGTTTTGTTTTCTGCCTGTGATTTTGTTTTTGCTCACCATGCACAGGAGATGGGGTGACATGGGTTGCCATATGGGGAGAGAACTTGGCCTTTAAGACACAAATCTATAACAACCTCAACATCTGTGAGTGCTCCATGCAAAAAGAAGCAAACATTCACCCCAAGTAAGCAATCCCCAGCACAAAGAATCTGCTGCTGAGAAGAGGAAATAATGCAACTAGAGGAGGTGGTCAGACATGTGTGAAAGTGTTTACACGACAAAATAAATTAGAAAAACCATAACAAGGCAATACCAGCAGGAAATCACTGGGTCTGTATTTACTTCTTGTCTCCATCTGGGGTTAGAGGAGAAAGGTGGCCTCTAACAGCAACAGCAAAGGCACAAAACTCAAATTACAAATTTGTGCCGTATGTTTCCTAATGCTTGAACAAATTTGGGTGTGGAGGTTTTACTGCTTAATGAAAGGCTGCCATGGAGATCATCAGGTTTCTAACAAAACTGAATCACGAGGGTGTGATCAGCAAATTGATGAGTGGAACGCAGGTGTCTGGAACAATTGCCCATTGCTTTGCTTTGGTGATGTGATTTGCATTTTGTGCAAGAACTTTCAGAGATCTCTCTTGAGAGCTTCTCTATGCCAGCAGTAGCACTGAGTGCGTTTTCACAATAGCACATTTCACATGTTTGGTGTGGCTGGTTCAGTAAGCATATTTGTTCCTCTCTGTAAACTAAAAATGGCTGATTCTTCCAATCAGCTGTGAAGATACTCTCCTCAGCTAGCATCACTCTCATTAGTGTAGAGACCAGAATGAAATGAAACTGCAGTGAAAAAAACTTCAAGACAAACTATTTTTTCCCTCTGTTTAACTTTCTCTTTCCTCTGAGTCTGCCTTTTCTTGTTTCATACTCTCTCTCTCAACTCTTCCCTGCTTCATATTCATTTCCTCTTGTTCTTAGGTGTTACAGTAGAAGCTCTGACGATATTGTCTTTCAGAACCAATGAACACCTACAGAAAAGGAGGAAAAAGATGGTGTAACTTTTGCATGTTATATGCATATAACATATATATACAGAAATTTTTAATTTTTCATTTTTCGTTTTCCCGAGCAGCAGAAAAAAAAAGGTAATTTATGTATTACATAGATACAGAAGATAGAGTGGGTTTCAGTAGTTTGATACCATGTTTGTGTTTAAACACACAGCAGCTGCTGAGATAGTGTCTTACTCATGATAAAGATAGGAGCTTGATGGCGAGTTCTCACTTTTGCTCTGCCCTGATTAAGATCCACGTTTCCCTGAATGTTAGTGCACTCTCTGGGTTTTGGCATTCATTTCTTCATGCTATTTAGGCATAATTCCTATGTATTAAATCTTAGAGTTAATAATGTATTGACTGTAATTGATTACTGGTATTTTTTATTTCTAATGGACATGATGGATAGTTACATGGCAATGCTATAATAGAGAACATGAGAAATAAAACTACCTTCTATACATATAGTACTGTGTTGAAATAATGTCCTGAAATAGTGCAAACACCTGCATCCTTCTAATTATGAAAAAAGCATGAGTTATTTTATTTTTTAATCTTTGATCTCAGTGCTCTGGCCTGGCAGTGGTTCAGTATGTTAGAGTAGATACTTCCAAAATGATTGAAAATTGCTTCAGAACATCTCCAAGTAATCTTTTCTCTTTGCTAGGAATTAAAAAGAATTGGGACAAATTCAAGATTATATAGATGAAAAAAAGTTTGGCGAAAATTTCTAGGACCATCTGCAATCTGCTTGAACAGCCAGAAATGTAAGTGGGGAGCAGACACAGAAAACCAGTCTAGTCCATTCTAACTGTTGCAGTAAGAAAAAATAGAGTAAAATATGAGGAGAAACCTATAAATTGCTGAGAATCAGGGAGCATCAAAAGACCCAGCACAAATATAATTGCGTGCTTTTGCCTGGCTCATTGCTGGTTCTGTCCTTACCAAAGAAGAGTTGAGGCAGGGTAGGGCCTAGGGGAGAGAATAAAGCTGTGTCAGGGCTGTGTAGGAGGGCAAGGATCGAGAGAGCTCTGGTCCTCTGGCTTCTGTGGTGGCTATGTGCTGACTGACATGGGGAGGTGGGCAAAGAAAAAACATCAGGAGGACACAGTATTTATTTGGAATTCAAATTTATTTGCTCTTCTCAGCCCTGGCTACAGTATGCTCATTTGAATATCTCCTGCTTGCTTGAGACTGGAAAAGCAGTTTCTATTTGTCATGCACAAAGCCCTGTATGAATTATCCCAGTCTGAGCAGAAATTAATGATTAGTAAAATAACAGTTTCTGTACCTTAGAGGTGTTTTCTCTTACATGTTGTGAGGGAAATTCCTACATCTTTGCATAACATTGATTTAGGATCGCTTGTGCAGGAGGAAAATTTTAGAACAGTAGAGTTTCAGGAAGGATTCAGAGGACTCACAGTAAAGAAACTAGGCTCATTTACTGAATTTTATGCCTTATTACTGGCTTGAGAATTGAAGATAGGATTTGTCATGGGTGGAGAAACCTCCACTCTGTCAGTGAATTAAGATAACAAGGTTCACACATCTTGTCTCTGAAAGAACTAAGTGGATGCAGATTAAATTTGGCTTTCTAGTACTTCAGACTGTACTCATAAAGACTTACACGCATGCTTTACATGGCTGTAAGAAGATGGTTTGTGTATTATTCATTGATGGGAAATTCATCTCATGGAAGTGCTCTGTTCAACAAAGCCAACACGATAAACCAATTAACACATCAAGACCTAATGAGCAACAAGACCAAACTAATTATTATGTCATTAATTAGTAGGGATTAGACTAAGAGGTGATAAAGTGTTTTTCACCTGCTCATCACAAAGCCCTTTGCAAGTCAACATCCCTGTTCCTCAGAGAGACGCTGATGTGCTGAAGGTCAGTCACCTTAAATGGGAAATAGAACATTGTTCTACTGGGGCCCAGTCCTGTGCCCTGGGCAGAAATAGCCCAATTACACTGACTAACTTTTTCTAGGAACATTACTGAAACTAATATTATGGATTGCTGCTAAAAAACATGTTGATTTCATAAGGCAATTCCATTTCAAATTATTTTTTTACAATCAATGTTTGGTTTCCAATTACTGCAAAATTACTCTTCAGCCTTGGTCAGAATATTCAGCAGTGGAAAAATGATCTTTCATTAATTTCAGAACAGTTTCAAAATGTCACAAGTTGACATGGAAAACCCAGATGTTTTTAATTCTGAAAATTGAGAAATAGATTTTGAACAGGAAAGTTATCTTGTTTGGTGTGCATCCTCAGGAAGAAGGATAGCAGAACATTCCCCAGTTCTCTGCCAGGCTGTCATTTATATAAAAAGATGAGTGGAAATAGTTTTGGGGCATCTGTGCAGAGCCTTAGGAAGATCTTAAAGAAATCAGAAGTAAATAAATAACCTCCACAACTCTTGCATCTTCATCGGCTATTAAATCCCCTATCGAACCTCTCAGAGTAAATCAGATAACTTGCATTCTTCATAACCTTTCTTAAATAGACATAAGAGGAACTACAAATATAACTTACCAAAATACAATCTCAAAAATTAGTACAATAGTCAGAAAATGCTAATTTTAATCTCTGCAAAGATGTCTTTTTCAAAAAATATATTTTATTTTACTCCACTCTGTGCTGTGACATACTTGCATGCCATGCTCAGCAAACAACATTCTGGGATTTTGACACAAGTGTGGGGAAGATCACTAAACCTTCAGCTTTGGTGGTAGTTGGCGTAATGGTCCACTCAGGATCTGAAACAGAAAACTTCCTTGGAGGACAGGCTGCATATTGCAACAAGGTACGTGATATTTCCCTCGTAAAATTTGACTGGGAATTTGCTATTTATGACTATGTAAAGATGTGGCAAAGGCTGTGAGGGACCAAGAGTAAACAAACATATTGCCATGAACTCTGATCTTAGGATCCTGATGGAATGGGTTTGATCTGAATTTTATGTGGGAGTATTCTCTCTTTTGGGTGATGTTGCCATACTTGGTCTTTATACATGTGTCATTTTCCTGCTTTCTGACATATGAATATCTAGAAAACCCTTAAGCCAGTATTACTCGGGTAGGAAATTTCCTTTTAACCTGAAAATATTTTCAGAAACCTGCTTGAAATGCATGATTAGAAGTGGTGGCAGTGTATCATCAGATGATAATTTCATTTCATAATGATGTTTTATCCTTGGTCAAGAGAAGGCCCTTTGGATTTCCTCCAGCATTCTGTGGTTTTCTTTTCCTTCTGAGGGTTCTAGAGTCATATCAAAGCCATAACATATGACTGTGATTTGCTATAATTAAGCAGGACTTCTTTATATTCAGTTGGCATGATTGAGATGCTACTCTTCTCTTTAAGAGAGCATGAGCTCTGGGCTATAACCTGGCATGCAAGTTAGTCAGGAGTTCCAGCTGATAAGGCATGGGTGGGAATGAAGGGAGAGAGGCATTTTTTTTGTCTGGCTGAAGTGAGAGGCGCATGCAAGGCAGCTGCAGAGGGGGGAGCACCCAGCCCCCTCCCACAGGTGGCAATGGATCTGCTGGGAGGCTCTATCCTGCCTCACAGTCACCTATCTCATCCTGTTGCTGCATGTTGCATTTTCCATTCTGGTCACAGTTGTCACTGTAACCAAAAGTCAGAGTCGTGGAGTTGCTCTTTCTCCCTGTTGGCTGTGATTGTTTCTGCTTCATCTTGGGTGCAGCTGAGGCTTTTACTGTGCTTGGTTCTGCTGCTCAGGTGCTTCAGTGGTGGTTTGCTGGAGCGTGAGGGAGGAAGGTGCTGCTGACATCCTTTCTGGACTTTGTTTTGGCAGCAACATGTGATGAGTTTCTAAACATAGGTGTGAGCACCTGAACACCAAACCTGGGTGAGACAGAATGGGGCATGGAAAAATCAACCAGTTTAAAACTTCTAATGAGCCAGGAAACTATGGAACAAAAGAACAAAAGTAGCTTGCCAAAAATTAAAGGTGAAAGTAGAGTTCTCTTTTTAATCTTATATTCTCAGTTCAAGAATTTTTTTTGTTGCAGGAGAGCTGGATTTCTGTAGAAAAATCCAGTATTCAGCCTGTCTCTTTAATCGGAACTACCACAGCTCAATCTAATTTCCTAATTGTTGATGATTTTTTTTCTATCAGTTCACATCTAAGCCTTCAATAGATTTTTTTCTCCTGTAAGTAAAAATTCTCACTGGCAATTCCTGAAAAAATGTTGCTCTTATATTGACATGTAAATTATCCTTAACTATCACCTTTAGAGCTCAGTATTTCTTGCTGATAAATATTCCAGTATTTTCTGCTTTGAGACTTGTAGACATTGCCCTGCGAAGAAGTGAATTTCACATTATTGCTCTTTGTTGTGCTTGTCAGTGAAAGTATCAAGATTGACATATTTGAACCAGAAGTGTCCATGCACTTTCCTTACCATCCCCCTGTAAACTTTGAATTTTTAAACCAGTCCTGGAATTGTTGCACACATCCTAGTGCTCAACTAAGAAAGAAAGGTATTTAGTGTGTTCCAGTGTTTTCAACTCCGCTTGAGTTCAAAGAACTTGTGATGTACCCTTTAGATATTTTGCTGTTTGATTATAATCAAAACAAAAAAAAGAAAAAGAAGTTAACTCAGGTAACCTGAGCAGTCCTGCCTTTCATGTATGTGGAAAGGGATAAAAGTAGAACAGCCGAATATCTGTTTTAAAACGCTGGAGAAGGCGAGGAATTTATGTATATAAAGTCTGTGCTATCATGTGCCTTGAAAGGCTCACTTGACCATTTTAAGTAACACTTGAGTAACACTTCAACAAAATATTTTCCAGCTGTTATTTCTGTCCCTTCACTTAAAATGTTATTTGTAGCAATATTATTCAACAATTCTGTTGTACGCTGTGAAAACCTCTCACGTTCTGCTTCTGCACCTTTTCATTCTAGCTACTGTTTTTTCTTTTTCTAGGGAATCAGAAAATAGTGTAGGTAGGAAGAGACCTCAGGAAGTTGCTTGATCCAAACCATCAGTCTAAGTAGGTCTAACTTTAGATCTTGTTGCTTAGGGCCTTGCACAGTCAAATTCTGATTATCCTCAAGGATGGAAATTGTAACATCACTGTAAAATGCTCTTTGATTTCTGTGGTGCAGATCTTGGGATGAATGTATTTTAGGAGGAAAACCAGTCTAACACTCAACATGCAGGTGGCTACCAAAGTTGGGATTGCTGTGATGAATCAGTGGCTTGGGAAAGACCTCAATAAGAAGTTGGATTTTCAAAGCTGTGTAGCCTCAAATGGCGTGATGAAAAAGTAATACTCAGGACTCAAGGGCTGTTTTCCTGTAAAGAAGCAATCAGTATTGAATAATTTAATCACTAGTAAATATCTTACCAGTATTGCTGCTGTGTAGTCCACTAACACCAAATTATCCCGACGAGCCAATTTTGATGTACATCTCTGTAAAACTGTGTTCTATTTCATGTTTGAACTTTGGGGACTTTGGTTTTGATGGGATATTGCTGTAATTTTGAAGAGAGTCTTATTATGTCTGTCTTTTTACTGACAGAAGTTAACCTCAAAAATAAGGTTAAATGGATTGAATAATAGGACACTGGCATACAATACTGTAGGATTAAAGCACTAGGATGTGCTTTTTTTCTTTTTTAGTTTTGGTAGAATGTATACTGGTTGTGCACATCTGGAAAGATCTCAATGCAGTTATCTGTTCAGAGTTTATTTTTACTAGCTATGTTTACACATCTGAAATTCTTTTAATACACATTTTAGCTCTATAAACGCTTGTGTAATAGATGCATATAGGATATTTCATTTAATAAATCTATTTCTACTAAGTTACTGTAAATTTCCACTAATGTATACAGTTCTAAACTAAGCTATGATAATATATCTTTTATAGAAGAACTAAGGCAAATGATAACACATTGGAAATGTTGCTTTGCTTCTTCTATGCTGCCATAAAGCAAGAGATGGCAAAACTACTTCAGACACAGAATCTAATTAAAAAAAAAATTAATAATACATATAGTTGGTGATAGCTTTTTTCTTTCAAAATCACACCATATATCTGAGATGATATTTCAAAGGTAAAACACAAATTTTACTTTCTTGTGTCTGTTTTGGGGTTCATTGTTTTCAGATGCTCTTTTTAGCAGTGGACAGGGTTCTGTGGAAACAAACTTATTTCTCAACATTTTTCCTCCTGGTAGAGCTTTACATCATCAGGGTACCAGTGAGGGGTGGGACTGAGCATCTAATATCAGGAAAACCATTCAATTTTCCTGTGACCTGTAGTGTGGGAAATGTGTAGTCATGTTGCTTTTCTAATTTCTCTGTTCTGCTGGCTTCCTCCCAAACCAGATTTAGGAAGAGCAGATTCATCTGGAAATGTACTTTTTCTCATTGTTCTTGTTTTTGCCAAATTTTCAATTAAAAGTGTTCAGCAAGCCAAGAAACCTGCCTCCCTTCTCCGCTCCCCCCTTTTAAAAAATATTTATTATGTTTTTGCTATTTTCAATATTTTTGTACTTATATAGCCTCACTTTATGCATACACATATAAATATTTGAGAATATTTTCCATGTAAAGGCTTGATAGGAATAGTTCATAATTTTTAGAGAACAGAGAGAGATGCCAAAGCTCCTGTAATGAGACAGCTATGGAGTTTATGCAAGAATGAGATTCCAGTCCTGAAGAACAGAGCAGGCCCTTAAATGTGGATCTCTTCCACTCTATATGAACAAATTACAATGTGGAATATATAAATCCATCTTATCAGGAATCTCTGTCTTTTAGGAGAAGGGATTTGACATTAATAAGTGTCAAAACCTTAAAATCCATAGCGAATGATGCTCTTGTCATTCACCAGCTGTACTTATTTTTCTCTTCTTCTTCTCTACTTCCTAGGAAAATTGGGAAGCTTCTTTGGGGTAGTTCAGTTTCATAGTGCTGTTAAGAGCACTGCTTTAAAACCCAAAGCATGTAAAACTGCCTCAGTGACAGCCTGGGACTGGTGACTTTCACTGTTAAATGAGCAAAGAAAAATGGATTTTTCACACACAAAAGAAAGCTGCATAAGTTAGACCCTGTCTGGTGAAAGACTCAATTTGATCACTGAAAAGCTATTCAGGTATTCTCTGTTCATTTACTTGTTAGTTTTTGAGGTAGAATTAAGTCATATGAGCCATTGTGCTTCCTGTAGGAACCAGAGCATTTCCAAAGAAAAGGACCTTAATGCGAATCTGACCTATGGCCCTTCTTAAAGTGTTTAAATGAGAAAAAAGAAACCATGAACTCCTCTGTCATCTTGGAAACGTTTAGAACTGAGATGTGCTCATGAAGTCCTTTCCCTCTGCACCTTGAGGAGAAAGGGTGAATGGGCTCTTTGTGTTATCTCTGAGTGAGAACCTGACAGTATTTAATATAGTGGTAAAGTGTATACTGAGCAGGGAGGAGGGATGATTTTTCCACCATGTGTGATGTGAGACACGTTGGTTAACATCAGGGAACTTGCCACAAAAAGTACAATGAGGAAGATGAAGGTAAAAAGGAAAATGAGCTTGCTGGGACTGGCATTGTAGCACTCACTGGTATTGCACAAAGGAAAAGTATTGCCTGAAACACCCCATGCAGGTGAGGAATTGATGCTCTACTTAAACACTCTTCCAAAAGACGGCTTATGTGAGGGGTTAGGGCCAAGTAAGTGGCTTTGACAAAATTTCAACTTACTGTTTTATGTAGGAATAATTAAAGAAGGGAGTAAAACTAATACCATCCACCCAGGATTAGACAGAGTTTCATTGTAGAGAAAATGATATTTTATGCTATAGATTGAACCTATGAATTGCCCATGTAGCCAGATGGAAGATGCATGTAGGGTATTTGGGTTTAATAAGTCTATTACTAAGTTACCTCAAATTTCCCCTAATGCATACAATTCTCCTAAACTAAGATATGACAACATATCTTTTATAAAAGAACTAAGGCAAATGATAACACATTAGAAGTGCTGATGTGCTGCCTTCACCAGAAAATCCACATATCCTTGAGGTGGTGAGGAGGAACTGGACCCAAGGCTGCAGTCTAGCTAGAGTAGCCTTTATAAAAAGGATTGCTATTAGGGAAGTTTGGGAAGTTAAGGAAGGAATTGATGGAGTTAGCATTTGGTGATATAAATGGAAGGACTGAGAAGACCCATTTAGAACTTAACAATGTTCTGAAGTTCTTCTTTCCATAAGATATGTGGAAAGCACATGTTTTTGAATGCTGTGATTAAATAGATGTAGTGATAATCCTTCTTGGGCAGCTGTTTAGCTGTGAGGAATGGTACAGTGTATACTCAAAAAGTGAGCCAAGAGCAGAGGCATGTGCTTCTCCAAATATTGACCCCAAAACATTTCACTTTAAACTCTGGTCTCTAGCTATAACGAATCTAGAACTGGAAACAGCAATTCTGTGTTTCAAGCTATTGAATTCTCAAAGTGCTTTTTTGTTTCTCTGGCACAATTAAGTCATAGTTCTGAACAAGTAAGAAGCTTCCTTTCTACAGAGGAGTCCCTACAGTAAAGTGCTGTACATTTGGCTATGAATACTGGATCCCAGCAAAGTAAATCATGGCAGTACTGGGGTTTCCACTGAGCTTTCCAAACACAACTCATAGTATTATATCCGTTATTATTATTATTATTACTACTACTACTAGTAGTAGTAGTACGCTATGACTTTCTGATGTCTCGTTGAAGTTCAGTTTCTTTCAGTATATTTTTGACTGTAAATATACTGTATGGAACAAAAAGCAGTCTGAGACTGAACCTCCTGTTTGGCAAGGGGAATAATACGTAGATATAGATAGGTCTTAGGCACCTCATACAGCCAGATCGAACAGATCTAACACTAGAAGTGAGTTTAATCGTGGCTCAGCCTCACTCTTTTAGTCACACCAATTCAGAGTATCCAAGAAGACAATGAGAGCCCACTTTTGACATGTTTCCTTCATGTCTGAAATTGGGCTGGTTTGTCTTTTTACTTCTCAGCACTGGCAATCAAAACTGCGTGGTGATGTGCAGGTTCCCTCAGTGGCAATGAGGAAATGCTTAGCATGCCCTAGGAAGACCTGCTGTGATGGAGTAGGGTGTATTGTCCTTGGACTCTGAGCTCTACAAAGTTTTACTCTTGCCTTTCTTGAAGTTCTTGTCAAAGGAGATTGCCCAAGATTTTGTTGAATCAAACATTCACAAAAAATGATGCTTTTTCTCTAATCACTGTCAGACAGACAGCTAAATAGGTTAATGCAAGAGCACTGGGCAAAGAGAGTCTGGAAAGAAAGTAAGGATGTTTGTTGCAATTTAGGAAGGATAACTTTGAAATACTGAAACCAGAGAGTTCCCTGTCTCCCATATTTGATCTACATTAAAGGCCTATTTCAATCTCAAATGTGTTTCAGAGGTCTATTAAAATGATGTGCCAGGAACTAAAGAAAAAATCTTCAGTACATCAATGGAAAGATTTTTTTTTTCCTGTAACTGCCAGCCTAGCAAATTAATTTTTGGCCCTGGAAGTCAAATCATGTTCTTTATTTCTATTTCATTACCAGTAATAAGTGGTCATCAGGTCAAATTATGCTCCCACAAAAGTGTGTAACCTTTTCTGATGGTCTGGTAGCATCAAAGCAGGAGCAAAACTGGGCTACTAGCAGGCAGCATCTCTGATAGCACTGCAGAATAATAGATACCCTGGAGGAGGAAAAGGCTGATACTCAGTGGAATGCGAAATGGTCTTAGGGCTACAGTGAAGTGGTGTGGCTATGTTTTTTAAGGCAAAGATCAGGGAAATAACTGATAAGTATGATGCTGCAGATATACTGAAAAAGAAGCTATTTTTCATAGAGAGATGTATATATCTCCAAGATTTTATTTTTTACCCTTCACATGCCATAAGCTAACACTTGGTGCAGGGTTCTGCACACTTGCACTGTTAATATGAGATAGTCAAGGGCTCCTGGCTGCAGCTCAAAGGGATGGCTGTTTCAAAAGGACATTTCTGCTGGAGGGTGCTCTGTGTACTCTGTACCCTTCCCTTTCTACCATAACATGTTTCCCTCTACCCTCCCCTGAGAATCACCTTTCTGGGGCTTAGTGGAGCACGTTGTTTCAACAAGTACCCAAATCTGTCCCCAGTTTTGTTCAAAACCCTCAAAATCTGAGTCTAAGTACCCCAGCAGTGCCTAAGCTCTGCTTGCCTGTACTACAGGTGCTGAAGAGTCTCTCATGGCCCTTGTACCAAGTGTAAATCGTGTAACTGCTACAGTCAGCTGCTTCCCACAGCTGTGCCAGGTGCAGGGGCACAGGAACTGGGAGCTGCTGCTGCTTTATTTGTTCCCAGCGTCAAGAAGGATTTCTGTGATGGATGTTGCTGGAACAAATGCAACTGTTCATTTCCGTGGACACAAGCCACAAAAGACCATCAAACAAAGCCAGAGTATGAGGATGTTTATATAAATAAGTATACACATGTATGTGAGTATAGATTTTATGTATATGTGTGTATGAACGTTACATTTCTTCAGAAAAGTGAATATGGGAATAACAGTGCAAATAAATTTCAGAATTAAAAAAGAATCCCCAAATAGCCAGTCATTCTACAAGATCTGACCTTAGAGGTGTTCTCAAAGAAGTATTGTTTCAAACTGGCAGATTGAACAAGTAAAATTTTGAGGATGTGGATTTTTAAAAGGCACGCTGTAGTTTTAACTACAGTTAAAACTGAAAAGCTGTGATATTTTTTGCAAGAAAGCAGAATAATCACAGCAGAACAAAGTAATAGTAATTGATATTATATAATATTTTGACAGGCTGATCTTCACTGAAGACTCAGTCAAGCTGCTCAGTTTTCATTCTGATTTTCACCAGCTTATGTTAATTTCTTGGTTGTGTACTAATATTAATTTTTGGGCCATTACTCTTGATTTGTACGATCATAAGACTAAGGAGAGATAGTGCAGTAACCATAAGGGATTAGTCAAAAGGTGTTTCCATCTAATGTTGATGAAGATGAGAGTGTACTACACTGTGCCATGGTGCTCTGGTGCAAGGTGTGCATTCAGGGCATTCTCCAGCCTCCTTCCTCTCAGATTCAGCCTTGTGCTGTGGTTCTCTGTTGGTGTGGAGAGAGAGTCTCTGTTGACAGATATTATCCTCTCAACAGAAGACCTGTGATAAAAACATCATCATTATGAGGAATGGTCTGCAAAATATTGGTATGTGCAATGTGATAAAATGTCTTGTATCTTTCAAGACATCATGGAAAGGAATTAGTTTCAGTAGTTTCAATGAAATGTTTGTTCTAGCTGCCAGTATTGGACAATCATTTTGGATAACTCATGGTCTTATTTCAGCAGTAGAAGAGGACTGTGGGAACTGGGCTGCTGAAATCTGCCAGTAATGGCAGAGGCTGTCTTGGAGATTTCTGGGATTTTTTTTTTTCAAATCAAAGTTCCTGGGAATGGAATTTAGTTTGTGGTTGAAACTCATGTCTCAAACAGGTAGAAAATAACATAATAGGTTCTCTAAACAAGTTCTTTCAGGTCAGACAGCTTTCCCATTAAATATTGAAACTCACTTCCGAATAACCTGAAATTGAAAGTATTTTTCTTTCTTTTAAAGAAAAAAAAAAAAGGGTTTTAAAAACAGGTGTTTAATTCCTGTTACTGGTACCTTTTTGGGTTCTTTTTTCAAGAAAAGCCTAAAGTGATTTAATTGCATCTTTTCTTTCTGAAAAAGTGCAAAAATTATATGGTGCCATTTTAATGTTTATTTTATACTTCTCTGCAGCTACGTTTGGTTTATTACACTTGGTGAGAAAGTGTCATCAATAAATTTTCTTTGCAATAGTGAATAATCCCAGTTCAGATCTAGATCCAGACATATTTTGCTGGCATTGGAATGAACCAATGAAGTGCAGCTTCTGTGGGAATTTGCTGATTTGTTTTTTGCTTTGAATTTCCTCCCCTGCATGGTTTACATTCAGAGTGACCTAAAAGCTCAGACTCTAACAAACTGAAGACATGATGCCAGGTTACCGACTGTAAACATATAAGGGTGCTGAGTGTACTCTAAGTTCAGGTAAACATGCAGCTTGATTCATTGTGACTTACAAATTCATGGGAGAGCTTCAAGAACTCTTAAACAAAAAAAAAAAAAAAAGGAAGGAAGGAAGAAAAACAATGAAAAAACCCAAGGCTAATTTTCCGATTTGCCATGAAATCAAGGAAAATTTCTTTTAGACCTAGATTTCCTAGGAGACTTGCACTTTATAGATCCTCCTGTGCTTAGGACTGTAGAAGCCTCCTACTGTTGTGTGTGTGAACTAATAATGCTGAGAGAAATATGCAGCCTTTAGGTTTGAATTCAGTACTGGCAGAGTTCAGCAGGCCCAGTAGCAGCATTAACAGTGCCAGGAGAGAACTGCAGGGGAGGATGCTTCCTCCCTTCTTCCACCCTTTGTTGGATAGTCACTAACTCAAGAGAGAGTACAGAGCTAAATTGACTTTTGTCTAATATATGGACATTTGATGCTTGGCTTCTCTTGGTATTCCAAACTCTTTTACAGGTCAGAACTTTAAGAGCTGATATGCCATGAAAATATCATAACTCGGTTCCTCAAAGCTGTATAAGTAATTTTTTTTTTCCTTAGGGAAGGAGGGAATTAGATTTTATTCCTTATAGAGAACTCCTAATTTGCATTACTGGCATCAGTCAACATCCTCAGCAGTCTGAAAGGGATGTAAAAGTACACTGATTACATTAAATGGTAACTGTGCTGTTTAGTTATAACTGGTTTTGGCAGGTTATCTATCTACAAAGAATTACTTCTGGTTTTACAGATCTAAAATTTATTGCTTTTTAACAGAATACAGTGTTTTCCTTTTGTATTCAAGTTATGTGTTTGGGTGATAATCAAGAAATAATTGTTTCAGTGTGTCTTCAATACTTCAGCTAAGTTTTCTGGAACTGCTCAAGGATGCATCCTCTAAAGAACTGCTGTTTTCTTATACCTCACATAAGCTTCTCATTGTACTGAATGATTTATGATCAGCAGTCAGCCATGCAGATATTGGTAAAAAATATACTGATAAAGATTGCCATTACTGGCTGAATTATCTACATTTTAGCTGCAGGCACAGATCAGAGATGAGTTACAGACTGAAGATGAAGAGGGTGAACCTGGCAGGTTTGGCATCCCCAAAATCTCAGCACTCAAGTCCATTTCTAGAAAGAATGGAAAGACCTGAAGTTTATTTTCTTGCCATGTGTAACAGAGAAGTTCTAAAGATTGTCCCCAATGTGTAGAATTAGAACAACAAAACATTCTCTAGTGAAATTTATAATGGTTTCTTTGGTTTTTTTCAGCTGTTCTTGTTGTCACCATTTTGGAACACTGGAGGCTCACGGGAAATAGGCATACCTGACTAATATACGGACCATAAATTGTTGCTGATCTTTTGTTCAAGAGACACATTTGAAGTGTGATTGGTACCCAATCCTATTCTGGGATATCCCTACGCTTTACCAAATCAGCATCACATCGTCCTGAAATGATCCCAACTCAGCTGGGCTGAGACTAAGCTGTCCTTCATTCTGCTGGCACTCCTTGTAGCATGTTACAATTTTGAGCACTTTCAGTCAGGAAACTAGTAGGTTTCTAGGCAGGAGGCTATATATTTAATTCGTTGGCCTGCTTTGAATCATCTTGATCTAACCTTTCAGGAAATGCTCTTATGGAAATTCCCCAATTTCAGACCAGCAGAAGCCTTAAAAAGAGATATCCCCGGGCCCTGTCACTACAGCTGAAGTGTAAGCCAGAGACAGAACGAAACAATTTAGTTTCCTTGCTTGACATCACTGTGCCCGACCATGTGGCTTTTGGGGAGGAAACACAGGAAATGAAACAATGCCAGGTCAAATATGCCAAGCAATACCAAGAATCCTTGACAAAACAATGACAAGCAGGAGATGCAAAACATCACGATGGGAGAGTAAGGAGCTCTGTTTGCCCGGCATCTGATGTGGTGGCAGCCAGCCCTTGTGATGGGGGAAGGACTCTTCTCCAGCTCTCTCTCCCAGGGGCCGTGGGTGTGCAGTAGCTACGCTGTGGGGTGCGTGGCCATGAGGAGGTTGCAGTGGGGAGTGAGAGCGTGTGCTCATGGCTGCACTGGGGCCAGGGTGTTGGGACAGCACAGCCACAAACTTGGTCTGACTGGCCCTGGAGCGTGTGAATTAATCTGACAGATTCAGGAATTTTGCTTTTTCTTCTGCTAACAGAAGGTAGCAGGGAGAAATAGACTATACATGTATATAAATGAAGTGAAACTAGAGTATCGCGAGCTATGCTTTATGAATAAGGCAAGGATATTGTAAACCACGGCACAGACAATATACCATGAGGGCCATCTTGTGGTCAGAGAAAGTTTATTCTCTGTGAGCACAGGAAAAAACTATTCCCACAAAATTTTTTATGTACCTGAAGATACTTTTAGCTACATTGTAATTCTTAGAATCTTGGAATGGTTTGGGTTGGAAGGGACCTTAAAGGTCACCTAGGTCCAACCTCCCTGCCATGGAAAGGGACACTTTCTACTAGACCACGTTACTCAAAGCCCCATCCAACCTGGTCTTGAACTCTTCCAGGGATAGGGCATCCAAAGCTTCTCTGGGCAGACAATTCCTGTGCCTCATCACCTTCACAGTAACAAATTTCTTTCTAATCTCTAAACCTACTCTTTCAGTTTAAAGCCATTCACCTTTGTTCCATCACTACAGGCCCTTGTGAAAAGTCCCTTTTCAGCGCTCTTGTAGCCTCCTTTATGAACTGGAAACTGATGTTAAGGTCTCTTCAGTGCTTTCTTTTCTCCAGGCTGAACAGCCCCAACTCTCCCAGCCTGTCTTCCTAGGAGAGGTGCTCCAACCCTCTGAGCATCTTTGGGGACTTCTCTGGACTCACTCCAGCAGGTCCCTGTCCTTATGCTGGGGCCCCAGAGCTGGATGCAGCGCTCCAGGTGGGGTCTCATGAGGGCAGGATAGAGAGGTAGAATCCGCCCCCTCAGCCTGCTGCCCACGCTGCCTTCAATGCAGCTCAGGACACAGTTGGCTTTCTGGGCTGCAAATGCACATTGATGGATCATGTTGAGCTTCTCATCCACCAACAACCCCAAGTTCCTCTCCCAAGGGCCACACTTGATCCACTGTCTGCCCCACCTGTGTTTGGGCTTGGGATTGCCCTGACCCAGATGCAGCACCTTGCACTTGGCCTTGCTGAACACCTTGAAGGTTGCACAGGCCCACCTCTCCAGCTTGTCAAGGACCCTCTGGATGGCATCCCTTTCCTGCAGAGGGTCAAAATTAGAAATTGGTTGAGATATGCTGTAACGGATAGAGCTGCTCTGCTGCTAGTCATTAATTGGGTCATTAATCTTCAAGTGACAGACAGCAGGATTAGCTGTGATCCCATGCCAGTAAACAAAATAAGATGTTCCATGTGTTGGGAAGGCTGTTGTAGATTAATACTAGGGTCAGAGTTTTCCCTTGATGAATATTTTATGCCTATTTGCTTTGGAAATTTCTTTCATCCTCTACATTGTATAAAAGATTTTTGAAATCCACGGATTAAATACCATCACAGTGCTAGAGTTAAGAATGCTATTATTTATTGTCAAATAACAGTTCAAACGGAGCATCAACATCCTTTGCACGGTTAACACAATGAACCCAGTCTGTGTGAGATAGAGTTCTCAGCTGCACACCGCTTTAGTTCTGTGTCCCTGTGTTCTTGATGAAAGACTAAAAATGCTGAATTAAAAGGAAGACTGTCCATTCAAATTAAATATATTATCCAACACAGACATGGAAAGTTGGATATGATCTTCTCTGTATCACCTGATCTATTCAGAATTACTCCATTTCCTTTTTTTGTGTGCATCCCAGTAAATCCAGATGCCTCCCAAAGAACCCAGGAACTTTACTGCTTTCCTAATGGGAACCGTCTGCCAGTGATGCTGGGCAGGCACAGCTTTGCTTAGTTTATGGGACTATGTTCCATGGTCGATTAACCAGGTTTTTTGGGTCTAGAAGAGGTGTGTTTATGAAAAACCAGCCCCACCATCTGGTACCATTGGCTGTAGGTCTGCTGTAGATCACTCACAGTGAACAAATATTTTTCTCATTTGTCAGTCAGCCTTTGTCCACACACAACTGACTTTTCTAATAACATTAAGTGTTCCTTATTGTACTGTTTTACTGCTGCTTATGGATTATTTAATTCTTTTAATGGCTCTGCAATGGTTCATTTGCTTCCTAAAATTATTCTTTAAAGTACTTTTGCAGATGGGGAAAGACAAGGTTGATTCCTCCTGCAAGGAGCTGTTGATAGATTCAGAGATGCTGGCTGCTGAGCACTGCTGTAAATATTCACTATCTCAGCTCTGCAGGCTTAGCCTCTTTGTAGAGTGTTTGGGAATATTGGAGAGTGAAGAGTATAAAAGCAGAACAGGGGAGAGCTGCCTTCAGCTTCCAAATGAAAATGACTGATTAAAACCCCCATATTTTAATGGCATTGTCCCTCCCAGGAACAATTGGAAGTTAAGCCAGCAAAGTCCCAAACAGATTTTACGGCCCAGGCACATGCATGGGTTGTACAGGCACATGTCACCCACTGGTAGTGTGGGCACCAGTTCCCGGAGTCACGGTTTCATAGCGCTCTGCCCACCTGCTCAGCAGTGCTCTGGAGAGAGGCTGGCTGCACCAGGCATGAACCAGAGCAGGAGAGACCTCTCCTGGGAGGAGCTTTCAGCAACAGCAGCTTTTCAGTAAAGGCTCAGCTGCCCTTGTTGTTCTGAGCATGGGGTGATAACACACCCTGGCTCCTGACACCTGCTCAGAGGAACGGCCATCACCTTTCCAGGAGGGGAAATGAGAGCAGCATCGGTTAGAATGGCACACGTGTCCCCTGGGGGAAGATGTCCCTTCTCCCTTTCCAGCTCTTTCTGTGCAGGGCTGCAGCTCTGGTGCTTTCACAGTGCCCTCTGCTGCAGGCTCCTGATTTGAATCACAGCAGAGCTCTCGGTCTGCTCTGCATCAGCCAGGAAAGTAGGTGCTGCTCAGGGAGTCAGACCCCAGCACTGAAGTGTGTCCATGTGCAAAGAAATCCCTGACACAGTAGAGGGACTGTGAGCTGAGTGAGTTGTGGCATTTAAATGTATTTAAGAATTTGTATTTTTTGAGAAGCCAGAAGGATTTGTTGCATCTACCTGTCAGATTACACAAGTATAGAATACTTATTAGAGATATTGTGATTTTTCTTGTAATGCTGAATCACTGAGGCCCTCAGTTAGAGACGAAGTACGGAGCTGTGTAGAAAGTGCACGGGATATATGTATATAATTTGTGTACAAAGCACAGTTTCTTATGTTCTTGAATGGTCGGGCAAGGAACTAAAATAACTCTTTAAGAAATTCAGATTAGAACTGTTTCAAATACATAAGAATTTTCTTCAGATGAAAGCACAAACATAGATATGCATATATGCAAAGTTGATTGATTTCTTTCCTTACCCCTGTAACAATCAAGATCCTTCAACTGCAAGACACCTGGGTCCAAACTTGCTTGGGACTCTGTCAGCACAGGGGTGTGTGTGTGAGGACTTGAGGGGGCATTTTGACACATTTCTGCAGCTTTTGGAAGTGAAAAGGTACTTGACTCTGAGGTCAATTTGCACAACTTGGCTTCACGACTTTTTTATATCTAGTTGAAGTTTTCCCCAGAAGATGGAGAAACCTGATTTCAGTTTTCTCAGAGAACCTGTGCAGAGGAATGAGGAATCAATGGCCCTGCTTAGGGCAGCAGCCACCTCTGAAACCCTTTGGGTATGGGGGGAGCTTGTTGTGAATGGACTGTGCTGCTGGGTTTTGTGTCTTGGCCAGGAGAGAGTCAAAGCAAGAGTCTGAGTCCCCTTTCTGACCGTACCAGTAGGATTGTTTACTCCCTTCTGCTTTTTCATTGCACTGGAAGGGTGGCAGAATGTAAGTATTTCATTTCCATTTCTGAGAGCATTTGTAGTAAGTGGTGAGCACACAAAATTATAGCTCTGTAGTGGGCGAGAAAGCTGCTTGCTGCAATCAAAGTGAGACAGACTCTTGACAGCAGACTTTGGCGCTTGCACAGAAGAACAGAATAAATGACGCATGTCAGAAATTATTCTGACGGTGTATCTAAAGCTTTGGGAGAATCTTGCCAGACCTCAGACCAGATGTTTACCCTCCCATCGTCTTATGACATTTCCACTTGTTAATAAAATGTCCCCACTTAAAGAAAATATGGGGTTTTTCCATCTGGGACTGTGCTAAATGCTGTGTCCTGTGCTGAGACATTTCGGAGTATTTAGTCTGCTCTTTGAGGGCATTGTAGTTTCATTGCCTTCCTCCTTATGGAGAATAATTGCCCTTTTGCAAAAAAATACAGTCAAACATCTCTGTACTACTATATACTACACTCTCTAACAAAAGTCTCAGCATATTTTCATATCAATAGCAAAGAACAATGAGCACTGACATGTTCCTTAGTATTAAAATGTTAGCAAAAATAGGAAAAATTAACACGGTCCAATTCATGAATGAAGCCTCGTCAAATTAGTTGCTGAAATCTGGTTAATACTCATTGATATTATTGATTGTGCCACAGCTTGCTCTTATTTTACATAACGGTATTGCTCAGAAAGGGTTAATGCAATTGATTAATTATTAATAGTTCCTTTTACAAAAGCAGACCGTAATGTTATTTATTACAAAATAACATATAGGCAAGCAAATCAGTGTTAGCAGTGTATATCTGTAGCTAGTGTTTTATATTGATTTACTTCTAGCTCTCTGGACCTCAAGAATATTCATGTGTAAAACACACTCTTGATATTTTAATTAATTAGCTTATCTAAACCAGTAATATAAAGTGGAACCCATGGCATTGGTGCTGTCTGGTTTATTATTATCCTGCTACCTTTTTGGCAAACAGTACACAAATTTCACGCTGCAGTAACTCCCCTTGGATTAGCTAAGGAGCAGGAGGAAGGGAAAAGAGAAAGGATATAGAATGAGTGCTATTTTTGCAACTTGTGTTCACTTTTTTGTCCCCTGTGACTGTATAGGTTTGATGTAATATTTAAATACAATCAAAGCAAAGTCATTGATACAATTTCTTTCTTGTGCCATGATCTATTTAGGCTGAATTCTGTTGACAGCTGAGTAACACTGTTACCTGCCAGTATGATTACAGCAGTGTCCGCCTTCATTTTTAAATCCAATTTGCATTTAATAAAATGAAAGATGAAAGCAACCTGGCTGAAAGTGCATCATCAGCACCAGCTTGCTGAATAATGGATTTGAAAGACTGGAAAGAAGTCACCAAACTAGTTACAACGTTGGAATGAATCTAGGTCAGAGAAACTTCAGCATGACTTATTGCAAACCCATGACATAAATCATCCAGGAGAGGCCAGAGAAGACCAGATACCGAGCTTATTTATTGTAGAAGAGATTGGCATTAATGAGCTGGAGGAGCAGAACGCATCCATCTGGGATCAAAGTACCAGCACGTCCTTCAAGGGGACGGTGACTATCCAGAAAACACTGTAGCCAAGGTGTCCAGAAAGACCCTGTGCTCCAAGCCATGGGAGAGTTTCCTGCTGACTGCAGTGTCATCCCAAGGAACCCACTGCTCCTCCTGTGCAGCAGCAGGGAGCACACACAGGAGCTGGAGGTGGTCAGGCCGTGACCGCAGGGGCTCAGCTGCTGCCCTGGCAAGGTCAGCAAGCCTGGCTGGGGGCTGAATGCTGCAGCTGCTGCTGGTGTTATGGCTTGGCTTTTCTGCATTTGGCTGGCATTACCTGCTCTATCCTGGCTCTGACAGCATTTCTGTGGTGCTGCAGTGGCTGTGAGGGTGGTGGGGGGAAGCCTGTGGCAGTGTTACAGATTGTGGTGAACCAAAAATCAATCCTTTGTGGAAAGTCCTGGGTATCTCATACTGTGATTCTTCTTTTTGGGCACAGGCAGGGACAATGTTTCAGCTTTGGTTCATGTGGGTTGAATTATTGCTGTTTGCTGCCTTTCAGCAGAGAGGATTAAAAGTTTGTGGGTTTTAGACTAGCTTTGATTAAGGTTTATTCTCCTCTGGGGGATAAATATTTAGTGCTCAGTTGGATAGGGACGTTTTCCAGTGCAGTTCTGTTTTCAACATGATTTCTGTTTTACCTTCCATTTCTAAATCACAAATTTTTCCAACAATGGTTCTGGATGCAAAAGAATGGAAGTAATTGGTTTGTGGGGGATTGGATATCATGACAGCGTACATATGTTATTTTCTTTCCTTTATTGGCTTTACTTGTAAGGCCTGTTACTTAACTGTCATTTTCCTGGCTGGATTTCCTGTTTTGTGTTCTTGTCCCAGAGTATTTATTTCTCTTTTGTCTGCACCCAGTACTTATAAGTGTCTTAATTTTGTTTTTTCTTGACATGCTCCTGTGATGTTTTATTTCATAAAAGAGTACACCTGGCAGGGAAGCCTTGTTTAGCCCATCAGTTCTCAAGAGTGTTTATAGAATAAAAAAAACTTCCTGATGTTTCTGAAGGTGTAAATGTGTTCAGCCACACCTAACATTCACAATTGTAAGTTATTTTAGTGGTATTTTTTTTCAGAAAATTATAATTATACAACAGTAATTTCTTTCAAGTTTTACTGTCACATGTATTGCAAGGCATGGGGGAAACTGCTTTCAAAAATGTATATATTTTAAAAGTGCTGTGACTTTGTTTGGGTATTACTGCTGGCACAGTCTCTATAATGCTTGTCATTTTAATAAGCTTTTAAAAGTTAAGCTGTATAAAACATGCTTCTGAAGGGAGGAAAGAGGAATATACCCAACCAGTGAAGATGGGCAGGAAATCTGCATAAATCTTACTGGGGAAGCTGATGTAACTGGAACCAGGATGTCAAAACTTTTGAGGGCCTGACAGCTATCAGCAGGACCTAAAGTGAGGGGAAGCTTTTGTTCAGTAGAGCTGATGAACGGCTCACTGATGGTAATAGGACACTTTTCATGTAGTTCGGATTTTTGGACTTTGAATCAGGTCTAACATTCTCATTGAAAGTGTGATATTGCAATCCTTCTGTTGTCATAAGAGTGACACCTTCTTCAGAGGAGATTATTTTCTTTTAGAAAGGGAGGGTTCCATGAAGGAAATAATTGATAGTCTTAAATCCCATACTTTGGAAATTCAGGTTCTCTTTATAATCTTCACAGAATGAGAAAAATTACTAGCAACTTCACAATACCTAGAGCAGACCTGATAATGGAGTAATTATTTTACAGAAGAGCACATTCTTTATTGCAAAGATGAGCATTTAATTCTATCTATACACAGCTTTGCAATAAAGGTAATAATTTCCACCAGAACATGTATGATTAACTGAGCAACTCGGTATAGAGTTGTCAATCTCGAATATTCTTGTAGCAAGGAAAGAACAAGGACACCTTGTCTGTGATTATTGTTATTGGGGGGGGGGTGGACAGAAAGATCTTGCAAATAGCGTCTCAACTCACCTTAGATCCACAAAAGAGAATGCGGGATAAGGGGAATAAAGAAGCTAAAATGACTGCCTGCTTGCTGCTGAACAAACCATTCCCTAGGAAAAATCAAACTTGAAGTAGAAGCATAAGATGGAGGAAATGCATGATCTGTCCCCGAGGAGAATAATATGGAAGTAGAGAGAGAAGAATTAGTACAACTAAAGTTTAGGAGAATAACATTATCTAAAACTACAGTGCCTGGAAGGCAATAAAGATATTTACATATCTTTATTTTCCCCATTTTTAATCTGTGGGATTTTTAAAAATAGTAAGAATTGGAAAAGTAAAGTTCTAATTAATTTTTTTAAATATGCAGGAAATTATATTGTTCTTTCTAATGGTACATATGGTGGATTAGTACCTTTGAAAAAAGATTTTATTTTTTGCTTAAAATGATAATTGCATTAGTGGTTCCTAGTCTATTAATAGCAACGTAACTTTTAAGTACTTTGATTAAAAGATTTGCTCCTAATCAGAAAAAAAGCATTAGAGATGTGAAGTACAATCCTCAGTGTGCTGGCAAAATACTTGAATGGAACATAGTGGAAGTGAAAACAAATTTTTAGGAAGAAACATTTGAACTTTACAGTTTGTATCAATGATGTGTCTCTGGACAGCTGTGGAGAGCTGTGGGTCCCAGGAACAGGAACTTCTGTGCCTATTCAAACCACAGACCTAGGAACATCGGGAAGGTGACCACTGCAGTGCTTCAGGGCAAGCAGCAGTTGTGTGCCCAGCACTGCACCCACCACCACACTACAGAAGAGAAAGGAACCTCATTTTCTCATCCCTTAGATTTCACACTGCGTGGCAGGAGTTCTGATGAGCTTTTGCCTGTACGTTGTGTAAGCAGTGGAACTATCTGCAGTATCTCTGTTGATGTCCTGTGGCATTGAATTCCCTGAATTCCAGAGACTGCATTTGCATGCATTTTTGGCTTCTAACTTTCCTGTTGTTTCTCACTTTGAACGTTAGTTTGGGAAGACAAAGGAGTGTGATCTCTTCTTTCTGAGCCCTGTTGCAGCAAGAGTTGTTTTCTGGGAACAAAGCACCTAGAGAGGACAAGAATGTATTTGTTGCTGAGCACACAACTGTAGCAAAACACCAGGAGCTGTGAGCACTTTGAATGTGCCCATTTGTTGATCTGCTGTGCTGTCCCCTTCGCTGGGAGAGATGGGGTCTGAATGGATGGGGCTCTCCATGTCCTGAGGGTCTCTAGACTTTTGAGGTGTTCGTACTTTGCTACCTATGCTTACACAGCTACTTGCTTGTAAGTGAGGTGTTGGTGAACATGTAAAGGGACTTTCTGTGTTCTATATATATTGAGTAAGAAGATGTTTCTTAGTATCAGGTGTTCTTATGTAAGGTTTTCTTATACAACCTCAGAACATTTGCTATGGTGCACGTTTTATTACAAAATGACTGTACAGATAATACTGATCTCTACTCATAAGAACCCTAGGTATGCAATAGCATTGTGCCAGCAAAAGAGTCAGTACAAATGTTGTCACCCCCTTCTGCTTCTAAAGCCTACACATACTGTGAAGGGAGATTCTCACTAGGTTTGAGCTACTGGAAAAAAATGTTGCCTACTTGGGCTGAGCTGTATGTAAACACACTGTCACCCAGCTACCAAACTGAAGAACCAGGTTAATGAATCTTTGTTCTTTCTTTGCAACTGGTAACAGTGAAAGCCATCTCATTTTGGCATCCTGCTATTCATTCTGTTGTCTTCTGCCCCTTCAAGCTGCTGGTGTTTCCATTTCTGTATGGAAACTTACAGACCATAGGGATATCCAGGACAGAGCCCAGCCCTCACTGACTCACTCCTGCTCCTTGAAAGGTACAGATAAATGCTATGGAGCTGTGGATTTGAGGTTTAAGGAAATTTAAGCCTCCATAGTGAAAAAATTACCCTGTAACAAAAATATTAACTCCAAATTGCGTCAGAGTCCGAAGCTGCAGACCAGATTGAGAGTATTCACCCTTAGATGTGTATGTTTTTTTCAACACAGAGATGAAAGAAAGCAAGTGGCATCCAGAGGAACTTCACAATCCTCTTTCTAAAGGGAACTGCAAGGTATGTGTGAGAGGAAAGGCAAGGGAGTCTCAGCAAACCTGATGTCTTTAAAAACAAAATGGATGAGCCATGTCTATATAGATATTATATAGATGTGGAAAGGGTTGCATTTAAATTTCATACCGGTTAAATGCTGTTAGAAATACAAGAGAATGGGCTCTGAACCCTCGACTTCCATTGGTTCAGAATCTATTTATGTGTTTTAGTGCATATATACACATAGAATTGGTGATTGGAGCCTTAATATTACTGCTAGACATTTTCAGCCATCTCAGGGAGGGCTTTTCTGCATCCCATTCTCTGATCAGCTAAAATCTTAGTGGAAATCCCATCCTTTCTCCCGTGATAGTTTTAAGAAGGAATGGGACATAATGAAACTGGTATCTCCCCGTTTGTGCAGAGTAGAAGACACTCCTTTAGAAGCAAATACTGCATGAAGAAATATAATTTTCCAAAGAAATAGCCCCTATAAGGAACATTTTCGAGAAACACACAGTGAGGCCTATCATTGAATAGCTGCACCCAATGCTTGTATGTATGAAATCATGCTTTACCTGTGAGAACCACAGTGATGAGTTTCAGACAGAGACCAGGCACAAATCTCTGTGGGGAACACTAGTGAGTGTGTAACCCAAGCCTTTTCTCTCCATCTGCAGGCTAGGGGACATGCTTTCAAGTGACAGTAACACAAGAAATTAAAACATTCCCTTGACATCAGAGACAATAATTCAGTCTTTGTTTCCAGATGAAAGCACAGACACTTGCTTGCCACAGCGACAGAAGTAATTTCAAAACAACAAGTGTTAGGGAGCACTCCGTGGGCTGCGATGAACTACAGGTTTATTGCCTTTTATATCCTTTATATCAGTCTTATGCTGCCTGGATTTAGATTACTCAGGGAATCTTGGAAAGATTCTTTTAAATTATCTGGGACTGAGAGGAGATAATGTTGTATGTATTTGAGACAAAGCATCCTGCCACATGAAGATTTATTTTTTAGCAACATTATCAAAATTTTGGCTTACTTACAGGTAGATGGCTCAAGGACACATTTTGATAATACAGAATAATAGATACGAAAACAGCTTGAGCTACTGGTCAGGACTTAGCAGTCTGGGCTATGCATACCTGGGCAAAAAAGGACAATAAGCCTGTTTGCTGAGTGTTTCCTCATCTGGCTGAACAGAGAAGATTTATTCCGGCAAAGCTGTCAGTATGGAGAAGGGCAAAGGGCAAAAGCAGGATGTGATAGAAAAATAATTCAAACAAGAAAACCTACAGCTGGTTTGAGTTGGGTCAACCCATATACTAGTTTTTGACACCCATGAACAAAGAGGAAAATGCAAGTTGGCTAGAAAAATGCACAGATAAAATTGATGTGCTCCCTAAGGGCTGCAGTTTGCTGAAATTCCAGAACTCAAGAGCTTTTTGTAGACCATAAAAATGTCAGCACAACAGTCTGCTGTATGATCAGTCTTTATAGAAACTGTTATTTAAAATATGTCTATAAAAAGTTTATAAGTAATGCAAAATATTAGGAAGGACGTGGATATGGTTTTACTTGTTCAGGACTGAGTAGTCTAGCACTTTTTGATGCCTTTGTTATGCTTAATAGATACAGAAAAAGTCATTCCAAAGATGACAAAGTCCTTGAGACTAGGTAAAGATTTGTCTTCTTGTGTTTCTTTTCCTTTATCTTAAAAATGGAGATAAAACAGTTTCCTTTACTCTTGTGTGCCTTGTTTGTTCCAGCTCTGGGCCTTGAATTTCAAGGACCATAATTTCTGTTCAGGCATCTTTGACCTCAGGCTGGTGTTTCGAAGCACCGCAGTTAAAACTATAACAATATTAATATTACCAGTAATAGGCAGGGGATCTGACATGGGAATGTATCTGGAAATCCTTTTTTTCACTTTCCCTTTCAGGAGAAAATAAGTATTTCTAAATTACTGGAATGTAATTTTTTATCTCTTCTTAATAAGAGCAGTGTCCATAGTTACCTCGCTGCTGTCAGTCATGCCAAGTGTTGTTATCAAGGTACAGCCATGTGTAATAAAAGTGATGGTGTTTATAGATGTTATATTGGTCAAAATTATATTCCAGCTGAAAGGTTTGCTGAAGATGAAATGGAGTTTCATTTTGCATTAAACAGGAAAGAGTGCAAAGGAAAAATATCCTATTAAAGACAATGCATTGTATGCAGGTTTATAAATTTGACCCTAATTTTGGAAACGAATCTCTAATCTTGCTGCGCAAGCAACACATGCTGCACAATAATAGCACAGCCATAACATCAGGTTTAAAAAACTGCACATTCAGTGTGACAGACTTCCTTGGAAATGACCTAAATCTGGTGGAGTGTGAGTCAAGGGCAGGTTAACTTAAAAAACTCTGGTGACCCACTTTGAATGTTCCACTGCTCTGTCTCCTGGCAAGTGTCTGACATGGACACAAATTGCATGGCAGATAGTCCTTGCAGCAGCTACTCTTGACTCTGGTTGGGAACTTCTCTTGGGAACTTACTAAAGTCGATTCATGTTCTCCTAGGAGGTCATTTAGTTGTCTTTGGTACTTGAATTTTAGGTGCTTGTCCATTCCCATGAAATCCAAGTGTGTTGAAGGCCAAGTGCCTCTGTGCCCAAACTGCTTCAGTTAGATGGGATACTGCAGAGTGAAACTGGGGGCTGATGCTCTGAGGACATACAAGAAACTCTTGATTGTCCTCATACCCCACAGGATCAGTAGGGCTCAGGGGTGGGATTCTTGGAAGCTGGTGTGCTCAGAGCCACTTCAGTAGGCCAGGAGGAAATGTCCTTTCCCCCAGATAGACACTTTAAGTGAGAGGTGGAAATCTTTGTACCCCTCAAGCTCCACCCAGGGAGGAGGAGGAATGAAGCTGTGCCTCTTGCATGCTCCCTGATCATGGGATGCCGACCTGGAACTGCAGCTGTCCAGAAAATCTCATCCCCATTTTAGGGAGGGTAAGATGTGTTAGAAAAGACAAGGGCAGATGAGTTATGACATACTATTCCTTGCCAAATCATCTTTACTCTAAAATCCTGGAGGATATTTATCCTAAAATCCTTTAGGTTATTCATTCCTGGGTAGGGGATTCTCAATTTTGCTTTCCTTTCACTGCAACCTAATTAAATATTACTTGAAATGGGGGGCATGATGCCCCAATTAGATGGATGGCTGCTGTAATCATAGAACATTTTTAAAATTTAATGGAAAGGATTCCTGTTCCAGGTGCAGGCAGTACCATGGATACCAAGGATATGTACAGTCCCAAATAGGAATGTGTAACGATAGTGAAGCTGCAGTAGTTACATTAATGCTACTATTACACATAGCTTCTCTCTGACCCAGGGAATATAATAGCTTGTACCAAACTGCTTCAGTGAAAGAGAAGAAAGTATGTCTGCAATGTGCCATGGAGGGGCAATGCAGAGACATTCAAGCTGCTGCAGAAGTGAAATAATATAATTGCACTAGCACGTTGCAAATAAGGTCTGCCAAGAGGACTGGCATCATTATCTAGCCTAGTGATTGTGGAGCTTGGCCAAGAGTGATGTATTCCTGGTCCCAGTCTCTATGTCCTTGATTATTTCTGGCTTGTATTTGTTTTTTAATCCAGATGCCATCTGATGTTAGATATTTGAACATCCCAGGGAGCAGAAACTGGGTCCCAGGTCTCTTCTACTCAAATCCAGGTTTGTCCTTCTTTGCAGGCTCTGCATTTCCCCCCAGGAAGTAAAAACAGTAATTTCAGCCCTCCTCAGCAGGGAAAAGCCTGGAATTCAGGTCTACTACTTCCTGAGCAAACACTCTATTTGGGTATTATGTAAAAGGCCATGTCTGTGAATAAAAACTTGGCATACATTAAGATTGCTCAAAGCATACCAAATAAATCAGGCTCTTCAGGAGGGACAGCTAGTTTGTAAATCCCAAGCAGCCTTTGTTGACAGAGAAGTGCTTAGATTGTCAGCTCAGCTTGGATTTTTCAGAAATCTAGTGCAAAATCCCTTTGTGTCTTCAGTTTTCATTACCCCCTGAGCTGTGAGGCGGAGTATTCGTGTTTGGCATTGAGGATGAGGTGCTTTGCCTGTCCTGTGCACCTATAGCAGCTGCACCCAGGGCCCCTTTCCTGTAAAAGGATTTGTGGCCAAAGAGCAGCAGCACAGTGAGAGCAGGAGCAGTGCTGGACTGTATGAGGGCACAAGCCTGGCAGGGGACAGCACCCAGTGAATCAAAATTCAGAACAGGAGACTGAAAGAGGGAAAGCACAAACAGATCCCCAGTCTGCTGACATGTTCAAAAGCTGCTTCTAAAAAAAAAAAGGAGAAAAAAGGTTATAGATAGAACAAAGAGGTTAATTTTAAAAGAACTGTATGAGCCCAAATTTTAATTCAGTTCTGGAAGGAAACAGCCTTTTAATACACACTTGGGCAGTTCACATCTCACCCTTGTTAGTTTCCTGAAAAGTGATGCTTATTGCTTACAAACTGAGCACTAAGAGCGACTGTCCAGAGGCTGTGGCCCATACCTAAGCAGCCAGATAACTTAATAACAAGCGACAGCAAGTTCTTTAGTGCAGCTTTGCTACACTTGGCTAACTGCTCAGGATGTCCTGGGAAATGATGTCTAATGTCAACAGCATTTGTGTCTTGGTTCTTCTCTCAGACATGTGAAATTAGAAAGCCTGATATGTCTGTCCTGGATACTCAGAAACTTCTTACTATTCTGGCATCTTTTCCCAGACAGTATTAATTCTCCAACTGAGTTACACAATGGTTTACACATACTAAATCTATTTATGAGTTCATAGCATGAGGATTTCCAGGCCTTATTTGCATTTGTGGTTTATAAAACCTGAACATGATTTCCTGAATGCGTGACGGTGCCCTATATTGTCTCCTGATACGCTCTGAAAACCAACCTCCTAATGACTTTTAGCCTATTCCTAAGGCTGCTTACATTATTGTAAAGTTGTGAGTTACCTCTAACAGAGCCAGCAGCTCACTACCGAGATTCATTCCCTTGTGAGATGGTAAAGCAACTTTTTTTCTCAGCTGCATCAGTTGTCTCACTGCAGATAACTCGACCCAGATTTGCATAGGTGTTGGATGTCACAGCTGCATATCCCAGTGGCAGCAAAAGGCACCCAGGAGTGCTCAGTGCTTGCTGAAAAATGACACTATTCGGATTTCAAATTTACCACTGCAAATTAGAGGAGTGGAAAGTATGAGGCAATGAAGGATGGGATTTATTTGCATTCTCCTGATTCCAGTATACTGGTGTGACTACTAAATATATTTTGAGATCCCCTGAGTCTTAGTGAGAATGTAGTATTTTTTTTGTTCTAACAAGGAAAGGAAGAAAATGATGGATGAAATTGGATGTCACAAATTTTATTTAAACACTCTGTCATTGATTTGCATTTTATTTCTTGGTCCAACTGGAGTAGGAAAATCCTGCTTTTTCAGCTCTCCAAGTTCTATGATTACAAGAGAACCCCCTAAAGAGCTGATGAAACAAGTGTGACAACTCAAGATAAATAATTGCTCCTGGCTAATTGTTTCCAAACTACAGATGCAGTCATATAGTCAAAAATCATCATGGCCAGTTCATGGAGCAGCTGTTTCATATAGAAATGCTGTGATTCATTTTGTATTCCTGTCCATTATGTGCTCTTGGTGAATTTAGTGCAATTACGTGTAGAAAAAGGTTATTGCTTTTTTTGAGGAAGGCACTGTAAGCTGCCATTTTTCAGTGCTGCAATTCTGTGCTGTATTATTCCTCCCTACAAAAAACAGCCAGAAAGGTGTGTCAGAAAGACATTACCTTCAAAAACACATAAAAGGTGTTAGCCTGATTTCAACACAGTTTTGTGCAATTTATAATTGTTTTCTGTCACATTAACTGTTAACTCTCCTGTTTGGTAAAGACGCATGTTGATAGTTAAAAAATCCAAATGAGAAATGGCAGGATTTTCTGAAGAAAATTGCTTGTGAGAAATTTTGCTGGGCTGTTCATTCTATTGCAACAAAAAAACAAACTGCCATACCAATAGAAGAGATTCTGCCCAAATTTGGCTCTCCACCCACGGGAATGGATGTGGAACTGAAGCCGCAGTGATCCTGTCTGTTAATTTTCTTGGGTGTTTGCTCTGTTATCTCACTTTCTTTCCTATAAAATGAGATATTAATCCTTCTTTCGTTTAGAGAATTAGTTGGGTTTTGTGCAGTCCTTTGGTACTATTAATGAAGGATTTCCTCTGCAGTTTAACTCATCTCTCCCTCTTTGCACAGACACTCCTCACTACACCAGGAACCTTTCTTTGCAGAGTCAGATTTGCTGTTTTTCATTAGGAGGTGATGAATGTAAAGCCGAGATTTTCCCTGAGAATCTGGAAGCGAAGCTGAAATCACTTCAGTGAAAAGTTAGCTGGTATGGTGAGTTTTATATCCCTAAATTAGCACTGGAGAGAAGGGGAAAACTTAAGAAGTAAAAGCCTCAGTGTGCTGGTGAGTAGGAAAATAAAGTATTCTTCATCCATGAATCATGCTCACTCCTGGGGAGGAGAGATAGATACTTATTGCTCTTGCCATTTACCCTGTAGCCAGCTGTCTGAAGAAGAGTCATGCACCTATAGCCACATGTTGAAAATATCTTCTCTGCTCTCTCGAGTTGTTATAATGGTTAGAATAGAGAGGAATTGTGAAGGACTTCATTATTCTCCCCATTTAATTTTGCGGGATGCCCTTTGGTGCTTCGGCTCTGCGGTACAGCAGAGTCATTCTGATTGATGTATACATCTGGTGGACACCAAAATAAGGCTACCATTACTAAGAAATACTGACTTTGATGTAATGAATTACAAAAAGAAGAAAGAAAGCAGTAAGACCATTTTTAAAATATGAAGTAGCAATGCTTACTAATTTAGCAGATATATAGCACAGAAGGAGAACACCAAAAAGCAAATAAGCCCCCCTAAAGTATGGGACTGTAGTGCTAGCAAGCACCAGTTCAGTCTTATCTCCTATGGATACAGTTGGACCGAGCAGCAGGGGTGTTATTTTCTCCCTGCACGATACGAGTCACTTCCACAGGAGACAATATGCAATCCTAAGAGCTAAGCGCTAGGTGTCTCATATTTGCTGAATCTCCTGCTTTGAGTCATTGATTTCTTCACATCGAATCTCATCTCTGGCCCAGTTAGTGAGCCATTAAGTGAGGAGTCTACTGTGTTGATGAAATAATAATTCTGTTTACAGAGCGCCTTCTCACCGAGGCACTGTAGGTGCAGCACAGTGTCTGCTTAATTCACACTCTTTTAATAATTAAAGCTTTTCTACCTAATGCCTTTGTGAAAAACTGAATTCTTGTGTGATCTTCAACCAGAAGCAATTGCTGAGAGGCTTCCTGGGGAGCAGTTCCTAGAAGGTCGCCCATTTGTTTGGTGCCAGAGCATGCTTTCCTCCAGAATGAGGAAAACATTTCCTTCTTTTCAGGAAGGTGCTCAGACCACATACTCAAGCACATCAGCTGAGAAGGACAATGCAGTTGTACTCCATTTCTGCCATATTTTTGTCCCATTAGTGATCATCACCATATTCTGAATACATGTCATGTGACAATTCGAAGTCTTTTCTCACCTTCTGAAAAATTAAGATATGCTGAAATGATACATATTCCTTAAAGAATAAATTGTCTTCCGGTAGCAGAGAAAAAGACAAGCTTAGGAAAAGCAAGGGCTAGCATGTCTTGCAGCATCCAGCCCAATCCACAATGGCAGGAATTTACCCACCCAGCTGAGGATCTCCCTAGTAGGAACAAAATCTTTTTCATACATTTTTGGACAATCACCTTCTAAAAAACTACCTCTATTTTTTTTTTTTTTTTTAATTGTTATGTATAATTAGGGAAAGAAGGAGAAAGGGAGTGAAGTATGCTGGCTCTTAGATGATGTGCTGTCTCATTCCCTAACATCTGCACACTGCTGGCTTAAATATGAGCACTTCCTCATGTTCCACTTAAGATTCATTAGGGGCACTTGCAAAACCTGTCCAGAGCTTTTCTTCCCTGGGCCACCAAAGCACATTTTGTGTGCTGGGTGAATCTAATCCAGGAGAGAGTAAGTGTTAGTTACAAAGGCAAAAATTTTGCTTTAACCTTAAGGGCTTGTGTCTTTTTTTTCCTTCTGTGGACATTAATGAAATTTTTGTAAAAAGACACATTAGGGCTAGTACATACCTTGTGTGAGTGTAAAAATGACACACAAAAGAAGGATGTAAATGATCACTTGTCGTAATCCTAACGTGCCCTCATTAGTGACTTGCATCTGTAGACCTGCTCTTGGGCTAATACTGGGTGATTAATTAGTTGTAGTGGTTGGATACAGCTCGGGAGTGACCATCTACAGGGGGATAGCTGAGAAACCAGCTATGAAACATGGTGTCTCTCACACCTGACTGACATGACTGCCCTTCACCTGTGGGAAGGGCTCCAGGAAGCCAAAGCTCTTGTAGCACAGTTTAGACTTCAGGTCACATTGCTGCTTGTTTTTGAAGTATGCTTTGAACAGGAAGAAAACCTAGCAGGGAAAAGATGATTGTCCATGTTGGCAGGAGTGAATTAATTTGCTTCTTACACTTGTGTGAACATTGGCTTCAGGAAGCAGTGTCTGTTCCCACTGCTGTGGCATGTCCTTGGTGGCCATGTCAGGGGACTGCTGAGGTACTCAGTAAGTTACACTCATCAAGCTGAAACATCTTGAAAGTGCCCAGTTTCTATTTTTAATGTTCTTGTATATCTGTGCCTATGTTTGCAGGGTCACTGGCTAAGGGACAGTGCAGAGAGAGTAATTTCAATTCTCATTGCATTATCCCAAGCACTTTCTCTGAAGGTTATAGGCTGCAGTAGTAGATGAATAGTCCTGGGAGTGGACGAATAGTCCATTAGCCCACCTGTGAGCAGCCTGTTTCCTGAAAGCTACCATGTGTCCTGCTGTCTGGGTGCTGACAGAGGGCTGGAGCTCATGTGGGAAGGGTCACCAGACCCCCAGGAAAGGGGTGGTGGTTGAGAGCAAATGTCATCAGCCAAACTGCACCCAAGTGGCACCACTGCTGGTGTGAGGGCAGGGGAGCAGCTAACACAGTCTCCTCAAACAAAGCCTTTGAAAATATTTTCCTAAGATTTTTACTTTGCTTTTGTCACAAAAAGAATGGCTAGAAGATAGTTTGAGAGCTCTTTAAGATAAATCCTTTTGTGCCTTTCCTACAGATGCAGGTAATTGCAGAGAGATTTGGGATCTAAGTCAGATCCTGCCCATTAAAAAATATATCTCAGTGTTGGATTTGACTTACAGTGTTGACATCCTTCTTTCTGTAGTAAGTCAGATGATATGTTTAGCAGACAGCTACTTTGACAACTTTCCTTCTGAGAAGCTGGAGGAAAATGCTGAAAATTTCCTGTAGCTTTTGACATTTTATGTGCTTGCTGGGCTAATCTTTGTAAAGTCCTGATATTGGGGGGTGACTTACTGATACCAGAGGCAAATGCAACTCCAGAGACTGCATCTCATTGCAGTTAGGGAGCTGGACCTCCTGTTAACAAAAAATATTGCCTTGCTTACATTAAAGGGAAAACAGACCCACCAGCTTCTGAACTTTGATACCAATTCTGCAGGATCCTTCTAAACCTATCATTTCTTTCCATTAGAAAAATCACCTGCACAAATCTTTCAAGAAATTATCAAACAAATACTATTTCCTCTTCAGAGTTTAAATTATGTCTTGAATGATTCCCTACACAGTGTTCTTTACTTTCTCCCTTTCACGTTGCTCCACCAGAAACTACCCTCTGTATCTTGAATAGTTGAATACCTAAATGCCCATATTATGTGATAATGACTAACTCCACATACAGACCCTGAAGCCATTATGAAGAGTTATTGAACAAGACTTGAGCTGCCTATGTGCTCATTCAGAATGAGATAAAAGCCAGACAAGTGCCTTGTAGAGTGAGTCAGTCTGGTTGTCTCATTGTATCACCTCTTACATTAATAGGAAACACTTAGAATGGGATCTCAACAGTTTTCTGGAAGCTTTCTGACTAGTTACTGTGAATATATTTTTTCAGAATAATTCTTTTCCATAGGGTGTACAATATCTCGTTTGTTTTCATTTTATTGGTTTTGAAGAACATCAATACATATACCATATTTTTACTTGAATATTTGAGGAGAGTGTTTGGCTTGCTTGCAGTTATAATTTTTTTAGGGACACATGTAATGAAGTGTCAATGTGTTTTGGGACAGTTCCAGCCATGAATATTTTTAGTGTGTCTGACCTCAGTGTCTCTGGTAGAAGATACCATCACCGTATCTTTTCTGAAGGTACAGGTAGGCAAAGAGGCTTCTTCTCAAAAAATTAGCCATAATGAAAACTGATTATATTTTAATGTACAGGGATTTATTTTGTTAAATGGCTTGGTTTGCCCTCTAGTGGCAGTGAGTTTGCAGCTGATGGACCCCCAGGAAGCGGCCAAGAGGAGCACAGAACATCACTAATGGATTTTTTTTAACTCTGTTGTTTGTTTTATGGTTCTGTCTATTTATCAGCCTCTACTGTGAGCATATAACTGTACAGAGAAGGCTTCCTCTCACCTAGAGGTCAGGGTGAAGTGTGAGTAAACCTATTTCCTGCTGCTCCATTCCCTCAAGGGTAAAACCGTAGAGGAGATTACTGAATCTCTTATCTAGAAGGTAAATGCAGCAGCAGCTGGTAGGAGCAGAGGGGGCTGCAGTTTGGTTTCCTGAGGGTTTGCTGTAGGAATCTGTTCAGCTTGTTGAGACACACTTGATTTTGTAGTGCTTTCCTGACAACCCTGCTTACAGACTAACAAGGGAAAAATAACCCCTACTAATAGCATAATGAAGAATTCAGGCAAAGAGAAGAACTTAAAGTGGGAAAGGTCTTTTCATATGAAAGAAATCTTTTGGGGAGGGAATAGGGTGATGAAACCCAGTAGCTGTGAAATTGCTGTGTGATCACCAAGCAAGAAAACCGCTTGGTTTGTCATTCAGAAAAATTATTGCAGTTTTCAGTCTTGAGGCATTAGTATAGTAAGTCAGACTATGCCACACATTTTATTTCTCATACACTGTTTTAAAAGATCTAGCAACATTTTTGCAGCAGAAAAAACTTTTTTCCCCTTTTTTCCTTAAGTGCATATTGATGTGGAGGTAAACAGCAAGGCTCATGTTTTCAGTGTTAGTGCAGCTATAGAGGAAGTGGTTGACATTTAAGGATGATATAATGAGGACATTACCAGGTATCTTCCTCAGGGCGCTGACTCTGGGTGATGCCACTCCATCTGTATTCCAAACACCCATGACTCAGGGCCATTGGTTTTTAAAAGGCACTATTTATTAGCACCTTGATTGCCTTAGGATGAAGTGCTTGTAGAGCAGTGGAAGTGTAATGAGAGCCTTATTGGATGAGGGACTTCCCAAGCTAAAATATGAGTTTTGGCAGCTTGGCTAAACAAATACTTTTCCAGCTAGCAGTTGTGAAAATCTCACACTGTCTACAGCCCAGAGGTTATGCAAATGTAAGCTGTTGTGGCACTGCTTGTCTCTTCTGCTCCATATGGAGCTGCAGTTAAAAGGGGACTTGATGACTGGAACAATGGTGAAGGGATGGACACAATTACAGGAAATATTTCTATTGCTGTTACAGGGCCATTCAGGCATACAGTCCTGATCATCTAATCTAAAAAAAAATTCAGATGCATATATAAATAATTAAAAAACCTCCTTTAAAATGAGACTTTTAAGGAGGAACAAGTTCAGGAGGAGAAAAACTTACACATTTCAACTACTCTTCAGCACTGCTGAAAACATGCAGCAGGTGAGTGAAGGTGACATTCAAATGTTTGTACCATAAAGGATTTACCCTTAGAATTGATAATAGAAGCTGTGAAAGCAGTGAGAAATCCTTCTTAATTATTTTTATGTTTATATTGACATGATATAGAGCCATACTATAGTCTGAGCTATGATTCTGCTTGGCCAGGACAGGGTTCCGTCTGCAGGTGTTTGTTCATGTAAAGCTGCGGGCTTGGTAGAACACAAAGCACAGAGCTTTGCCTGTGCCTATAACCTAAACCATGACCTTTAATTCAGCCAGTCTGTGCCTACTCATTAAGAGAAAGCTGAAACGGGATACCAAACGATGTGCAAAATTTAGTGCTTTGAGTGCTTCAGATCCTTTGAGAAATAGAAATTAAATAACTTCATCACAGCACCCCTGGAAAGCTCCTCTGTCCCCTGCCCGAGTGAAGAAGGTGAGGCAGAGAGCAGCCCGCAGGTGCTGCAGAAAGAATCTGCTTCCCAGGGCAGTTTGGGGCTGTCACATTGCGCCTCGCTCTGTGCAGGAGGGGGACGTCGGCATCCCAGCATTTCTCATGAGTGGAGCAATCCATTTTGTCGATCTACCAGCTGGCCAAAAGGTGGGGGCAGTGCCAGGTTCCCTGTCTGCCTGGTGCTAACCAGCTGGCCCTGGGCATGCTTAGGAGCCTGCAGAGCCAAGCTGAAGGCAGGAGGCAGCGCGGGGGAGTTGGCTGGTAGCTGGACTCGGAGCTGGCAACCTTACCCGGCCCAGGAAGCAGTGTAATCCGTATGGCTGCAGCTGGGGATCTGAGGACTTGGCAAAGGGGGCAGCCTGCCTGCCAGATTTATTTTGGTCTGTCAGGCAAGGTCACCAATTAATTCCTCTGGAGCATTTCAATTTGGTTGCATAAGGATTTTCCAATGTGAAGCTGTAGTGTTGTAGAGACTGATGCCCAGCTTCACAGAGGAAAGAAAAAGACTTAGATACAATTCAGGTGCTTATACTCAAGACTGAAATCCTTAATACTCCCTTCTGTACCTTTAAATAGTGAAGTCTTTTAGTGCCTAACTTTCACAAGCTGTAGAGCTCTCCAGCATCCTAAAAAGCAGCCTTGCCTCTGCTCAGAAACGGTGGAAAATCTGCAGGGCTCAGCCCCTTCTCACATGTAAGACATGAAAAGAACCACACAACTTGCTCTTCTCTCTGTACCCCTTAATCTCTACCAGCAAACCCCACAAAAGCCCAGCACCTGTGATTATGCTTATTCAGTGTTCCTGCCTATTTTCATTCAATGATTTAACAGGTTGAACAATCATCTGAGATGTGAGCCTCCTTCCCTGGTCCACCGTCCCCCGGCTGTGTTTCAGAATGGGCAATGTAGGTGCCAAAACCTAGAAGGTGATGTCAGGTGTGGAAACCTGCTCCCAGGGAGCCCAGGGCCCTGTGAAATGGGATGTGTATGACAACACCTTCAGGATTTCCTACTGAAGTCTTGGTAGGTGTTGGGCTGGAGGGGAGGATACCTTAGATCCCACCTTAAGTGCTTACCTGTCCTTAATGACAGAATTCAGTACATTGCTCTGGGGACAACCCCGTGCTCTGGCTTCAGACACATGAAAATTGGGTCTTGTAATACAGCAACTCGTAATGGCAGAGACAATGGTGACTCATGGTGTAGATCAAAAGGAAGTGGTGTTATTTCTCAAAGGTGAAATGACATTCAGAGGTACTGGTGTATCTGTACTGAGACCGCAGTAATGTAGGCAGGTTAATGCCACGGTGAGACAAGCATTTGTCTGCCAGTTCTAGCCCCAGCCTCAGTTAATCTCTTATGCCCATAGTGAATCTAATCTGTATATCATCCCCCAAATCATGAACAGATCTTGAATATTAATAGTTTTGTTTTGACCACAGAAGCAGGAATCTGAGTAGAATTCAAGCATGTCAGCTTATTCAGCTCAAATTCTTGGCTCTGTTTCTTTTGCTGTAATTATCTTTTTTATCAGCTGGCAAAAACAAAGCATCAAAGCAGCTCTAATTAGAGTAAATTCTCAACCACATAAGTGACAGATATGACCACGGTTACACAAGGCATTTAAAGATTGTTTCATATAATGTCTATAAGGAATGTTGAGTTACTTCTACTTGTGAAAGTTAAAAAGATACATGAAGGAAATAATGTAAAAAACAATGGAGATAAGTTTGGGGGGAGCTATTAACAATATTTAATGTGTTTTTCACCACTTACTCTGTTTTGAAATTAATTTCATTCCCAAGAAGATTTTAAGAGTCATGCAAATGTCCTGACACTTTAGTATGAAAAGAAACTGTGATCATTTTCCCAAGTGAAACAAACCAGCGATGTGGCAAGAGCTTGAAGATTATTATTTCAGCACCTTACTTTAGCACTATACTTGTTATAGTGACCCTTGCAGAGTTTATACAGGACTTGGGCTTTGATGGTCCAAGTCTCCAACTAGTATTTTTCTCCAAAGCACTCTCAATTTACCTAAAGACCAAATACACCAAAGATGGTGGAGAATGTGGCTTTTCAGTAAGAGGACCCAAGTATACTTGGGTTAGCTGCTACTGTAAAGATTTTGACTTAATTTTGCCTATAGTATGCAGATGGCAATTGGTGTCATCCACAATAATCCACAGAAGTTTTGGATGTTCAGACTTGGGTGTTCTGGGGCCTGAACTCCAACCTTGCCTAACATCAACATCACCTTTACAACAACTGTGTCAAAAGTGCCCTTGACTCAGCCTCTTTGTGATCACAGATCAGTGGAAGGCACTGCAGAAGGAAAGTCCAGAGAGGAGAGGGAGCAAGTTTGTAAAGCTCCAAAATCTTCAGCTCACTGACGTTTTAATCTGGGGTGCAATGTGAATTCTGCAGATCCTGAACAGATGGGGCACGGTGTACAGCTGTAGCACTGCCTGCTCTCCCAGGAGCAGGCTGAGGGCATGATGAGGTGCCTGCATTTGTCCTGACCAGACCAATGGACACATAAATAGGGAAGGAAAACTGGAATGGCAGGAAGAAACAGGCTACGGATACTGATAGGAAAGCTCTGTGATCAGATCTATTTATATAGATAATTCTTGCTTCCCAAACCCCATCTGAAAGGCAACTTAGTAATGTTAGGACAGAAGTGTTTGCTGTGAATTACAGCTAAGTGAGCTGCAAGCAAAAAAAGAGGGATAACCAGATTTTTTTGTACATTAAACATTTTCAGGTACCAAAATAACACGTTACACTGATACAGGATGAACCATAAGTACTATTTTTGAACAGCTCTGGATTTTCTTAGTAAAATGTTCTTCCAGTACTTCTTGCAGCATAATTATTGCCTGTCCAGCAATAACAGAAATAAGAATGTCTTCTGCAATGTCTTTTTCCTCTGGGGACAATGTGAAATGATATTCAGAATGGTACCAAACTGATACGTACTTACAGGAAAAAAAAACCACACAGTAATCAAGTGTGGAAATTAGAGGGAAAAACACCCCACCCCAAAGCTTGATTGGACTTTATGTAAAACTACCTGGAACGTATCAGACCTATAAATAAACCTAAAGGAAAAAGGTTTTAACCATTGTAACTAAACAAAAGCGACAGTAGATGGCAGGAGAGACCTTGAGATCCCATATAAAGCTCAGATGGCCGCTAATAGCTACTCACTTCTGCAACCTTCTGAGCTGTCTCTGGATTTAGCCCTAACTACTGTATTTGCTAGATTCCTGAGGTTTCTTATTCATCAGCTGCACTTAGATCCACACAGTACATTTATTTTTAGGGACAACTAAAGTTCATTTAATAACTCATTCAAACATGCTGAGTAAAAGCCTAGCTCTGTTGAGTTTAACCATTGGCTTCAGTGGGGTTAGAATTGTAGATGTTATTTTTTTTTTTAATGCTCACACTGCGAAGCCAGTATTTCATTTCCAGGAGGAGTCTGGTATTAGTGGTTTTGTCCTTTCCTATCACGCTGCAGCTCCTTTCTCTGGAGCAGAATGATCATGCTTTTCTGAGAGTCACTGTGTCTTTTAAAATTAGTGAATCAAAAGAGCCAGGTCTGATGGACAAAAGGTTTGTTTTCTTTGTCTAGGATACAAAAGGCTGTCTCTCCAATAGCCTTTTGCCTATCTGTCTGTTATAGCACCATCCAATTTTAGGCTTTTATGAATAATCCACTAAGGTTTAACCAAAGCTGACCGTGAACAAATTAAGTATATTGTTTTGATTTTTTCCAAATGTATAGTTATTTTACAGTTGGATAAATCTGAAAATGAAAACCTTCAACTTAGCAATAAAATATACTCATGTGGTTAGGAGATCTAGTGGAAAAATTTACTTTTCATTTCTAGAATCACTGAAGAACTTGCAAAAGACATATGGGACTATAAATTCATAAGCATTTCTGACTCCATCAAGTAGGTAAGTAGTCATATCTTTCTGATGCAGAAAATGAGACACAGAAGTCCCCAGGCTCATGCAAAACCACATTACAGAGCTGCAAGGGCAGGATTAGGACGCAAGCCTGGCTTGTGCTTAGGTCTGCATCTTTTTTCTGACACTTTTATTTTAACAATACTAGAGTACCATAATTGCAAGATTATATTACTTGGTTACTGCAGTAAAGTCCAGAATTCATTAATACATATCATTGAGAAGCACTAGGAATGACAAGTAGAATGCATAAAAGCTCAGCCCATGTAGAACACATTTTAATACTCAGTTGGGTACATAGCTTTGGTTTGCTTTGTAAGATAGGACAGGCATGATTTCCAAATGAGGTTTAAATCTGGACTGCAGATATTCTCCCAGATGGGTTGGAAATGTCTGTGTGGTGCATTAGAAATTCCAGAAGGGCTTTTTCACACTTGTACTGCTAATGTTCTTAATTCCTTTGGCAAAATGAGCTGGTTCTAAGTCTTTTGCTTTGCTGTGCTCACTGCCAACCTCAGGCTTTACTAACGTTCATTACATTGTGATTTTACAGCTGCAGTGAAACCTTTCAGTCAGTCAAAGGCATTCAGCTGTCTCAGCAAGAGGGCACTAACGAACAGGAGCTGGACAGAAAGGAAAGCTGCCCCTTCGAAATGGAAATAATGAGAGCTGTGTCCCACCTGTGTCTTGTGCCGACCAGAGAAAGGTCTGTGCCTGGACTTTGCCAGTGACTGCTTTCCCCCTGGCTGAGCCTGCACCCCAGCCCAGGCTGCAGTGCTGGTGGAGTGATCGTGAGTGAATTCCCTGCCCTGTGAGCAGAATTTCTTCTCTTAATGATGGCTCTTTGCTGTTACTAAATTCCTGTTCTAGTATTTGAGCATGAAACTTCATTTTTCTTCTCTACCTACTACCTTTGTCTTATCTGGAGTGGTTGACTGGCAGAAGTTTCTCTTTTGTAAACAAACGGATTAAAGAGAAAGGTGTTGGATTAAAGATGACAGTCTGATCCTATGAAAGTCAATGTCAAATCTCCCATAAGCCACAGTGAAAACAATACCAGGAAGAAAAGAGCTCCCCAGGTGTAAGACTAGTGTGAGTTTAAAGGAAAGTGGAATGCAATATTCTTCATCTCCCGTCTTCTGATGAGTTAGTAAAACACAGCTTTTGTACAGGGAATTTGTGAATGCTTTATAACAATGAAAACACAGGGCAAGGATTCATGCTACTGGTTTTAATTTGAAGATACATGCATGAAAAAAAGCTGTTGAACAGAGTGCTGGCTATTTGTATGTATTTTCAAATGCAATATATAGACTAAATTAAGGCTGGGGGAAGAGAAAGAGGCAGGTAACCACCTTTTGCCATTTGCAGGTTATCCTCAGGAGAGAGGTTTGGGGCAGAGGCAAATGCACTCGCTCCGGGGTGTGCACCAGGCATCTGGTTGAACAAACTTGTAATGGCTTACTTCTGGAAGTAATAATGTTGTGGCTGTACATGGAGAAAAACTGGGCCTTTTCTGACTTGAAGTTAGTGGCAAGCTGGACTCGAGAGACTAAAAGAAGTACCTCCATACATTACTCATGTTTCTGCTCTTGAAGGAAAAGCACTGTGAAATGTTATGCTGTAATTGTTCAACTGTTTAGTCTTCAATCAGCTTTCTGATAGATCAGTTTTTTTAGTTAGAAAGAAATGTATTTTCTTTAATGACAGTTTCCTGCCAGGGTTTGGGTTCTGCTGTACCTTGCCCACACTAAGTCTTCTCTTGGAAGAGTGTGCTGGCTGCCATTGCCTGTTATGGAAAACATACCATGGCTCAGTGCACGGCTGATTTGTGACACAGGGTGAAGAGATATTGTGCCATTGCTTGGGGTTGGAAGGTGCCACCTATTCCTGGTCCCCTGGGGTGGGAGGGAATTACCTTTCTGCACAGTGAAAGCTAGCAGATTGACTCTTCACAAGTTAAACACAGTCTGACTGTCCTGCTTGCATTTTATTTTAGCTTTATGATGCTATTGATCTTACATATCTTTCTATATATTGCTTTCTGGAGTATTTGGAATGTTACTTGATGTATTATTGTTCCCTGAAGTTTTTGAAGCCATCATTTTCATAAATATACAATAGGAGATGGTAAAGCAAAAAAAAAGTTCCTATTCACACTTTTAGTTAGTTCATGAAGCAACAGCACATCCATTGAAATTTAAATGAAAATGGGGACTGTGTCACACACTATAGCTCTCTGGAAAGCTACAGTGGGAGCCTAGCAGTCCAATTCATTCCTTTGTAGAATGTACTAAGGCTAATGGTCTTGCTGGGAGTAAAAAATATTTTTTTGCAGAACGGTTCCAGGAACAGACGTTGCTCTTTACCAGAAAACATAAAAGAAAACAAATGCTTACTGTGTCTTTAGTATGCTAAATATGAAATTCTTTGCACAATGGAATGTTAGCAGTAGCCATAATCATGTTTTCCTGTCATCACCTAGTGAACATAATTTTGAGAGAGGACTGCTGTAATTATATCACAGATAAAAGGGAGCAGAATTTCTGTATAATATTATAGTTGGCCTGATTGTTTTGTTGATAGGGAAAAATAAAGAGAGACCACATGAATACTTATTTAATGAACATATTTATTAAGCAGTGCAGACTGTACATAATTCATTTGACTTTGCGGTAGGCTTATTTTCTTCAAGCACCTCTCTTAATATTTTACTACAGCTATTATGTTCCCTTCTTATCTGTCCAGCTACTCAATTATTTGTGTAGTATGTCTATAGCACAACACCAAAGCCTTTAGCTTAACTACAGCCGCCAGTGCAGGTACAATCAATGTCAGCATCCACAGACTCCACAACATCCTCAAATGCAGATTTCTTATCGCTGCTTTTCTGCCATTCCAACAGGCTTACAGCAGTTTCTGTCAGAGGAGTGAAGCCATTGTTAACTAACATCAAGCAAATTAACACATTTCAAAGAAATACTGTTTTGATGGCTGTCAACTCCCTCATCAAGTAAAGAATGAAATCCAGCCCTCACGACTGACATCTAACTGACTCATTGACTTGGAGCAGGATTTTCATCCATGATATAATTACTGTAATACTTCCCTAAAACCAAAATGAATTACATTTCATGAAGCACAAAGACAGCAGGAGACTGTGAAAGTGCTGGAGGTAGCCCCTGTCAATGTAAGACCACCACGTACCAATCCACATCAGCAATCACTTTTTATGTTAGTGCTGCATGTCACTGGGTATTTCAGCTGACTATTTCTCAAAGTTCATTTCTGAAGGGTAAGCCCTTTGGAGAATTTTCAGAGGTTCATAAACTTCTAATTAAAGTTTCCCATATATTGTGAAATCTGGCAGAGCATTGTCAGTTGCAGTATTAACCTTACCACACTGCTTTATCAACAGCAGCTTGAATAAGCCATATCCCTTAATGCTCAAATAATCTAAATGGAATAATGATATTCATCCTCCCAATAAATATGCCTAGCTAGTTGGAGGTTTATCATTGCATCTGGAAGAATATTAGGACATCCATTTTAGATTAAGTTTGTATAATGAGAATGCATAAAGCTTTCATAATTTTACTTCAATTTGTTTTATTCCTGAGTTGGACAGTACATTTATAATATGCAATTTCTCATCACAGGGAAATATGGAGACTGCTGTATGAGTTCAGGTTGTATCAGTCACTTATCTTCTGAAAGGTTAACACTCTCCTTGGCTAAATTACTGTCCAACATTAAGCGCAGGTTTTGCGTAATAAACTGGATAATAAATATTTCCCAGAAAGATGCTGGAGATGCTTTTAAAATATATATATTATGTTTTCAGGCTGTGAGATGAGAAATGCTATAAAATGTCTGAATTCTGTGTTTTATGTACATTATGTCTCTTTCTCTTGGGCACACTGTGGGTCTGAGCACATTCATATCCATGTAGGAAATAGTTTCCTTGCAAACTGGATCATCGCTGAGTAACTATGATCCCCATGGGTAGGCCTTGTGGCATGTTTGAAATATAAACCAATATGTGGACTTAAACTTGGAGTGATGCCTGCCTCAGTCAAGTTCCTAAGGCTACAGTCTTGCTGATTTGGGGACAACAGGAGAAATTCTGCATCCTTCTACTTCATTTTATCCTGCCTCTGCTGGTGACAGTGATGGGGTCCTTCTGTTTTGAAACATCAAACTATCATGTCTGAGTTCTCATATAAAGAGTTGAGAAAAGTTCTTTGTCCAGTGTATGTGTGTTCCTGGATTGAGAAAGATGAGGATTTCTACTGCTTCTACTGCTTCTCCAAGTCATAAGACAAGGAAAGAAAAAGAACAGTTTTTAAGTGCTGGCCTTGTATTTCTATTGATCCTTAGCCTAAGAAAAAGCAATCAATTTACCAAGCTAAAGAACAATAAATAGCATGTTTTTTCTTCCTTTTCTCCCTTCTCCATTTTTGCTACCTCCTCCTTGGCATAAATAGACAAATAAATAAATAAATAAGCCCTTGATTAGAAATGTTGCTAGCAGACTTCCCAGTCTCTGCTTTGGTAAATGAACCAGAGAAGCCTGCAGTTGCTCTAAAAGCAGCACTGGCTGCAACAACTAACATATCTTTTTTTTCTGATTTTCCTCTTTTCTCAAACAGTTTTGTGAGAGAATGAGACAGCTTTATTATAGCCTAATATTCTGAGGCAGTGAGTGGTCTGGGGTTATGACACTTCAGAGATACAGACTTGGATACACAATAGAAATCTGTGAAACATGGATATATTAAGATTTTGGAAAGGTTTTTTTGTTGAGGGTGGGTTTTTCTATTCATGAAAGAATGCATCTATTCTCATTTCAGGGAACCATGAGAAAACTATTAACACTATCACTGTGCTACTTGTTGAATAGGCTGTTGCAGATGACTATTATAGAGAGATCCTCCCTGCTTTTATGGCTGCTGATTCAGCACATTGCAGATATTAATAACACAAGCAAAGTGCAAAGTTCTACATAGATGTTTAAATTCAGACATAAAATACCCTGTCCTCTCCAGTACTACTCAACACAGGGGTGCATTGGCTCCAGCGAAACTACACTGGATTATCCCAGCTAACAATGGATTTGGCCAACAATGGTTAACAGAGAACAAACCGCTTCACTAGATACTTCCTAATGGTAGGTTTCCTTCTAAGCTATATAGGTATTTAATTGGAAGATTTAGGAAAGAATGCACCAGAAATATCTGTAGGTTCCAGGCTGGATTCTCCTTCCATGATTATATAACTTCAATGTGAACCTGTGTTAGACAGTGCCTCATATCCTTATATAAATGAAAGGAGAAAAAGGCCTGTGGTGCTTTTTTTGGGTTTTTTTTCCCCTTTTTTTTAAAGGTATGAGAATGTGTGCATAAAGTACCTTAAAATACAAACCATTTTTTGGAACAAGCTAGAGAAACTTCCAGCAATGTGTTTTTGCTGATGTATTGCACAGTGGCATAGCATGGCAGTCTAATCACAGCAGTCATGTCACACTACTTGACTGACTTTCAATTGCTTTGCTTGCCCTGGTCTACACAAAATTGCAGGCAGTAACGTGCATAAAAGGACTCAGTGTTGCTTATCTCAACTTTATGGAGGTCCTGAAGACATGAAAAATTTTATTTTGTGATTTTATTGATCGCTGCTGCCCCTTCTACCACCTCAAATGTTTTTCTCAGATGGTGCTACCTGCCATCACCTAACCCAGCTTTTAGCCGGCCAGCACTGTCAGCAGTTATAGCAAATACTAATGGGATTAAAAACAGCAGCTCAGAGAGCAGCTGGAGCAACACAAGTCTGTGCATGGCTGTGCTGTGTTTTGTTCTTTCGAGTGCTCTGACAGCTCCTGCAGTACGTGACACGCAGAGGGAGAAAAATACCGTACCTTTTGGGAAGCAGTGGAAGCCAACCTTTACTGAAGCTTTTTCGATTGGAGTACAGTCTTTCATACATTTCAGTACTGGGTCAACAGAGTAGCACGTAGATTCCTCACCATCAATAGTAGGATTTCGATTCAGCTTCACATAACTGCGCTGCAGCTTGCACCCTAAGAGGAAAAGGAAAGGTAGTTAAAATTGTAGAAATAAATCCCAATCGATCCTTGCAATAATAAAGGTCCATATTTTCTCCTCAGCTTTTATTAAAACACAGGTATCTGACAAACCATTTTCACAGTAGCGAGGTTATCGAGATAGGACAATAATAAGTTGAGGAAAGAGTCTGAAAGGGAAGCTATTTTTAAAATCTAATTGCACAATATAACCCAAATGGAATCATGTATACTCAGTTTTTTAGAACTACATAATACACAGAAAATAACCTCTCATGTCTGAAAGCTATTAAGAATAGATACTGCAAGCACAATGGCTACTTCATTGCATTAGGAAAAATGTCAACCGTAGTGAATGGATAAAAAAAAAGGCAGCATTTATATAATAACATCAAGGATAATTTTTGTATTGGATGATTTTTATAATGCTGCAATTATCTCACTAGAAAGGTATAATGTAACTTAACAGGATCCCAGCTATGACTCTGTTTCCTGACACACAGATAAGTACAATTCTGCTGCCACTGAAGTCAAGGAGAAAACAACCATTAACTTTAATAAAATTATTTCAGGTCCAAGGTAAATGGAGACCTACCAAACAAAACTGTATTGATGTTATAGGAGTCTAACATTATTTTTCCAGCTACATGTGAGATGAAGTTCTTTACTGTAGGAGTAGTTCTAAATATTTTCCTGCACCCTCATATGGTGCAGAACAAAAATGAAATTTTTTTGTGCTTTGGAAATTCACATGACTGTATTATCTGACACTGCATTTGTAGTTTGCAACTTGTGTGGTTAAATTAAGTCTGCAGACAACAGCTGAAACTGTTTTGATACAATGGTGAAAATCATACATTTTTTCAGTGGGAGCAGGATTAGGGCTAATTTTGCCTCTGAAGAAAAAAGCTACTCAGTGTAAGAAATAAAAATCAATTATTTAACGATGAATTGCACATGAGACAAAGACTTTTGCTGGAGTATATATTCTCTGTATTCACAAGCAGTGTTTTAAACAGTCAGTGGTTAATAAAGCTAAAATGGATACATATTGCTATTGAAATTTCTAAGTAAAAGATATCTGCTCCTTAAAAAAACTATTTTCTAGCTTTCAGCAGAGGAAAAGTGAAATTACAATCTATCCAAGCATAAAGTTTTCCCAGATACACTCACCACCAGAGCAGGTTTCTTCCAGCAATACCCATGAATGAACAAACGCAGAACAGCTGTGTGCCAGCCTGTGGTTTGGCATGAGGAGTTCATTGGCCTTTTCCCTGTCATTATTACCACAAACTCCGCAGGTCTTTCCTCTCATCCATGAAGCAACGGTAACCTGCAAAATAGCACATCTTTGTCGTGAATGCTGAAGTGCTGGTCTGTCACACTGGCAAGGTACTAGGCAGAAAGAAAGTGGTAACCCTGAAAGTAAGAACAGTACCTTAAGATTTACACCATCAAAAGTCGCCTTCTTCAGTCCCAGTTCTGGAACTTCCACGGTAACAGTTGCTCCATTTTTATAAATTTTAACATTGTCTGTAAAAAGATGGTGAATCATACAGTGATCATCTTAAATTAATGGAGAGACTGTGTAGCACAAAACTCACAATGGTTTTCCTTCACAATGATAATTTTGCTGCTACAGTTAAATATGTATATTTAACTGGAGAGGAAAAACAAAAATAGAAGAAATAACATATTTTCAAAAATATTCTACTGCTGTTACCTATAGTTGGAACCGACTTCTGTATACAGTGTGCTAAATTTTGAAATGATAATGACAGTGGTGCTCCAGCTAAAGGTCTGAACCAAAGCATCTCTCTGTAACTATAACATGAACATTTTTTCTGAACAATCACCAGCCTGGGTGTATGATAAGAAATGGCTTTATTCACCTGTCAGTTATGCTGGAGGAAAGTAAGAGTGTATATACCATAGGAAACATGAACATAAGTCAATACAAATCTTAAGAAAGTAGTCTTTAGTTTTTCTTTGAATTAATTCCAATTGTGTTTTCTTTACACTGAGATTTTTCTGTGAAATTTATAAAAACTTGATATTTAGTTCCCAGGTCAGTCCTGGAAAACTGGGTATCGCAGCTTACCTTTTTCATACTCAGAACCTCCACTGTGTGATAGAACTCGTTCTTCATTGCATGCCACAAGGAGAGATGAATTTGAGGCAGGACAGATTGTGATGTTCCTTCAGAAAAAGCAAAAATCAAAGAGAATAAATTAGTGGTTAATTTAAAATGTGAAAAGTACAGGTATTTGTGACTATCTGAATTTTGAATGAATGAACAAGAAGTTTTCTTTCCAAAGTGCAAAATTCATTGGTACTTTGGGCTTTAACATTCAACCTTTAAAGAAAAGACAGGAGGGGGACTTACTGAGCAAGTTATCAGATATTGGTGGATGTGGAATTCAAGAAAAGAGTAACTACACCAAAGAGCCTCAGATGAGGATCCCTTCTGGAAGTTCTGTCTTTCCCCAGATGTCTCATTGAAAATCAGTTTCACCTTGGAACTAGAAATCTCCCACTCCCAGAAACTTTATACCTCATTTCTGAGCCCTCAGTATAAACCACACTTACACTGATGTTGTATTTATGTGAACCTCTCTTGAAAAAGACTGAGGATCAACCTTTTTTGTAGTAATGATGAATTTTGGGTGTTCAGTACAGTCTTGAACCACCACCAGGCTGCAGCTTTTATTGAAAGAATATGAATGGCTCACACGATCAAATGTTTTGAAATCTCTCTCCCTGATTTCACAAGTAGCTGCAAAACAAAACCAGAAAAGAAATGGCAGATATGGCCACTGTTTATGTTGCTGTGAACTATTGAAAGACATCCCTATGAGGCTGAACTACCCAGCAAACAGGAAGGAAACTTCCTCACCTTCTTGGCAGAAGCCAGAGTCTATAAGGACATGAGAACACTACAAAATAACTACCTGCCATAGACTATATGAGTATTGATTTTGATTACGTGCCAAACACAAAACTCAAACTAACAGGGACTAAAACGTACAAAATTCTTGAGAAAGTGGAAGCCGTAACAAACTGCGATAAAAACTCCCCACTTCCCACATGAGTGCCAGGCACCAACCAGGTAAGACTCACACGGCTGGCTTCTTTTTGAATAAAATAAACTGGGCAGAAAATACATGGACTCTCCTGTACCCATCTCATGCCTCTCAGTGCAGAGTTGGCACCTTCTCAGGAGGGGCAAAAAACAACCTCTAGTCCTTGAAGACAGGAGTGACTCCCAAACTCTGAATGTTTACAGCAGTTTGAAATCTCTTCATTCACCTGTCAAAAACCTGCTTCTCCATGAGGGAATGCACTGCTGAAAGCAGGGCTAGAGATGCTATGCTTCCCTAAAAGACCATTACAAGGAAAGGCAAGGCCCAGCCATGGCAGAGTATGGATCTACACACATTGCTTATTCATGAGACAAACATATAAGTAACATTTACATTGATCTTCTTGTGCTATTTGTGAAGCTATTTCAGGAAATAAATTCCAGGCAGTGATATCTCGAGTCTCGTAAGCTGGAGATGGGCCTAAGGGCAGAGTGAATGGCAATCGGAATCCCTGACAATAAAGTGTTACCTGAAAAAGCAGAAATGAAAATACATTAAGATAAATTGAACCATATGCTCAAGATATGACTGCAAAAACACCCCACTCTTTTCTTGAAAAAAAAAAAAACCCTTGAAGATGTATTTCTATGATTGCAGTTGTGTTAGCTTCTGCAGAATGCACCCAAACCTTCATCTTTTGTGAGGAATCATTATCATCTCTTCTAGTCATACTTCTCGACTTTTTGAGAGATTGTTAAGAACATTGAAGAGTAACTGATAGAGATGAGTTTAAGTGATATTTGAGTGACTTCTTAAAAAACAAGGTAACAAGTTGAGTAACTGAGATGATGGATGTGTTTGGAAAACTGAATATCATCCATTAAGGGCTGAAAACCAGCATGTTCAGCATTGGGGTAAGATCCTTCACTGTAGCTACAAATTATATTTGCCAAGAGAATCAAATGAATGCCTAATGCGCCTACTTCTTCATTATCACACGTTAAAGATCCCGCAATACTGAAGCACCATGGAGGGTTAAAGACACACTAATTTCTGTGTGTGAATAGCTAGCTGTTAGTAATTTACCAGAGATCCATAGGGGAAATTTTTCAAAGAGCTGCATAGGGATTTGGTGGAGAAAGACCAATTAATCAGTGGGACTCTTCAGACCCTGCCTGTGCAAGCTGCTCTGAGAGGGTGACTGACTACTCCAGTTTGGTTAGAACAGATTTGTGTTTGTGGCTTTCTCAGACCAGTCACACCAAGCATGGTTACTGCAAATGTGGGACTGGAGTGCCAACGCACACAGATGCTGTTTGTGGCTGCAGCAGAATGCAAAGTGTTCTCAAGGCCCCCACTATCTGCTCTGAGACCCTCATTCAAGAACTAGTCACACTGGGTAAAATGCATAAAGGTTTGAGTGCAGAGCAATGATACTTGAGGCAATTTGGACCTCACTGCTGTTCTCAGAATGCAAATAAAGTATTTGACTACAGAGTCTGATTTTCAACTTACTACTGCACTGGACTAAAGCAGCACAAAATCAAGAGGACTGTTGTATGTATTTGAACACCCACCTAATGTAGTCAGGTATACAGCAGCTTCTCTAAAAGGGAGTATTTTGCTTTTTGTTTCTTTACATTAAGTGTCAAAACATTCTAAGTTGAAAATCATTCAAGGTAAGGAAAAGGAAAATAAATATTTAACGTACCTCAGGAGCTTTAATTACTGTATCAATTGTTCGTGGAGATGTTGCAGCTGCTCTTACTATAAATTCATGAGATGGATTTCTCTGATGTACTTCTGAGAAGCCCAACACGAGTGCTGCACCAGGAACGTATTGCATGAATCTAGAGATAAACAAGATGTGACAAACTCAGGTACATGAACAAAAGCACACATGGGACGACAAGGGCTACTGGCAGATCTGAAAAATCAGGAAAAAATGGAAGAACTGAAAAGTCAAGGAAATAATACTTTGGGTCAAATTAAATGGTTGATTTTATCCAGAAGAAGTACATTGGTTTTATTTTGCCTATTTAAAATGGTTATTTTTTGAGACTGAATAGAAGAACATTTTAAAACAAAAAGGCATTTTGAACCGAAATATGAAATGATTTAATATGGAAAATGAAATCAAGCATAATAAGTTTTAAAATATTTGGGGGCTATCATTTAATATGAAACGTGGACAAAGTAGAACACATTCGTTAAATACTTGTGTGCCACTGAACTTGTGGTTTCCATCCAAACACTGCCCAGACAAGTATGTTTGGGTTAAAAAATTTCATCCCATTCTTTTGATGTTTTTTCAAATGCCAAGTACGGTAAAAAAGTAAAATAGAAACTTATGAAAGAATGAATTACATACACTGAGCTTGTCTTTTTTATCCAGGATGGAAGCTTTCCCCATTGTACCTTCAGCTGTGCAGCTGGCTTCTTTGCCAGTTGTCCTGTGGCAGCCACGGCTGCTATCTTGTAATCCCGGCACTCCTTGCCCCACCTCAGTCTGGCCTTTATAAACAGGGAAACAGTCAGCCAAATTTCAGAAAAGAATCCCAGAAAAAACCTTGACCATTTCAAAACACAAAATTTTCTTTCACCAATTTGTGCGTTGATGCTTAATATTTCCAATCTTTCTTTTGCTCAAAACAGGCTGACAGAGAAATTTTGACTTCTTCATGCAAAATCTGAGGCATAGTAGGAAAAAGGTTTGGTGGTCTGCGCCGAAGTACATATACATGTTCCTGTCTCAAAACAGACACGGAAACATGCTGAGATTTCCTTAGATGTGGTAACTTCTTAATCAATATGTATTTTTTCCTAGAAAAGGACTGCACTAAAATTTCTCTTCGCCTTTCCCAAGACCTCCTCATTTGAACCCAACCCACTTTCTTCAATAGTGAATATCCTGCTGATTTTGTTAATTACAGCTGCAAAGAGCAAAGGTTTGTAAATTTCTGCACAAAGATCTCTTACTCTAAAAAGGGCATGGGAAGCACAGGGATATGCAAAAAAAGTAAAGACCAGTCCCTTCATTTATGATGCTCTCTCAGGCATCAAGCCATTACCCAACTTTGCTTTTTTCATCTTTTCATAGAAATCCTAAGAAATACAACACTGTAAATGCATTTGCATTATGCGTCTTTTGAAATCTCAGTATAGTCTGACTTGAAAAGGACTGAGGAGGATGATACAACTCCATCCAGAAGGAGTTCAACTCCTAAGTGAATGGCCCATACAGCGACCAAATCCAGTGTCCATGTTGTTATTAACACCCTGCTCTAACTAACTGAGCTACTGCTGGGGTCAATAAATTACACACAGAAAAACAGGCACATTCCTGGACAAGAAAACTCATAGTAGAGCAAATAATAAATAGTGGTAAAGAAGGCAATTTTTCAAATATTTTTATGCTTCTATGGGTTATATTTTGATTTATCTTGAAAATCAATATTTTTTGCCAGATTTTGAAGTGTCTGAGTAATTTTTTTTTTTTTACTCATCTATTTTTAATTCAAAAGAATGGTGGAAGCTAGGAACATTTTCTGAAATTTCACCAACTTTGTGAAACATTTCAAAATAAGTATGCCTTTCCTGTTTAATGCTCCTAATCAGCAGGTTCTCTGTGCTTACTCTGGGCTTTGTAGATGTCTCTCTGTGCAAAGCTGCCTGTGCACTTACCTGTGCTTTCAGAGGCAGTATCACAGCATCAGCACATGCTTTCCAATCGGTTTCAGCCAGCTGAACCACAACTAGTTGCACATCAACTTTGGCAGCATCAGAACGAACATATGCTGTAGCTTGATAACCTTGATTTCTGTTGTCACTCCTTACTGCCTGTGCCACAATCGTAATGCCAGGTGGAATTACATCTCCCAGGAAGTTGCGCTGAAAAACAGCCCCCAACCATCTGTGCTTAAGCATTTCTGTGTATTCACCAGAGAGCCTGCAGTCCAGTTAATGTGTGCTGATAGCAGGCAGCAGCCCTTGTCCTTCATCAGTTTAGTTTGCAGTACATATTTCCATATCCCCGACAGTTAAGGATAAACTTGGTTGGAAACTTAATTATTTAAAGATGTGATTGTTTTGATGAGGGATCCAAGACTCTTCCAAGCTGTCTTTATGCATATAGTAAGATTTTGTTCATTATTCTAATGTTTCAAATAGCTGCCTACAGTGTGTACTAGAGACATTCCGAGCAGTACACACATTCACAACTTATTTTACTATACTAGTTTCTTCAAGCCAATCAAATATTTTGAAATCCTTCTTAGTACCAGAATTCCCCTAGACATTGCCTGCATTTGCAGAGCTATTTTTCCTACTGTTATGTAGATACCTTTATACAGTACAATTATAGAATACTAAGTGCATAATAAAGGTAAAGATGATCTGTGCTTAATGGGCCTTCATATTTACCAACCAGTACTGTCCATAGAAAGTCTGATTTTAGTTATACTCTGCATGCACTCGTGACCCCCAGTCTACATTTAAAAATAATTAAGCAGACTTATTTATTTCCTCCTCCTTTTTACCTAAAGCAACTGATTTTGCATTCTGGGCTTTCATGGGAAAAAGAAAATTATTTTCCTTCACAGCTACATTCCCTTCAACTTTTGTAATTTCCAAATCCAGGCTTTCACATGCTGCAAACACCTCCAGAAATGAAGGAAAAGAAACCAGCAAACAAAAGCCTGAACACAAGGGAATTTGAGAAATTTTTTTTTTGGGGGTGGGAGGGGAAATATCTCAATGAACTTTGACTTTCAATTTACAGACTTGACTTTCAGTGTCCCTCCTGAGCCTAACCCCCTCAGCTGGTTAGTGCCAGCACACCTACAGCTCCTTCTCAGCAGCCAGCTAAGCCTGGCTACTCTTGGCTACCACACTCAGAGTTGTACCTCATGTGTCAGGCTGGAGCCATGGCTGTGGTGGTGGATGCTGACTCTTTTGCTCCTCCTTGAGCTGTGGGCAGAATTTTCTCCGTGATGGTGGCTGCTGCTGCCACTGCTGCTGCTGCTGTTTCTGTGGCTGCTTCCTGACTCCGAGGAAGATGATGATGAACTGCTTGATCCTTTATGATCTGGATGCTATGAAATAAAAATAGGTTAAAAATCTGTGAGATGACCTCTAGTTTTACAGTGTAAATATCAAAATCAGAGATGTCAGCCTCCCTTTATAGGTAACAGACTTAGACACATCTAGAATGTTATTTTTATTTTCATATATGGACATGAAATATGTTGGGTTGGAATGTGCCTTGGATCTATCTCGACATTTCTGCTGAAAGACAGACTGCATAGACACTGATTGCAGATGGCAACATCACACTGTTCAGGTCTAATGCTAGGGAAAATGAAAAGTGGCATTTAATAAGTGGTCAAATATATCCATACCCAGAAAAAAAAAGAGATTACAATTTTATGAAAAACACTATAAATCATCATCTTCCTCTCTCACAAGCAGGATATGTAATAGCTGTACAGGTGACACCTACAAAAGCCACTCCATTATCACCCTTCTAATATATGCTGAAAATAACTTGTGCCATAATGCATAGTGAACCTGGTTTCTGAAAAAATCCGTGTAATGATTTTGCCATGGTTGCCTAAGAACTGTGGACATAACTATTCCCATTGGAAGGTCCTGATGTTTTATCATTTCCCCGTGGTCTTTCTTAACCTAGCTTTGGCTGCATTGTACGTTTGTGTGTCCTGACACAAATTTGAGGATTGCAAGTGCTGCAACACCAAAAAGATGTAGTGTAATGGCATTTTAGTAATAAATCTGCTTTTTTTTTTTCATCATCAATATTGTTATTGGGTATTATGGAATGGTAAAGGGAAATGGCCCAAACAAAGACCTTCAGTAACAGGCTTGATCACATCAGCTGTAGCTACCGTGGCAATGCTCACTTGAATTAGGCACCTACCCAATGGATGTGAGCAGACCTGAAGCGGAGACTGTAGACTTTTGGAAGGTGGATGTCCTGCAAAATTCCAAAAGAAGTTATTGCTTCAGCTCAGTCAAGATCACCTCCTAGCAGAAGTCAAAGTATTAGATGTTTTACCCATTCTGTAGAAATGTCGTGGCCGCTGGCACTGTTCACTTGGGACTTGACGTGTTTTGTCTCAGCTCGTTTGTCAGATTTGCTGTGACGATGGGAAGCACCAGAGCTTTCGCTGCTGCTGCTCCTGCTGCTACTCTGTGTTTTAGACTTCTGCTCACGGACACTTCTCTCTCCTTCAGCAGCACTGGTAAGCGGAAATGATGTGGTCTTGGACTGCTTCTTAGCCTTATGCTTTATACCAGATGCTTTGCTGCTGCTGCTACCTGCACTGCCTCTGGTACTGCCTTTGCTGCTGCTAATACTGCTGCTCCTGCCCTGGCTGCTGTTACTCCTGCTTCTGCTGCTCCTACTGCTGCTGTCCTTGCTGCTGATGCTGCTGTCCTTGCTGCTGCTATTCCTACTACTGCTTTTGCTACTGCTACTACTGCTCTTACCACCAGTGCTGCTGCTGTTACTGCTACTACTGCTGCTTTTGCTGCTACTACTGCTGCTTTTGCTGCTACTACTGCTACTCTTGCTGCTGCTACTGCTGCTGCTTTTGCTGCTGCTACTGCTGCTACTGCTCTTGCTGCTACTACTGCTGCTTTTGCTGCTACTACTGCTACTCTTACTGCTACTACTGCTGCTCTTGCTGCTACTACTGCTGCTCTTGCTGCTACTACTACCACTACTACTGCCACTGCTACTACTACTACTATCACTACTTCTGCCACTGCTACTACTACTACTATCACTACTTCTGCCACTGCTACTGCTTTTGCTGCTGCTACTGCTGCTACTACCACTGCTGCTGCTACTGCCACTGTCCCCAAAGGGGTAGAACTTCTTTTCTTTGGCTTTGGACTGCCCTGTTTTCAGATTTATCTGGGTGCCTTCCTGTGATGCTCTGTCATCAGAGTCGCTGCTGGAGGGGCTGCTCGTTGTACTCTCGGCACTTCCACTAGCGCTGCTGGCACTGGACGAGCTCCTATATTTTCTTGTCCCCTAGTCAAGGGTAACATTGGAAAAACAAAATTATTTTTCTGTGCTCCTGCAGAACGGCATAAGTAAAATCAGATGCAGACACCTCTGAATCTTTGCTGCCTTAGAAGACAAGGTGTATGCTTGATAACCTTCTTGCAACACATCACAATCATTCAAAGGCAATTTCATAATGATGTGTTAAATCCACACATAAGCAGACCAATACCCCAAACACTTTTGTTATAAAAAGCATACGCAGCAGTTGTTGACCACACAAGTACATGTAACTGGTATCAGTAATGACAATGTTGTAGCTGTCACTGTCTCAGGGCAGGCTGTGTAGTTGGTGTCAGAGCATTTTGCTGCAGTTGCGGTAGCTGGAAATAACAGGCTACTTTTTGGCCACACAACAGCTCTTTTATCTCTTACAAGAGATTTTCAGAAAAACATACAAATCCAACCTGCTCTGTCTAATGTCCTTCACTTGCAGAAAGGATGAGTGCAAACAAAAGACCTGCAGAAAGACTTGTGTACCCAAAACTCTGTCTTTATTTTCCATTTTGGCATAATACCTAAACAAAGGAAGCTACTTAGTGAAAGAAATATAAATAAACTTTGTGTAATGTCTCCCACAAATCCAGAAGTGGAATTTTGCAGCAGTACCTGATCATCAGTGCCACCAAGGATTTTCTTCACTTTTTTAATTGCTTCTTTTCTGGAAGATGCTTGTGCATCTGGATCTTCAAATGTTACTAGACGTATCATTTTTGTAGGAGCTTGGTCTCCTGCTTGAATTGTGACTTGTATTTTTTCAATAGGTGCCTCTGTATAAACTGAAATTGCATGAAAATTAGAATTACTGTTTCTATTAGCAACTGAATGAGAGAATAAGCCAATTTTACCAACATTTGTTTAGCCATTTTTTCTCAAATATAAGTGTTCAATGATTATTATTGGTATTGAGAAACTTTGTTAAAAATTTTCTCTAATAGCTAAAGCACATACTGGCAACCAAATTTTAAAATATTACCATGATACTGGATTCTTTTCAAGTCAATAAACAGAATGATCTTGCAGATTTAAGTTGAGCGAATTGGATTGCTTATAAAGATAAACCATGGGTTAGTGAAATAAACATCAGAGAGGAATTGAGGCTCAACCCTTGAACTCTAAAGAATGGCCCAATGGTTAGGCCATTAGTTTGGTACTTAGGAGACCCAGATTCAGCGGCCTGCTGTGCTTTTATTTCTTATGATCATGGATTAAGACATTAAGGACTAGATCCTGGCAGGGTTAATCCATAATTCCCTTTTAGAGTCTGGGTTTTAGAATGTAGCTACAGGACACTGCATCAGATCTGTTGCCCATGTCCAATTGCTTCATGCTTGCATCCCAAATCCAATGATTCAGGATGCATCAGACACACTCTGCAGGCACAGATCAGCTCTGCTTGACTCTGACCATGCTGAGTGACATTGCTGGGAGAGCTGGGAAATTGCTGCTCAGGTGAGTGGGGGAGAAATGGATTCCTGCTGTGAACATAGTCTGTTGCCAATACTGGCAGGCCTGGTACTTCCAGTGGTAGATTTAGTGGTACTTAAGGTGCAAAAAATATATATGTATATATACATCTGTATCTATCTATCTATATATATCTGTGTGTACATACACACAGCTCTACCAGCCACGCGCTATTTTCTTTTTTTGTGCCCAGTTGTACTTACCTGGCTTGAAGCTCATTTTCAGGGCATGCTCTCCAACTAGGTAATAAAGAGGCACGTTTTTGATAAATGCTGCATGTACACTCTTCTTCTCAATGCACACTTGAACTCCAAACGTACTTGCATTGAAGCACACAGACTGAACAAATGGCTCTTTTCGGGAAGAAGAGTGTCCAGAAGAAAAGAGATTTCTTGATGACACATCCTCTGCAGACTGTCTATCCTATTAGATAGCACACATACCAAGTTAACTCAGACAACAGTGAGAGGAATACCTGCATGTTATGCGTAATATTTTGGTAATAGTTACATGCACTTTGCAGGGGGAATCAACCAGTATATTAGAGATAGCAAGGCCGTGACATAGGACAATTTGGTTTTAAATTGGACAAAATTATCATCTGAATGGGTCGATTAGACTACCTACTGTAAAAAGAGCTTCAGGCTATAAGAATGGAAAATCCTATCACAAATTAACTCTAAATATTTAATTTTGTTTTCCTGGAATATTAGACAGTATTAACAGGTTCTTGATAAAAGTGAGTGTGTTTAAGACTGACTGGAGTTCTTTCTTTTGATTTTAATATGTCAGACAACAGAACTTTCAACTACGTACACAAAAATTCTGACTCGGATGAGGTCTGACATGAATGTGATGCTATATCAATTAAACGGTCAAAACATATCATATATTAAAACTTTCCACTAAAAACTATGTAATTTACATGTACTAAGCAATGCTTGCAGAAGAACAAATTAAAATTAATTAAAATTGGAATCAAATCCATGAAATGAAAACTATGATTTCCTGAAGCAATGAAGCAAATACCTAAAGACACATAATCATAAGCTTTCGTTTCACATGTAATTCAGGTTTGCAATTAAATTTTTTTATCATGTCTCACAAGATTCCAGCCTTGCATGAGCCCTACCAAAACCCCTGGAATTTCTGGAATTTCTAGTGATACTGGGAAATGCTCCACTCAGTGCCATTTTTCATTTGCTGCTCATTTAAGAATAACTGCAGAGTGCCAAGTTTTCAGGAAAGGCAGCACAGAGACACAAAGCAGGAGAAAGCTTGTTCCAGGATATTGGAAACTGCTATCACTGATAGCACATTTGTCTATTGACTTCTCCATAGGAAAGTGCTGTTCTTGTCCTCTGTGCATCTCTTATTTTATCTGAAAACCTTCAGAGTTGCAGGATGACAACGAAACCAGAATAAGACAGTTCTCACTCCTGTCAGTCTTTCACTGAACGAATAGTCACAGCGATGCCTTCCCAACTCTGCCCATCTTAGAAAGCCTATCCTGGCTTTTATGGAAACCTGGCTCAGGAAGTTGTGACACAAACTACAATCTGTCCTTGAATCAGGATACTTATAAGCATTAAATTCAGCTTTACAAGTCAAGCAGTGGAGCATCTTGTGGAACATTTGTGACTGCCCCAGGAATGTGATGCTTGCATAATGGTTGCAAAGTCTTTTAAAGATCATGGGCCTGTAGATGGCAGTGCAAAATTAATTACCAAAGAAAATGCTTTTCTCTAGAAAAAGTGTTGCAAGTCTGATGTATTACACTCCAGATTTTAAAATAATGTTACTATAGGGCTATTTGTGTTATTAGATTGAACTTGACTTATTTTGAGTGAAGCAGCATGGGTCAGAGATGAATTGTACCCTTTTCTAGAGAGAAAAGAAATGGTTCCCTCCTGTTTAAAAGCCCAAAAAAGAATAGTCAGACACCACATCAGTTACCCTGATGTTATCAGTCTCGCCTGATGCAGAATCTGAATTGAAGGACGTCTTCATTATGTCGGGCACTGCTTCAGGTAAAAGAACTGGAGTCATCTTACTAGCGGTCAAATCCCCAATATTTCGTGTAACAGCAAATGTCTTAGACCTGCAGAATAAGCATTAGAGGAAACGTGTTGATAAAGCACTGCTGAGGAAAAGACCTGAATAATGCCTTGTAGCCTGCACTCAGCACAAAGTATCATACCTTGCAAATGGCTTTACAGATATTTACTGCATCCTTCCTGTTAGCTGTGGTTTCAAGGACTGCTAAGAGTAAATAAAGACACAGACCAATCTCAGGGGCAGATAGCTCAGTTAGGCTTTTAGAATCATGTGTACAGGTTAAAAACATTGCAGTTGGTTGGGTCTTCATACTGTAATTCCATGAAAAACAGCACACTTAGAAGCCTGGCTATGGATTACATTATTAAATTTTTGAGTCTCCTATTTTGATCTCCTGGACTTTTAAGTTTTTAAACTCATCTTCTGTGTGTTCACTGCACTAGCCTTAGTTCTAATTTGACATTATATTTGGAAAAATACTACCAGAACTTCAAAAAAAAATCTGGGGACTGGTGGCTACTGAAAGCTGTTTCCTGTGCAATTCTTATTGAAGAAAGAATCATGAAATCATGAAGGAAGTGTCTCCAGCTTGATTTAAATTCACTAGTACTCATGGCTTGGCCATGGCTTGGCAAGACGTAACGGAGGGTTGTGCAGGAAGGTTAAGAGCCTATTTATGTAAATGCATTCAGTACATTGCTTCCACTGTTGTGAGCTCTAAGTGTATTAGTCAGGATCCAGGATAAGTGATAGAAGGTGCAGCATGAGACTCAGGCTCCCACGGCAAAATATCCTGAACCCCTGGCTTCATACCCCACATTCTTCATGGAACTTGCTACAGTGCTGTGAACTACGAGTTTTGTTTTGCGTCAGAGAAACATCCCGAATGCTGAGCGCTTTTGAGAGACAAAAGCCTATTTCCCTCAGCTATTAACACTGTGCTAGCTCTACCTTATTAGCCATTTATCAGCTAATATCCATCTCAAAATTCCCCATGTGCTCTTTCTCAAGGATGAAGCTGATCTCTTTGCCCTGGGGCTTTTGTAGTCTGCCAATGGAGGTGGCTGCTGTGACAGTGAATGGAAAGATGGTCTCAAAATGGTCTCTATTTTAATACGGTCCACACTGTACTAGCCTGAGCAATTCCAATCTAACCTATTTGAAAGATGAATTTGTATTCATTTGATAGCCCTCTCTTCCTCTTGAAGGCTCCTACCGTGCTGTGTGCAGTGTAAAGCACACAATTGCTCTTCATGTGGAACACCTCAATAAAACGTGTGTCACCTGTGGGCTTTGTTTTCTTTTCCATCTCTCTCTTTTTTTAGATAAGGACATGACAGCAACGCTCCACGCTGGGTGATAGGAGAACCTTGAAGAATGGAATCTGAAATAAAATATTCTCCCTAACAAGCTGAGGGATAAAAGAAAATACAAATCAACTTGCATTTCAGATGGCTCATCTGGGTAAAGAGACAAAAAGGGAAATGGTTTGATTTTAATCCCGTTCAATAATTCAAATGACCACTGAACTGCGGGCTGGGTCTCCAAGCAGAAAGCCCTGGGGTTTCTTTTCCATTTTTTTTTAGTATTTTTATGCCAATAGTCTACTCCTGCCACCTAATGAAAGCGGAGGATCGATTCCTCCCTGTTGAGCACAGAGAGCCGACAAATGTAGCTGCATCACAGGTGACACATGTCAATGTCTGCAGAATCACACGGCACAGTAAAAATAGGCTACAAGAGCCAGCTCTGGTGCTTTAACAAGAAAAAACAGTCACAAAGAAGGCCTAAAGCTATGGTATGAAAGAATCTGTTCTCTCTGATCCCACACAAGGAAGAAAAAATAAAAAGATTTTCCAATATGTATTAGTGCATTTTTGGATGAGAGAAGAAGCTGTGCTATAATATAAGCCAAACTCACTGCAGGTGTAAGGGACAAGCGACTCAGCTATGTTGGACCCACTGACGTTTCAGAGAGTGTGGCCTTACGTGCATCCCTAACATGGGGACAGAAGAGCTCAAATGTCTGTTTAAAACAAAAAAGCAACCAACAAAAAACTATTTTCCCAGGTTTTAAAACACAGCATGACATCACATCTAAATAAATGAGAAGCAAGAGACAATCAGCCAGCCAGGTCTTTAGCTCTCTTTCTGCTGTGGTGAAACAAAACCTTCTGCCTTTCCTATGCATCTTCCTTCCAACTTTGGTGCAAAGGTGTTATAAAAACAGACTTGGAGGCCCAGGTGTTTCCCTTTTCTGCCCCCCAAACACACCTTGCTGCCTCACAAGATCACAGTGTACACTGCCTCTTCTACATTTTCTGCTACACGTGGTGTAGATATGTTGGACAAAGAGTTTTCTAATTTCCTGGTTCATCTTATAAATAAGATGCCTATGTGAAGCAATTTCTGGTTATCCTACAGTTAAAACAAGCAAAAAACAAGCTCTATTCAAGATTATGTATGTACTTCAGTAGCCTATCATTATGAATATGTGGTATATTAGCAAAGTGCATTCTCTGGCAGCTCTCCATATTTATACTTTAATCACAAATCTCTAATTTCCCCTGAAATTTATTTGATTTTTTACTTCTTGTAAATTTTGTTTAAAAGTATGTTGAAGTAACCATCTGTAATATACTAAATAATTATGTTAAAGGAGCCTCAAAAATAATCATTATTTTTAATTAAATTTAACTTTGATAGGATTGAATTGAAACACATGCTATATATTCTCTCCATAGTACGATTAATTACTTTGCTCTGATTTTTTGCTATAGAGAGAGTTGAGCCCATAATGTGCTGATATGTCTTGGGAATGCAATCTCTCTATCACCAAAGTTTTATTATTTTTCCTTTTGAGTCTGTGATTACTTACCTGAATTTCTCTTTGGCTCTTGAAAATTTATATAAATCCCACTGCTGTGACAGGTTATAACCTGTATGGTGTGTAGGATATAAATGAACTTAATGCTATTGAAAACTCTTTGCTTCCTGTGTCTGAATGTGAGAGATGATGGGGAAAATAATATCACATCCTGCCTAGCCTTAACGACATGGGACTGTAGAAGGTAACCTGCTGACCATCAAGACAGTGCCCAATACTAAAATATTGTGAGCAGAGCTCACAAACACATGAAAGATCAATAGCTTTCTAGAACTATTTCTTTAAACAGTGAATTTAAAGCTAACAAGGGAAAGTGTCACAATAATCTCTAAAATATTGACTTCAATTGGATCTTTATTATTTGTTAGATCTATGCAAAAGGAAGAAAAAGACTATGTTACACTAAAATTTTTAACTCAGTTTATACAGCTCATCCCTCTCTCTCTATATATATATGTATATATATCTCCTTTCTCTCTACCATGCCTGCTTGTTTCTCTTCACACCTTTAAGATTTTACTTTGTTTGGTCTTTGACCTCCTCAGTGATGTGCTTCGATGTTACATTCTCTAGTTACTGCTTTGCCTTCACTTGCACTCATTGCTGTTTCATTGCTCTGTGTGGCTTCCACTGGCCATTTGTTTTGTAACAGTGAACGGGAATGCTTTTTGGAGAGAAATTGATGGTGCTAGAAGTCATCTAGTGAGTATTAGCTTTCTCATATACTTGGCATTATGGAGCTATTTCCAAGTGACTACTTCACTTTATAAATGGTAATGCTGCAGGGTCTAGAGCAGGGCTTGTGCTGGAACTCATGGGCTTTTCTGCTGTAATAGCTTGTTTCTGATACTGACTTACTTTCTGCTTTATGGCAATGCATTTAACCCTTTTTTGTGTCTCATTTGATCTCCCCTTAAGACAAAGGAGGAAAATATTTTTTATTTGTTTGTTTGCAGGGAGGATCCTTCTGCTAATATTTCTAGCTCTGCTTGAGGCTCTAAACTCCCTATCAGTATTCAATATTCTCATTTCAGTTCAGTGTCCTTATTGAGTTCATTAACATCTGCCTCACCCTCTCTAACAATGAGAACTAGTGAGAGTTGGTGCCTGCCATCCCCGATGACCTTAGGAGCAGACTGTCCTGGCCTCCATAAGAAACTGAACCAAAAACCCCATGCAACTAACTTTTCATCTCTGAAATGCTGAGACCCTCCCTACTCTGCATGGAGAGGACCTTATTACAATCACACTTGATGGAGTGGAGGAATTGTCTTAGAGAGGAGGATGAGATGTCAAATGCATGTCAAATGGTCTGTGACTATCGAAGGGCAAGGGAAAATACTGATTAGCCTAACTGGTGGCTAAATTGAGGAGAGCTGCAGAGCGTCTCTGGGCCAGCAGCCATGAATGCTAATTGCAGCTGGATCAAGCAACTGAACTCTTTTGTTACAGCTGTATTCCTAGAGCAGAAACTTGTTAACATTTCAGTGCTTTGTATAATCGCCGATTTCTGTTGTCAGTGAAGCTTTTTCCTTTGTGATGAATTTTCAGCTTCTCTTTCTCAGGTTTTTTTCATGTGTGTGCGTGTAAAGATTTTCTAAGTTTGGTCTACTCCTTTGATTCCTTGGACTTTCTTTTTCTTCCCTCTCTTTGCACTTGTCTTTCCATCTGTTTTCATTTGTTTGGCATCTGGCTACAACAGTTTTCCAGAGTGTATTGTAATTGCATGCACTGATAATAAATCAAGGAGAGCTAACAGGTAAGAAAACCAAATGGCAGCCACAGGGGAACAAGGTAAAAACATGAGAAACACCAAACCCTCTATGCTTCAAGGCATCAAATGCAAATATAGATGGGTTAACTGTTCTAACTGATAGGATTCAGCTGGCTTATATCTTACCTAGTGTTTCCAGTTCAAATATTTGTATCAAGATAGAAATTTTATGTAATTTGTGTTTCAGGTAGCTTATGGATTGCAACAACTGAGATATAGCCCAAAGGAGGATTTTCAGGTGAAGACCACAGAAAGTAACATATTTTCAAGCAAAGCTTTAGTGCACATGACTTCATTTAAAATAAACAAACTATACCAATCACCACCACTTATCCAAGCTGTAAGTCAAAGACAAGATTCCTAAATGTGTTTCAGTTTATTTAGAAGACACTGCTTTGCTACACAGAAAGATACTAAGTGCTATGTCTTACCTTATGCTAATTATGTTGGTCTCATCTTTACATGGTGGAATTTCAATTTTGATTTTTTTTTCCCTCATCTGGATACTGGCAACAACATTCACAGGTACATGAGCATTCATTTTGGTGTGTGCTTCCAGCCCTGCCTGGACTGTGTGTGTGTTGATTCCCATTACAAAGGTCAGCTCCTTGGCCATGCTGAAAAGGTAGAATGAGGGTATAATTATGTTCACGCAGCAAACAGCTGTTGAATTTTCATGGCCTCTGTCACTTGAAGATATTATTCTTTTATTTTATACTAAATACTTACCTTAGACTCATTTTGGATCTCAGCTTAATGTTGGCATTTAGTAACTCAGTCAATCTGAAATCAGACTTTGGAGAAGGTGTAATCTGTGCCTGAACTATTACAAAGAAAACAAAGAAAGGGTTAAAAATGCCCTCCAGACCTAGAAAGCACATTTGTATTGCTCAAGCAGTGAGATATGTTACCATTTCCTGCCACTTTTGTGATAGAAGAGTAATAGAAACTGGTCTCTGTTGGGAAGCCGGTGCAGGTGGGCACAATGCTACGGATCTCAGAGGACAGGAGAGCTTTGGTCCACTGCCTCCCTACACCACTTTGGAGGCTACTGATTATTCTCCTTAGTGAAGGGATTTTTTCATCAGATCCATACCATGCCTGCAATTACAGAGTTCAACATGTCTAAATAAGCAGAACTTGAATATCATGATCCATGTCATTAACTATGCCTCAGGGGAAATTTTGCCAGCAATGATTATAAATAACCATGATCGAAGCTTGACCTTATTTGCCTTGATTAATACTAGAGACAAAACCTCAACCATGAATTTAAAAAAGGACAGAATGTATGAAAGTAACAATATTTTAGGGCTTTTGATGTTTGGGTAGTGGTGCTTTAAAAATGATACCTGCAGTGCATTTTGGATGGCGTTTTTATCAAGTCCACCAAAAAACAACTCTTGGCCAAACATCTTCAAGTAGCCTGATGCAAAAGGTTTGTCACTGGAGAATGCCTTCCAGTCAGAGAGCTGTGTGAGAAGATGAAAAAAGCCTGAGAAAAAGCATTTGAGAAAGCAATATCAGAGATTTTCTTTTCCCCCAGAATTTACCGTTTTCAGGATTTTCTTGAAGTCATAGTCCGTCTCCCAGTCCTTGTCAGGAGAGTAACCTTTAGCAAACATCTCCTGCAGTCCTTCAACTGTTATTCCCACCTGTGGGAAGAAGTGCAAATACCAGTTGGATGATGGTTGTAAGAAGGGATTAGAGGGCAAACTGTGGGTAGACCCAATTACCTCCAAAGGATCAGCCACTCTTCCAAGGAAATGTGTCCGCAGCTGAGACATTGCCACAGTTGGAATTAAGGTACCCGCATTATTCAATACCAAATATTTAGCTGCCAGCCCACTCATAAGGAACTCTGCAGAGAAATGGGCAGTAAGACACAGCACAGTTAGTTTTTAGGTCAGAGTGTGCAGATTGTATCTGTTTACTAATTTAATAATCAGCATCGTATGAGCAAGGCCAGAAAATGCAGCTATAAAACTAATGTTATATAACAGTTATAAACAGAATATTCTGCATTTTTTAACTAATAATGGGCAAAGCTACAATCTCACTGATCATTGTATGCTGGTTATGCCATTTTCCAGTTGCTTCTGCTATATCATAGAATCTTATTAGGGTTTGGGTTGAAAGGGACCTCAAGGATCATCTAGTTCCAATGCCCTGCCATGGGCGTGGGCTCCCTCCAATAAACCAATTTGCTCAAAGCTGCATCCAACCTGGCCTTGAACACTTCCAGAACTGGGGTGTCCACAACTTCTCTGGGCAACGTCTGCCAGTGTCTCATCACCCTTATTATTTTTTCCTAATATCTAATAGAATATTCTTTGAGTTTGAATCCATTCCCCCTTATCCTGTCACTCCATGCCTCTGTGTAAAGCCCCTCTCCAGGTCTCTTGCATGCTCCCTTCAGGTGCTGGAAGGCCACAGTTAGGTCACCCCAAAGCTGCCTCTTCTCCAGGCTGAACAATCCCAGTTCTCTTAGCCTTTCTCATAGGAGAGGTACCCAACCCATCTGATCATCTTGCTAGTCCTCCTTAAGACTTGCTCCACCAGGTTCACGTCCTTGCTGTGCTGGGGGCCCCAGAGCTGGATGCAGCACTGCAGGTGGGGTCTCACAAGAACAGAGGAGAAGTGCAGAATCCTCTCCCTTGTCCTGCTGGTCAGGCTTCTTTTGCTGCAACCCAGGACATGATTGGCTTTCTGGGCTGCAAGTGCACATGGCTGGCTCATGTCCAGGCTCTCCCTCTCCAGCACCCTGAGTCCTTCTCGGCAAGGCTCTTTTGATCTGTTCATCCCCAGCCTGGATTGATGTGGAGGGTTGCCCTGACTCACATGCAGCATCTTGCACTTGGTCTTGTTAAACCTCCTCAGATTCCTATGGGCCCACCTCTTGAGCTCATCCAAGTACGGAAAATATGCCTGTCCATATAACTTACATCCGGTCACACTCTGTAAAATCAGCTTATGAAATGCTTTTATGAGACATCATTTAGGGCACCTTGACAAAGGAGATGAGAAATGAAAACAGATTTGCCATCCTTTGCTAATAGTTTAGGGAAAGAGATACAGATGTCCTATAAGGACAGATGGTGAGCTATAGATTTGTCTCTCAAATGACTCAGAGGCAATTTAATACATCTAGTTCCAAATGCTGTAATGCGAAATGCACCAATTGTTAAATTATTGTTAACTATTGAGTGAACTTTGAGCAAACAATTGGTTTCTCTTTATTTCTCTACTTAGATTTATCATCTATAATGTTCTTAGGTACAGATAATCAGTGCAGAGCACAGTCAGGAATTCTTCCTGGTCTTGGCACAGATATATCCTGTCCTGTTTTAAGAGTTAAAGTAATCCCACAGCTTTTCTAAGGTTCCTTAGGTTTCAAGAGGAACAAGGCTGACAGGAAATGTAGGCACCCTTGCTGTCCTTCCTTCTAGCCCTCCTCTCCTGTTCATACACCATTTAGAGGATAAGGAAGTACGTATGAACTGTAATTTTACTACATTGCCTTCACTGTTTTGCTGTAGGAATCTACTAGTCTATCCAAAATGCTGGGCACTATCTACCTACAACGTGTGAGGTTCAGAAACAACTCATGCAATCGAGACACAGGTATTTATGCCACCCCAATTTGGTCAGAGGAATAAGTGGAGAACATTCAGTAGATACTAATGGTGATCCTATAAAAAATAAAAAAGCAAAATGATGCCACACGGACATTACTAGTGAGTTGACAGGAAACCTGGCAATGTGAAGACTAGTTTTTCTCTGAATGAGCTTAGCCAGAGCAATCGTAGGTGTTTCATGGACAGGACGTTAAACTGAGGCACGATACTTTTACTGAATTTGTTAAAGCTATCTTTTATGTTCTAACCACAAAAACTGTTAGTTAAAAACTCCATGGTACTTCCTATACTTAATAAGAAGTATTGCTGATACATGATTGAATGATTGTATAGCATTCATGGACTTGAAGAGAGCAGGAACATTTTCCATACCTCAGGCATTACATAGTGCTAATGCTCTAAGAATATATTTGGTGCTTCACTGTGACAGTTTGATGACACCTGCATATATCTGATTAAATGTCTTGCCCCAAAGATGAGGGAAAAAAAAATTAGTGGGCAAAGAAAGCAGTCTTTGGTATATATAAGCATTAGTCAACGTTTAATTATATGAATCTGTGCATATTGAGAGTCATATTCTCTCAGTCCTCACACTGAGCAGAACCTGGGTCACCCCTTTGATTTCAGTAGCAATGTGTAGAGCATGAAGCACTATTTGTGGTGGTCGTGTGTGACAAATTCCAGATTAGAGGTAGATTCAGCTGACATTATTGCCTATCATTAAAAATTCAGCATCTAGCACCACAAAGATCTGTGATGCTGAGGGCAGATTTTTGTTTTTATCAAGGAAATAGGTACTGCGTTACAGCCGTCACTATGGTAACTCCTCCAGAATGGACTCACTGAAACACATTTCACCTGTGGCTAGTGGAGACAAATCAAATCAGAAAGCTGGAGGATGGGTCCTCTTCCCATAGCAGTGTAGTAGGAGATTGGCTTAATTTAGCTGAGTTATCCAAGTCTAAGTTTAGTATGTGTGAGAAAAAGGTCTTGTTTTTTGTTCTTCAGGATGAGGACCTACCTGTGTGGTAGCCAAATTTCTGACAATGGTCTTCACCAGGAAGTAACAACAATTCCCTGTTGAATTGCATTTCCAGGCTACAGCCAGAATAAAGTATTCCGTTTCACATAGCCCCCCGCCAACATCCCTCATGCATATTGCACCCTTCTTTCTCACTGTGTAAAAATTTAGATGGTTTAATTTTAAAAACAAAAATAAAAAGACAAAATGAGTGCCTAAAGTAAGAAACACATATCTTCATATTAATGGAAAATGTATCTATCCCTGAATGTATTGTAAGGAGTACGAAAGTTCACTTGGTGTATATTAGTGACTGTATTTCTTTGGGCACTTGCTGTCTCCATCACTGAGGCAGCAAGCAGGTGTATAGTATTTTACTGTGATTCTTCCAGTATGTATTATATTTATTTCTACTATAGAGCACATTAAATGGTCAAGTGAAACCCATGAAATTGGGTCAGGACAATAATAAGATTTACAAAAGTTCTTCAAACCACACCCCTGTCTCTGAAAAGGAGGCAGAAGTACTTGTACACTCAAGTCCCGTGGACTTCAGACGTTTCAGAGTCTCTTAATATTGATTACTTTGAAAAGAATCTTAACACATACCGGTGAATAACAAAAGTGCTAAAAACATGAAAGTCCTGATAGATAAACAGCATGTGTAAGGAGACTGTGTTTGGAGATATGATCTCCCTAGTCTGCCAGCTACATATGCCAAATCACTGAGGGTGTCATGGTCATTTACATAGGGGAGTTGCTTAAAAAATCTACTGAGAAAAATAACATACATGGAAAATAGCAAAAGCTGCAATGTGGCCCAGCAAGAATCTGTTTTCTAATCTGGTCCTTCCTTGCATTCACTACATTTTTATGTGCAACTCCCTCTGATGTAACTGGCCAGTCTCCAGATATCATGCATGGATCTGCTCATTCTAGTAAAGAATCTTGGTAGGAAGATGCAAGAAAAATCTTTAGAAAATAAGCCTGAGGTAGCTGCTCATAGGTGCAATGAATTGTCACATGCGAATGTTTTCAGAGTTGTCTGTTTCACTGGGCGCAATTGTTGGGGTGAAGGGTATTTAGCATCACATTTGAATGCAGTGGGAGTTGTAGGTGTTCAACACTGGCAGAAATTAATCCACTTCAGCAGTAATTTAGGCCCCTTCTGTTTGTTTGGTGCTGAACAATAGCACGAAATTGTTAAGCACCACTGAGACTATGGCATTTGATACAGGAGCATGTGCCTCCCCGACTAATGAAAACAGAGGGTTAGAGCCCCACAAGCCCTCTGGTAATTTCATGCTGGCAGTGTACAATGCAAAACACACAGGGACCTAAACACTCTTCAAATGGAGAGCCTGAGATTATATTTTTTTTCACTGAAGATGGGAAAATACGGAGGAACAGCATGCAGCCTAACAGCTGGATAGGAGAATTGGGCTCTCATACTGTACAGTTTTTTTTCACACACTCACCAGTGTATATTTCTCTACAAAATCTTCTGGATCTTACCTTTAAAGATACTGAAGCGGAAAACCTTGCTGAACTGATACCCAGATCTGTCAAATTTGGGACTTAGTGCTCTGACAGCCATTCTGCAGGCAGAAGCCCTGAAAAAGTTCGGTGAGCACATTAACATTTCAATTAGTTTGCAACAAGTGTTTCTTCTAGGAAAGGAATTTTCCTTACATCACTTGAAGATCTGGAGCTGTGCTTCTACCCAGGGCCCTCAAGTGAGAGTAGATGAAACTTGCCACTTGCATGCTAGGTTCCTTCAGCACAGCATCAGCTAATGTCATCACTATTGGAAGACCTGGCTTGGTTTCAAGCAAAACCACTGCAGCTAACATTCGGATTCGAGGATGAACTTTGTGATTCAGGAAAATCTCAAGGGTAATAGCCTGGACCTGAAAATATTAGATATATTCAGTTTTACTGTGTGTTTGAACATTTTGCTAATAACCACCCAACACCAGTGAATGATCTGTTTTATCACTAGCACAGTAAAAATTTGGATTATTTCATTATTATGGCAACACTGTTCCTGGTTTCATAGTCTGAGGGCTGGAAGGGACATTATGGTAATGTAGTCTGACTTCCTACACAATCAAAGCCGAGGAACTTCACTGGATAACTTCTACATCAAGTCTTTTAACCTTTTTGAGCTGACTCTAGGTAAGAGATTTCATGAATCCATTACATACCTGAGAAGTGATTTCAGTGATCACTTATCCCTACTCAAAGGTATAACTTATTTCTAATAATTTGATCTTCTGGGGCACCTTCTGCTAAATAATAGAATTAAAATGAAACAAACAAACCCCAATTTATTACCAGAAATCTCTATGCCATATAGGCAGCTTAAACCAAAATTTAATACAATAAATGTAATTTCCTCAGTACTACTTGTGGTTGATGTGTTTGACCTCAGCAACATTCACTACCAAGACTAATTTTGAACTGGAACATTCCCAGTTTCCAGGGGGGGCATTGAGGCCTTTGGTCCTAATTTTAAAATGGATGTGGATGATGTGCCACTACTCTGGAAAACCCTCTGCACAGCCCTATCCTGCCAGGGAGAGTTCACATCTGTGAGCTGTAACGAAGAATGATCCAGAAAACTTCAGCAAAATTTGGAAAAACCCTGACTGGTTTTATTAATTTGAATATGTTGATTATCAAATATCAATGTAGAAGAGGTGACAAAGATGCAGTAGGCCACTTCCTAAATGAGGCTTTTCAAATTAAACCATTAAAAAGGCCATGAATTAAATATGTTTAATCTAAATACGGGTGTGTACCTAGCTTCAAACCAGGCATTAATCAGTTTTTTGAACAATGAAAAAAGTAGTCACAATCATTAACTTGCTCCAGATCAATTTTCTGCAAAGAAAATGCATAGAAAATAAAAATGAGTGGTCTGGGGCACATGTGGAAAGCCGGGCCAAAGAGCAATCAGAGAGGCAGTGTTGTTCTCAAACACCAAATTGTTTTTTTCCTCCCCAGCAAATACCTTAACTCCTACCCTTGCAATTCACTCCCCTCCCTCCTCTGCATTTCCCCATCCAGCTCCTGCACTCTACTAAATTGTTTCTTTATTCTTTTGGTTAAAAGCATACCCTGGCACGCTATTGTCTGTGGATCAATATGTGCACTCAAACTGGGAGTCACATGCAAAAAATGAATGTAATGGAAACACTGATTACTAGGTGAATAGTTAATGAAAGCTTTTATTTTACTTTTTATATTAAGATTTTACTTATATAAAACAAAAAATTTCAACATCCAGAAAAAAAATCTTGAAAACCTTGAAAAGGTTTCCTTTTAAAAGCAGATTGCTTTAAAGTGAAAATGATTGTAAAGTGATAACTGTGGTAGGGTGGGTGTATGCTGCTGTAGCCATTGTATGTGGGATCTAATAATTATCCCAGTGAGGGACAAAAGTCACATTTAGTAAATGCTCTGTTTATGACTTAAACCCACACAATTTCTGTAAATTTTTAATTAGGATGCAAACCCTTGGTGTCTACTTACAATAAAATCTGGTCTCGAATTACGATTAGATGTAACACTCAGTATTAAATGTTGACTCTCTGAAAACCTTGTTTTGTGGTTCTCTCACATACCAAAGGTGAAGTAGTACTAAACACATTTGGATCGATAATTTAGTTTTCTGTCTAATGTCCTTGGAAACGAAATGTTTGCAATGGAAATACTGATTCGTCTTCAACAACAATGAATGTATCCATTTAATGGGATTTTTTGGTTGCAGTCTGAAATACTGGATGTTAATGTCAAAAGAAAGAAGACATGCCAAACAAGGAATGGCTAAGTTTTTTTTTTTAAAATAATGAGATATTTGAAAAAAAGATCTGTTTTTCCTTCATCACCATTATTAGCAGCCTTGTGAGTGCAAGTCACAAGGGCAAAGGAGGAAGCTTTGTTTTCTTACCATTTTGGGGTCTTTTAGGCCTATGTTTTTCAGGGCCATCACAGCAGTTGCATGGATCCTGAGTGGCAAATCTGAGGCACCAGTTGCATATCCTGGCAAAAACTTCTTGATATGCTTGATGCTGGCTGGATGTCCCACATTCCCAAGGGCTTTCAAAGCCAGGGAAATTTCTTCTGTGCTAGACTTGCTCAGTGCTTCTCCTGCAAAGCCATGAAGAAGCTGAAAAATGAAAACAAATCTCTTGAGTTCAATTCCAGCTCTTATCTATATTCCATCCACCAGCCTATTCAGGGGTTTGACTTCCATAATTTCAGTTTGTTCAATTCATTTATTTTAAATATTTTCAAATTCTTTTTTTCCCCTCATGAATAGAACATTTTATTCATAGAACAAGTATAACCAAGACAGCTGCAATGAACAGCTGCTTCATCACTGTACCTTAAAGTTATCAAGTAAGATTTTTAAAGGAAAAAATAATGGCTAGGACCTAGTTTGCACTGCCTTTCAGGGCAAGTTGGGAACCCTGAAATAATGCTGCTTGAGCATCTCTATCTCATGGTTGAAGATAGGTGCAAAAATACAGATACAGTTGAACCTTCAGACTCTTAAAAAAGATCCCTGAAGATACGGCTAGTGGTGGTGCCCTTAACCAGCTATGACAGCCTCTTTTCAGTGTGGCTTAATAGATGGAAAATGACATCACTGCCAAAAAAATCAGGTCATTTTACAGCCTCCATTGTAAGCAACTGGATCACACTTCCATTAGCATGGCAAGATTAGAAGTAGTTGTCTGAAGGCTGAATAAGAGAAAAGAACTAAATCCTTATAGATAACAGTTTAAAATGATAACAAATGGCTCTAAAAAAAGAAACTGAGATGTTAGAGAAAAAATTCAATACAGATTCTGTACTTTAAAATAACACATTTGAGATCCTTTGATGGTGAAGAAACAGTCTACTTGATATTGCTAATCAAATGAAGGGACATTTGAAATGCATTGAATAAGCCTATACAATCACTAGTTTCGGGGAAGAATTTTCATTCTCTGACATAGGGCTTCTCAGATTTCATTAGCTCAAGAGCATGGGTGGCAGTTGTACCACAGGTGACATATGTAGGAATGTTGCCCATGCCTGTGTACTACAGGAAAAAAATCCTATCAGGCACACATTGTTTCTGGAACACCCTGCTCCCACTGGGGATGGTGGATTGACAGGTGCCAAAGACTGAACACATATTTCTCTTTCCCTTCCTGTTACTGGCTGACTGGTTGGCCTCTGTAAACCATGACATGCATTTTTAGAACTGGGAAAGGCTATTTAATGACTACTCAAATTGTTTTGAGGCCTGCTGATTAAAAGCAGAGTAGAACAGGGAGGATATTACTGTTATTACAACCTTATAGTCTGTGTTGATGACTGGGCTCTGCTTCTTATCCTCTGTAATGGGATACATTAATTCTGACAAAAACCTGGGCTTTTGTGTCACTTAGTTAATTTATAAATATGCATAATACCTATATTTAAAGTATTTTCAAGCAATGTCATGGGACTTCATTAATAATTGGCAATAAAGCACTCAGAGATACTCAGAAAGTCTTTCGAATCGTTTGCTTCTTCCTCTCACTCCATTTTGTGTGCTAATCTAAAGATAAAAATGCTGTATTTAACCAACTGGCATTCCTTTCCCCAAAGGAAACACTGTAGTGAAGTGAAATACAGCTCTCTGAATAATGAAGAAAGAACTCAAGGCTTAATTTTTCTTTTAAGTGATAAATAACAGTGTGATTACCTGGAGACACTCGGAGCAGGAGTCAGATGAGGAGCACTGTTTGTGGCACAGTGAGGCGTAGCTGAGGTGGCAAACCTTCCCAAGCACAGAGCTCGAGCGCGGGCAGTGCTTTTTTACAATGAGCTGGGGAGAAGGCAGTTGTTCGTTACCCCCATTAACGAAGAGAAACATTATAGAAAAATATGTTTCTGCCCAATGAAAGACAAAACCAGGCTTTTGATATTTTTTTGTTGATAGATTTTCAGTTAATCAGTGGATAGTACTGTATTTGACAGTGTAACTGTAAAGTAATTCCAAGTAACATCTGGAAGGCAGTTCTGTTGCTTTTACAGTGTTTCAGATTTAAATTTAGCATATGCTATAATCCAAAGGGAGGAAATCACCCCGATATGGAACAGAAAAATGCACATTATTGAAGAAACATTCACCATGTTTTATGATTGCCTCAGCCGTAAATACAATGAATTTGAGATTTGTTGTGAATGGACCTCAGTACTTTGGGCAGACAGGAATATTTTGTATAAATGTAGGAGCTGACAGGAGGCATCAGCCCACTGCTTTCTTGTGTGGGAAGCAGAGCACCACCACACAGTAACAGCCAGGCTCTCATGGCTTTCACTGAGGGTAAAACTCTAGTCTGAGGTTCTTTGTCTCTACCTAGAGTAGGCAGAGATCAATTCTTGCATGTGAGACTGTGATGAAACCCTGCATATACAGAAAAAACTGCAAAAATAATTAGACTTTCTCCTACATGACCTTCACATTGACATTATTCCCTTCGTTTTGACAGATCTTCTCAAATTCATACCCATCCTTCTAGGTCAATTAGGACAAACACACGGATATAACGAATATGTATTTCTTGCTCCCTTGTCTTTGTAGACAGTCAGAGATCTAATTTGATGTAACTATAAAGCACATTTGGAAAAAGAGTGACTAGAAGCCACTGTTTGCAGCAATACCCCTCAGGGACAGGGGTTATTTTGCTCTTTATTTCCTGTTTCATTCCAGAGTAATTTTTGCCCTTTTGATTTGCATTCTCCTCCCCTTAAGACAGCCAGGAAACAAAGCCCTTTCAACCTCGCTAGAGGATGCAAAACCTTTATATTTTCAAAGCCTTTACTGTCTTGTCAAAGGAATAAATACAACAGATGCTAGAATCAGCAAAGAGTGATTTGAGTGTGTTTAGAGAATCCTACCGTTGCTTCCTCCATCACATCCTGAGTTGGAGTGCTGGAGTGCAGAGCCACGAGCACTGTCTGAGTCACTTCCCAGTTGGTGAGCTCTTGCCTGTCCATTTTATGCCGCAGGAATCGGAGTGCACGGTGACTGGCCACTGCAGGAATTATATCCAAAATGTGGCGCCTGTAATGGGAAAGGCAGGGAGCATTTTCCAGATCTGCCTCTGGAGACAGGCATTCCAGGGGTTCTCCAGCAGAAAAGCACTACCTTTAATGCCTGTACCTGTAGGCTGGCCGGCTAGAGAACTGCTTCCACACCGACTCATAATTCTCCTCATTTGCTGCACGGAAGAGGTGCAGAAGCTTTAGGGCTTTTGCTGGTGCATCACTGGGAAGCTGGTCAGAGGTCACCTCTACTAATTCTTGCAGGCTTTCCTCTATCTGCAGAAAGACGAAAATGCAGGAAGCTCACGTGCATTGTATCCCACATGCACAGATTTTTACCTCCAACAAAGATTCTGTCCAGTGGCTGAGCTTTACCTGGCTTTCCACATCTTTTATTTTGAATAAGTGGACAGGAAGCTGAAGCAGTTCACTGCCAAACTGGTACTGAAGGGACCCACGATTCTGGTACTCTTTTGGTGGGACCTCTGCCCTCTGCTTCTGCACATCAGTCAAAGCAAGTGTCTGTCTGGAACGGAGAACCCCAGGAAGAAAACATCACAAGATGCAGGGTACAAACTAAAAAAAACCAAACCCCAGTAATTGTGCTTCGCCACAACTACAAAAGGTTTTGTTATGGTCAGGGCAAAGATATTTACAAACAGATGCATTTGGATGTGATGCTCAGAACCATATTCTAAGGAGGTATGCACTTGCACAATGGGGCTCAGATCAGAGCCAGCCTTTGCCTTCCTTTGGGAATAGCCTGGCTTGATAATTTATGGAAGAAGAGGGACGTGAGAATATCACAGGAAGGATGTGTTGTGTCTTAAGGAGAAAATTATGGACTGTAGAAAAACACAGATGGGAAACTTGCTCAGAAATTATAATTTAATTTAAACATTTTAAGAAGTTCATAAAAGCTGTTATGTGTCTGTGCCTCCTGGAAGCTTCAAATGGAAAGTTTTTAGATACAATAAGAAATGCTACAATCTTTTTACTTGCACTATTACAATTCCCTCCTCATTTTGTTTGGTAAGCTGAATATCCTGGGGACTACAAAAGAAGGTTCTCATGAAGCTTTAAATTGGATTTACCAAACAAAAAGGGCCACATAAATTCAGGATTAGTCTTTGGAAAAGTGCTCAACCTTTTGAAAACTTTTTAAGAAGCAACAAACCTTCATCATTTGTTATTAAGGATAATTCCAATGAGAGACTGTCTACAAATATTTGCTATCTTTTTACATTTTCAGCTAAAGAGACGCAACCTATCCTACCAATTATCTTTAAAATGGGTCATTTAGGACACTATAATAAAGTCAGGCATTTGTACTGAACAACTGAAAACATTCCAAAACCAATATTGCTGTACTACAGAGTATCTCAAAATCCCTGTACAAAATTGGTGTGTTTATTTTGGAATCTCTGTGATCTTCTGTATCATTTCTATTCACTCCTTCCATATGGATTGCAGAGAACGGCTGCAGAAAAATAGCATATAACTGCTTTACAGACAAGCCACTGGAATTTGAATAGAAATTGCTACAGAATCAGCAGAGATTTTTTATCTCTTGAATTTTTGTACAATATTATTGAAAGGGCATTTGGGTCAGAATGTATAACATCAGGTACACTTGGACAGATTTGACTCCCCCTTTCAAATCATGATGAATCCATTATGTCTTCATTTCCGTTGTTTTGGGAAGAGATATATCTGCCTAGAATAGATGGGAAAATGTTATATTCTGAAGAGAAGAGAAAATGAGTGCTAAAGACAGGATTAAAATGGTGAAACAATAGTAAAACCTCTCTTGGCCTTGAAAGGTGCTACGAGAGTCTTATGCTGAACAGGCCTGAAAACTCAGCTCCAGGTGCTTTAAGGTCTTGACAGATTATTTTTTTTTAACAGAGAATGCATTGTGGAAATAACTTCTGTAGGCTTGAGTGAGATATTCACATCTTTCCAACTATCTTATATTGGTCCCCTTCAGCTGGGTAATGATAAAAATGCAGAGAAAATGGGAAAAGTAAAGGAGTACCCTCCTGAGAGCTGAGAAAGACCTTATGGAAGACATTCTCTACAGGCTGCAGAAGGACAGTATAAAGCTTCATAAGTCCATTGTCTCCAGACTAAAGGTGACTCGCAACAACCCATAATATGATGAAAGCATTGCAGTTGTGTCTATCTACACCTTGATTGCATAAGATAGTAAAGCCACTTTCACTGTTCTCTTTGTTTTTTTCTTTGCTTGGTTAGCCAAATTGAACATGTTCATTATATAAATGAAGTTATTCAGTGAGTTATTGACATGAACTTTCTGATGTTGCTGTTTCCAAAACCGTATATTATACCAACAGATCCTTGCAGAAGCTAATGGAGCAATGAAGATTACAGCAGCTGTAGGGTGGGATTGAAGAGCACCTTCTGCACAGCGACATTTATGCAAAAAACCTCTGCCTTCAGCGGGGCACTCCTATTTACAGAGTTTGTAATTAAATGCGTAACTGAAATTTCTTTCAACAGATGAATTTAATGGATGAAAAAATTTTCAAATACTAAAAGTTTGAGTGTTTGAGCTAGGAGCACAATTTCATAGACAACTGTATTCTTGTTTTTCCCCAAATTTCTTTAAGAAGTATGCAAAATTTGCTGTGAAAAAGCAAATGCATTTAAGATGCCTTGTGCCCAGTTGTTTTGCAATAAAACCCAATTTCCTATCAAGAAACCGTTTTGATGGCAGATTTGCAAGCAACCCATGGTATTTAGGAATCCAAAGTCCTATCTAGGTTTCTTGCAAAGTAGTCTCCAAGGACCTCTTACTGCATTATTGTTTTCCAGGGAACTCTCTTTCTTGAGTAACTGTCTTTCAAAGTATTTTACTTCAAATATATTGGTTCACAATTTCTCAGATGGAATTACGTTTGTTTTGGCTTTTATGGCATAAATCAAATATCCCTGAGAAATAAAATAGCCAAGTACTGCCAAGTTTAGCTAACAAAATTTGGATAGTGATGTGCATGTTTCAGATTTATAACTAACAGTGAAGGTTGTTTTTATGAGCTGTTTGGGATTTTATGTAATTAAATACCGGCAAACAATAGGCTGTGGAAGTAAAGGATTTATTTCACTTATGGAGTTTTACTCAGATTACTGAGTTGCTGAATTAGTTGCTGAATTAAAGGGATACATATGGTACCTTGCTTCTACAATAGCATTTCCTCCTGTTATCTCGTTGAAGGGTGCAAACTGGTGGATTTCCTCGACATCAGCTTGTGTAATTACAGCTTCACTACGTGCATATTTAATTTTGTAATTGTAAGTAGCAGTTGCTTGGGAATTCTTGTTCCTCTTTATAATATTAAAGAAAGGAAAGAAACAAAGAAAATAAAAAGTTATTGAACTTCGAAATTCTGTGACTAGAGGATATTACATCACCCACTTGAACCCATTTATTTTCCAGGGCTGTTTTGTTCATTGGCCATAAGAGCAATCAATGTGAATTCTGTGCACTTCCATGGGAGAGGTCAGGCATGCTGCCTTTCTCCATTGCTTTTACCGCTAAGAAGTGTTAGCTGCTTTTTCCTTTTCCCAAATATAAGTAATTGGTCATTCCCTTGAGAAGGACACACGCTTTCTAAGGAGGAGAGCAGCTGCATAAACCACACAATTTTTTATTTCCAAGACAGGATTATAATAAAATGCAGAAGTACCTGTCTTGAATAGCATAAAATGGACATCGTGGCTATTTTTTTTTTACTCAACAGAGTAGGTGAATTAACTCATGCTGATAATTAATGGTTTCCAAGCCAGCTAGTTTGAGCTAGCTCAAGTGTGCTTGCAGTACACGACAGTGGGCAGCACAGACCTCTGCTTCTCTGTGGGATCATGTTCATACAGAAAGAAAATATTGACAACTGGATACAGCAGATCTGATTCTTCCCTCATTTTTAGTGTTTCAAATGAAGAGATTATGTGGATATCAAATGGTGTTTTGCATAAGAATACAAAATACATACACATAATACCGCTTTGATTTACCTGCTGGCAGGTCTTACATGGATGAGTGTATGCTGAACCTGTGACAATTTGAACTTTCTTTTCACAGCTGTTCAGGTCCTTGGATTTGGTCACATAGACTAGGTTTACTCTCTTGTTTTCCTGAATTGCATATGTTGTATTACAAATACCTCCAATCCCAGCCTGGCAAAAATGAGAACAGGATCAGAGAAGTTCACTGTTATGCAAAGCTTCATTTTACCACATGAAATTTCCTGTTTAATTCTGCATTTTCAAAATTACCAATAGAAATGAATGCTTTTTTTTCATTATACTCTCCAGAAGCAAAATCAGGATGATCATTACTTTCACCCTTTTTTAACATGTACAGGTTTTCAGTAAGCCAAATCAGAGTCACACTGAGAGAACTAAATCTCCCCAAAGTTTCACTTGGAGCCTCAGGAAAGGGGAGTAACAATTTTCAGTTAGAGCTGTTGATTATGAAATATGATTTGAGGAATATTAATAAAAAAGTGCCAAAATAATTTGATCAGTCAGAATGAAATCTTAACAGCAAAGTATTTCAAGGTTGGAGATGACATTCTGCCCTCCAAACTTGCTTTCATAGACAGCTTACAAATGCCTATGGAACAGGCCTTGTAATATCAGGTGATCTGTCACAATATAACCAGCAATAATTAAAAAGAATTTCAGGATAACAGAGTTTCGGTTGTGGGTTTTCTTGAGTTTGCAGTTTCAGCTGAGCTCTTCAATAATATTTTGAGAATATACATTTATAAGAGCTTTTAAGTCTCTACAGTCAGTGAGATTTTTGTAGAGAAAAAATGCTTGATTGCATTTCAGGAGGAAGAGTTATTTTCCTGATTTTTTTATTTTTTATTGTTATTGATAGCATAGCTAGTGCAGAGACCAGCTCTGGGCTATGTGAGAGCAGTGAAATGGTCACATGGTGTCTAGGAGGCAAGACATACGCACTTCATCTTCAGCTTAACAGAATTCCCTGAGACACTGTGTCTTTGGTAAAGGCTAGAAGTAGGAATTGCCCAAGATTTCTGAAAGACTTGTACTCTGCAAATACAAGTGTGGGGCTCTGCACACTGCAGGGTGTTGCAGAGACACCCAGACTTTAAATGGGAATGTCCAGCCCAGAGAGTTCAGTGGGATGAAGCAGACTCCTGCTGAACTTTCTGGCTGCAGGTTATGGCTAGCTCAGATACCCTTACCCTGAACCCACAGGATGGGATGTACACTTTCCCAGGTTAGTCCTTTAAACCTCTCTGCAGCTCAGATTTTGGGACTTGTAATGTTTATTGTGCTTTGCAGAGTGACTAGAGATTGTCAAGCAAGGGTGCCAAAACTCATTAATCAGTTGCTGTCTGAGAAAAGCAAAGAAAACTTGGAAATTATTCTAGGAGGTGAAGTCTCATCTATTGCCTAGCAGTGAGAGTATAACATATTGCTAACTGAATTAGAAAGAATTAAGATGTGAAACTAGATATGGGAAAATAGTGCTGCAGAATATCCAACAACACCACACGGATTTTTATGTGCAGCAAACAGCATGAAAAAAATTAAATCATTTAGTTCCTTTCCCAGAAACAACTCTACTTACATAAAAATAAATTTAAAAAAAATTAGAGTTACTCTGGTCTACAGTTTCAATAAAAATAACGTGAAAGTATAATAATTTCAAGGTTTTTGCTGATCTCTGAATTGAATGTAGTCTAATCAATATAAATATGGTTTCACAAAAACTAAACATATTGCAATTTCTGTGGTGAATAGTAATATCAGATGACTGACCTTGACTAATATATTAAAACTTGAAAAACAGTGGAAATTCCAACAGAGCATCAACTGCAACTGTCAAAGCTGTTACAGTAATGTTATGACATATATACTATTTTCTTCCTAAAAGAGGAGCTAGAAGAGATTAAAGTAAATACGATTGGTAGAAAAAGTCAAATTACTGTTATTTTAAATTTAATATTAAACTGTAGAGTTAAGCTTGTTTTATACAGTGTTCACATTTTATGCAGGCTTCATCTTTCACAGTTTACTTTCTCTGGACTCAAAAGCCAGATTTTCTAAGGGTTTAATTCTGCAAATGCATTTGCTGAAATTTTCATCAACCAGTTTAAAAATCTGCTGTTCTGTTGTCCTGTTTAAGCACATCTCTATCAAATGTTGTCCCATATGAAACTTAATCATGATTTCCCAAGCTTAGGTCTTTCTTATAAGAGAAGTTTATGTCAAGGATGAATTCAGAAAATGCAGTAGAAGACTCTGAAGTGAAAGTTTATGTATTTACAAATCCACCACCATGGCCAAACCCAAAACTCACCTCCTGCAAACTGTATGAATTCTGCATCTTCTTTATGCTCAACTCCAGCACGTTCATAATCCCTCTGTAGATGTTCAGGCCATCATCCGAGACAGAACTGGGAGCCATGATGTTTCCCACGTGGCCGTTGCTGTACTCAAACTTGACGGGGTTACTGAGCTGCCCAGTCAGGGCCTGGGTCAGTTTGAGTGATCGAGAGAAGGAGCTCGTGGGCCAGACACCATTGTACTCTGCAGCTTCGATTGAGTGAATCTAGAGCAAAGGGGGAACAAAATTCCTCTTTAATTTCTTTTCCCCAGTTAACTTTTCAGTACACATAAGCATCTAGAGCTTTAATCACATCAAAAATACATTTTTAAATAACTCAAAAACTCTTTCAGGGGGAAACTTAGAAGTTGTCATTTAGCATAACTAGTGTTAATACAAATATTTCCGTATATAAAAGGAAAGAGAGCACTGCAAATGGCTGATATTTCCACAGCCACTGCACTCTGTTCTGTTTCATAGACAATCCATATTGCCAAAGATTGACTTGTACAACGAAATGAGCCAGAGAAGAACCACATGAAGCAGGTTGCTACCCGAAAACGGTGTGGAAGATCTGCAGGAAATTGCAGGAGAAAGTTAATGTTGCATAATGCATCATTAACTCCTGTTGTGAACCGTGCTGTTTCCCTCCCTGGGGTCACAGAGTGCAGGCAGCAGCCTGAAACTAATAAACAGATGGCCTCTAGACCAGCCAGACATGCGGAGTTAGTTTGAGCAGTGGACAGCAGGCTACAGAAATTGTCCTTCCCTACATGTTTTGCTGTGGAACCAAAGGCTGAGGCACTGTTTCCAACCCCACTCTGCACTTCATGCTCCAGCCTCAACCTGGGGCACATCCAAACAAGTAGAAAGTTGTGCTAAACTATGCATAACTTGAATAATATCTACCCCATGGGAACGGGCATGTTTAGCTTAGTTTCTCAGAGGACCCTTCCCTTCTATATATTTTGACAATTTAAAGAGACTTTTCTCTGACACCTCAGGCTGGCGATGTGGTGCAAGATGCAGATTAATTTCTCAAAAAACCACACAAACTAAATCCTCATACAGCAAATCGCTGGAGACTGCACTTTCATATTTATTTTTGTTATTGTTGGTGGAGATCACTGCCAACCCCAGTAACTGAAGCTTACAGGGAAGGCTGTTACAGAGCAAATCCCTCATGCTGCCTCTTGGACATGCTTCTGGCATATTGCATACAGGCAGGTTTGGGACTGCTCTGCAGGGTCAGGGCGAGGTAGTTTTCCCCAGCCCTCAGGGCCCAGGCAGGACTTAGGCTGTCTGCTTGGTTTTGAACACAGCTGGCAATTCTTACTTGTAGGTTTGTGATGAAAAAATTGTCAGCTGGAAACTGCCCAGGGAACACAGCTTTTTGTTTGGGCTGAATGCGAACTAGTAGACTGCAGATAAAAGTTTAATTCCCTGAACCATCCCTCCAAACTGTCTAATTTAAATATAACAGCAGCAAAATAAACTTTTCCCAGAGAAGAAGGGAACGAATGTACTATTACCTTTAGCTTAGAACTTGCCCCAAAAGTTGTTATGATTTATTTCTTTTCTCTTTTTCTTGCCCAAAATTATTTCTGAAACGGAAACTTTTCACAGATGCAGTAGGGCCAGTAAAATCGTGTTAGAAGGTTTTAGAGAACAGGAGTCAATTTTTGGTGAAGACTCCCCCTGGCACACCAAGAGCTGTTTAGGCAGGAATGAAGGAGGATATGGGGTAAGGACAAGACTGCTTCTGCCTCTTTTCTGACAGTGAAGTTTTCTAGTCACCACTGCAGATGTGTGACTATTATTTCCTTGGTTTTTTTTTTTTTTGTTTTGAAATCCATCCCCTTACAAATGCCATGGAAAAACTGTTTCCCATCTAGACCTATTATAATTTGAACTTACAAAAATACCTCATAACAGCAGGCTAATTCAGGCTGGAAGGCTACAACATTTACAAGCATTTATCAGACAGTCACAACTCTTTTTAATCTAAAGTTATAAATTTGCCAAATTAAAGCTTTTAAAAAGATAATTTTTCTGCCCTATATATGCAAGACTAAGTGAAGTTTGTGTAAAGCAGTTGAGGTGTGCATTTCTATATGCTCATTATAAGTGGAGATAGGCTCCTGTTAAAGGCAAAAGTGTATTTCACATAATCAAAACCCTTAGTAATTACTCAGCATGCAGTAAAAATATACAATTGAGGATCACAAAGAATGTCACTCAGGACCCTTCAGAAAAAGAAGCTACCAGATGACATTAATTATGGTAAATATTGAATCACATGCAACTACTGTGACATGTTTTATTGCCTTTTGTCTGCTGGTTATGAAATCAGTTGATTAAATAATCCTAGGTTGTATAGTTTGGAACAACTGGATTGATCCAGTAATAAATTATTGTGCATTTCAAATTACATTCCATTGTCTCCCTGACTACAAAGCAGAAGAAATCCTTCAAGCCCAAGGTTGGCTTGAGCTGAGAATTACCTGGAAAAGTGCAAATAGAATTTAGGGCACTGTATAAAAAATAACAGTGTTAGTTACATTATCCCTTACTAAGCATAGTACATGATGAAACCTAATTACTTCACAAAAGCTTAAAAAAGAAGCTAAGTATGATGAGAATTTTACCTTTCAAATTGAATACATTTTCTTACCCTAATAAGACAAAGTTTTGGCCCAATACCACTAATTTCCACTTTACTTTTAATTCTTATTCCAGCTCTTGCAAGTCCTTTCTCTGGAAGTCCACTGAGAAGCGTGGTTTCATAATTAAATGTATAAACCTTGTTTTCACTGAAATCGGGTTCTGCAAAGAAATGGTTCCCATAAAATATTATACAGAATGTACAGAACATATTAAACAACCTGTATTAGAATGTATGGAACAAAGAAAGATGAATTTGTTCATTTTTGCATTGCACCTGAACAAAATTAGCTGTTGTAAAGCTATATTAAACATTGATATACTTTTCAGATTCTATTTTTAATTTCACTCATTATAATTATATTAGTTGATAGGAAAATTACTCACGGTAATTAAGATGCTGGCTCCCTGAAAGAGAAGAAAAAATAGAGGAATGAAACGACAGAGAAAAAAAAACAACTCCAAAATGTTAATGTATTGTGGTATAAAAGGCTATATCTCATCTTGCACATATAGCATAACCCTTTCTAATTAACTTCTATTTCAGCGCCAGCCAAATGCCTTTTTTTCCCTAAACAATGAAAGAATTAATAAAGTATTTTTTCTACAACATTTTAAAGTTCATGTCTGCGAGTGAACTGTATTCAGATTCTGAAGGCTTTTCCTGAATATACAACTGTAAATTCATCAAAACAGATAAGTTGCATACTTACCCACCAGGGTTAAAACCAGGGCTAATATCAAGCCCCTCATGATGGGGATAAAGTAAAGGTGAACGTGATAGGTTTCTCTTTTATAAAGGCATGTGATATCACATGTTTCTTTTGGCACATTAGTTTGACAAATAAGTGTATTCTGGAATGCATATTGATCAATCAAAAAATAAACATCTCTGCGGTCATGAATGCTGACAACTTCAAATCACCGCATGATTTCAGCTACCCTACTTTCTGTGTAGTTCACCATGTTTGTGAGCCCTGTGAAATTCAGCAGCACACTGTGGCAGGTATGTGCTGAAAACAGATTTAATTTTCAAAATATCCTGCTTGCTACTTTTCCCCATTTCTCTACATTTTATTTATACAGTAAAAACTCCCTAAAATCTAAATTATGCAAATATAGTTCCTCCATCATAACTGAAATAATTTAGCTTTTTTTCCAGTCATGTCTTCAATCTCCTGATATTTTACTCTTCATAAGGGTCACTGCTTCGGAGACAAACCTTGCCCATATTGAAACTCGACTTTTAGAGGAGAATTTGTGGTTGATTTTATAGATTTAGGCTTGAGACCCCTTACAGCTCATAGGCATGCAATGAGAAACTGCCTTTCCATGGTATCTACCATGTCTGTCTTTGCAAGCATATCTTGTTACCCACACCTGGAAAGACAAAGCTTGTCAGTATGACCATCACATCAGCCTGTGGCTAATAGTGGAAGTTTATACTACGAAAACAGGAGGGAAATTAATCTCTTTGTTTTTAAGGCGAATCTAATAAAAAGTGAGTTACATTTCCAGCAGGACCTCAGTGAGTTGGGAGCACTGGGAGCTTCTCAGTGGGTTCTCATGGGGCCTTTGCCGCTGTCACTCTTGGGGAAATATATCCAGAATTTCCCACTTGTAGCAATAACATTTAGATCAATCCTTAGCAAAACTATGTCAGGAGGAAGTTTGCTCCCTAACTTCAGTTATACACAATTTTTGCAAGTGTTTAACATTTACTTTGAATTTAAGCTTGTCTTTTGGTCAAATGATAAGTTAAATATCATGCAAACAACCACCTGCTTACAAAGGTTACTGAGGGGACAGGAAGGAGAGCTCAGGAATGTATACCTGCTATTTCCTTGAGGCTGTGGAAGGTGCAACACAGCAAATACTGCATTAAGTCAGGCAGCTAGACTTTATCCTCAAGGAGGGGAACAAGGATTTCTCTGCTGGTGCTATTCTTCAGGGAGGAGAAGGGTGAAACCTAAACTCAGGTACTGAGGTCTTCACCTTCAGGCCTGAGGGTACATTTCCTGCAGGCCCCATTAAACAGTCTTTTACATGATTGCTTCATTTACTTGGAGTGATGCCACCTGACTGAGGAATAATGAAGTTCATTACTGTGGTGCCAGGGCATCTGAGCTGGAGCCAGGGATGCAGCTGCATGGTCCCTCTATTTCGAGGAGGGACCATGGAGTCAAATGAGGGCTCCCTTTCTTGGGCTTCTTCACTACCAAAACCTCTTGAAATATTGAGGATTTTAATATCACAGCTTTCCTCCATGAAGGGAATGATACAGAATTGGATGGGTAGTCAGACCTACCCTGAAATGAAATCTCTCTAGTAAAGTATTTAAATATATCGTAGACATATGAACCAATTCAAGACATTAAAAATTGCATTGTTGGTTCAGTGTGAGCTCAGATGGTGAAAAATTAAGTGCCTGCAGATTTGCATCTGTGTTTTCTCCTAGGGTGCTAAGTTCTGTGAGCTATGACAATACACACCATGTTAGAGAGCCCTGTGAAATCCAGCAGCTCACCTTGTTGCTGTCAGATGTAGTCAGAAATTCCTTACAAACAGTTACATTTTTTGCAGCCACAATGGAAGGAAATGCACAGCAGCAAAGTAATGCTGTAAGTGATGACATGCAAAACTCCTGCTTCCATCACCCTGCTTTTATGACACTGCTCATCAATGCCACAGCTTGACCTCTGCAGTAATATTGTGCTATCATACTGAGCTCAACTAGCTCAATTCCACAGGACAGAATGTATAAGTTTTTATTATATACAGAACTATATGAGAGAGAATATTTACTTAAGCATTGTTATTAATAGCACATTGAAATGCCATGCGAGGGACACATACATATTAAAACAGAACTACAGCATTTTTCAAGTTTAATAAAAGGTTGTATAATTAAGGTGTAACATGAATAGATTTTTTCTAAATGGGTAGTGAAAATACTGCACTTCTTTTTTCTAATGAAGCACACTGAGTCTAAGCTTATAATCAGCGTGTGGATACCCAATTGCTAAAATAACAACTACAATAATTAAGATGGTGCAGGCTGCACCATTTTCTCTTCATCTCCAGGATGTACTCTCTCTTTCATATAACTCCTCTCTACCCAGGCTTTTTTTCTTGGGGAAGAAGAGAAAGTGATCTCAGAATTGTTGTACCCATTATGACTTTAAAGAAACTACCTAATAAATGCAGTAAGTAGAGAGGAGACACAGCTAGAGTTTGAGGGTCACAGCCTGGGCTCTAATCCTTTCTTCAAAGTGGACACCTCATTCCAGCTAGTTCTGAGGGAATAAACAGGAGATCTATCACTTTAAGGAAATGGACAAAAGGAGGAAAGGTAAGAGCCATGCTTTTTAAAGGCAATACAATTTTTCTTACACATTCAACAGGTCATGTTAGTGAACAAGAAAATACGTGAAAAATAAATAAACCACAATTAAACAGGCCCTCCACAAACAACTTCCAAGTGCCTAATTTGGTTGCAGAGGAAGGAAATTTAATGTGGGCATAGGCTTTATACACAACCTGTGTCTTTTCCTTTTTTCTTCTTTTAAGCATAAACAATGAAGAAAAGGAGTTGTTAAAAAGTGGGGAATATCTTGGCATTTTTTTCTTTTAAAGCAGAAAATATATGGTGAGAATGTGATGGCTGTGTAAGGAGTGCAGTAAGAGGAGGTAGACTGCTTTGAATTTACAGGGCACTTGCACCATAAATGAAACATGAATACAGCCTAATTAACCTGATTAGAGCTATTGCTTCTACACAGCAATTGTCTTTACATAACACATTCTGCTTGAGTAACAGAGTCTTATTACCTGCTGTTGTACTGCCAGCGATAGCTCTGCACTCTCCTTGTTCTGTATTCACATTGCTGAATTATGGTGCAGTGATGCCATTTCCATCCTGCTAAGGTATAGCCTAATGACAAAGCAGAGATTAGCCAAACAGCTCCCAAGCAACCATAGCAGGCTAAAATAGATATCGTCAGTTGGCTAAGCAAAGTGATTTTTAGCCTTCAGTTTTCCTCATTTCAAAAGATTTTTAAAAGAAAGCTTCATGCCTATTTCATATTTAACATTCACTCCTTGAATTTTTTGCGCAAAACATTCAGCATTAGTAAGTGTGGCATAGCCTCCAAGATAATGTTTGATATTCTCTCCAGAGATATTGTCTAATGAATAAGAATGTGTTCTAGGTTGGGCTAAATTGCCATATGCTGATTCTAGTACATTCACAAAAAGGTTTTTTTAACATTAGGTTGCTTTAAAAGGTGCTTTTTGCTTTTTTTTTTTTTGAGTGTTATCCCACTTTGATGTTGACATGCCACCAGTGGAGTGATAACTGTGGGAATTGGATACAAGGTTAGAAAACTAAAACAGGTAGGAATGCTATTTATATATTGTCTAGCTTTTGGTGTATGCATGGTTTGAAAGATACTGCTGGTCTAGATTTACAGAATAGCTGTAGAATTTTATTTTGATAAATTTTCTTTTTGCTAATATATGCTGTTAAGTTAAAGCCACATCTTTGTGCATTTTGTGAAGTAGTTGGTGGGACTCTTCCTTATGCCTTGTGTGCATTGCCTGTCATTTCCAGATAAAAGAATGAAATTAAGAAAAGGAGTGTGTAATCTAACTCTGACATTCTCAATCTGAAAACAGATTGTTTTGATACAACTTAGTTTTACTAAGAAGCTCAAAGGGTTTTATTTGTATTCAGATATGGAAAACACATTCTGAAGCCTCACAGTCCACCACTGTGGCTATCATCATTGGCTCATCAGCCAGCACACTGTTTTCAGTGGCTTCAGGATTTCCCCTCCCCTTTCAGGACATGCTATTTCCCAAGTTATTCATTAGGGTTAAATGTTAGACAACTTGCATCTGAGATTTGAGTCACTTCATATTTGAGGACTGGTGTTTGCTATGTAATTCCATTGCACTAGAAGATAACTAATAAGTTTATCTTAACCCTTAGACTTCATGGTCACAGAGTGATTAGCTCCTGTGGCGTTGGTGCTGACGGGAAATCAGGTAGCCCTGAAATTTAGCTGTGTCATGACTCCAGCTCAGTCAGTTTGGGGATGAAATTGTGACAGCACAGATAGGACATGGAGAGCTCTGTGCCCTGCACTGATTAGGCCTTGTTCTGTAGGGTGAGGTTCTGCTGGTTGCATGCTTGGCTACAGCTGTCATGGCTGGCAACTTATCTGAAGGGGAGAATACTTGTCTAATGTTTATTGTGGTGAACTATGACTGTATAAAATGTGGGCACTGCTGCAGGGAGGTGAGGAGAACCCAGACCACCTCATGTGCCTCAGGATTGAAAGCAGGAAGAGGGAGCACACCTGGTTTAGCAGACTCAGCATCACAACCCTTTTTCAGGAGACATTGTGAACACAAAAAACAGCTGCCACTTAGAAAACGACCCATGATCCTCTGTCATATTGCAGGAGGATGCCTTTCTATCCCTGGAGGTACAGTGCCCAAGTCAGTGGTGGAAGAATTTTAAAAAGAAGAAAATTCTCAAGGCTTTCTTTTTTCTTTACAACAGTCCAAGTGTATTACACTGCAAAACTTCAGACTCTCCCAAAAAAGGAATTGGGCTTATTATTTTTTTTTTTCAAAGTGTGGAGTTGTAAAAATATATAATGATTTCTCAAAATTGTTATTTATATTGTGGTTCCACCCAAAATGTGCAAAATTTTTTAAGAATGAAGGGGAAAGCACTGATTTTTTTTTCTTAGAAGTCAACATTCTCAGGTATAATGATGCTTATTTATTTGTTTCATGGACCTCCATCTATGTAAGTTATTCCGTTATATCACAGAACCACTGCAAGAACAAGATGGGTCTGGATCATCCCTTTCTAGAGTCAGAGTAACAAATAGACTTATGGTTTCAGGAGGAAGCTCAGTATGAACTTACTCTCAGTACAGAATATATGAGGTGTGTGATACCTTAGTTCAGAGCACTGGGTCACTGTGACATTAGGTCATGGGTCAGATAAGATAAGCAGTGTATTATTCCTAAGGAAGGAGCAGATAATACCCAGCCAGTTCAAACAACAGGCATTGACTTTACCCTCACAAAAAAAGGTAAAAAAGGCAAAACCACCTACCAGTATTTAAGGAATGACTATGACTTCCAAAGTATAAAAGCCCTAATCATACACAAATAAGAACATGTTTTGTTTTTAAGTTAGTGTGAAAGTTAGTTCAGTAATAAATTGAGCACCATGTTTCATCACTTTAAAAGAAAGATGTTACATGGTTATTCCCACAACAATATCTATTAATCACTGTAATGTTTTCTGTATGTGACAGTTACAGTTTAAGATATTAAATGGAGCACTGATATTCATATCTGCTTATCAAGGACTGCAGCACTATGGTTCAACATTGCCCATAAAAATCATATGGCAAACCAACTCTTGAACACACCTTTGGCTAAGACCATGAAGATTTAATTTAATTCCCCTCATATAAAGAATGAAGGCTGAACAAATTTGTATATCCAGGAGAAGTGGGATCTGAGTGCAGATGCAGGCCTGCTCTCTCACACACTTACACAATTGCATTTTCTCCCATCTTGCAGAAAATCTCTTAACCATTTGACGGGGAACAATTCTAACACTTATGATAAGGACTGTCTTCTCCTGCAAGAAGAACATGTATCACTAAAGTTCTATTCTCCAGGGTGGAATGTGCAGCCCTGATGTGTAACTACTCAAATTCTATTTTCAAGACTTTTAAACATAAATATAGGAAAAAGTTAAAGGCAGGCCCCTGCTCTCCACTCTCTCTACCCTGCACTGAAGTTAATGGTATCTGTTCACAGAGTTTGACTGGAGCTATATCTAGTGTATGCTGACACTAACTTGCTCTTTGAGAATTCACTGTAACTTCAGTGCAAACACTTAAGGAATAAAATATCTCTCAGTATGAATAGGCCTTGAAAATCTGCTCTAGCATAGGTACGTCTCAGAACATCAAAAATGTTCCATGAGACTTTATTTCAGAAACCATCCAATTTTTTCACTGTTCAATAACTTTTTTATAATGATACATAAATTAATTTTGTTTTGTTCATCTTTGGAGAAAACACTAGGAAGATTGTTATTTTCTTGGTTTTCAAAGACAAATGACTGGGAAAGAAACTTCTACATTTAATTTTCAAGCAATGCTTGCACTTATCAACTAACAATGTCTCTCAAAACTTAAATTGGACATAATTATCCATTTTTTAATTCTTAAATTAAATAGCAGTGGAATGAAGCCAGAGAGAGTCCATAGATATTTTCTGCAGTTTTGTCTTGTTGGCTTTCCTTTCCCCTCTGAAAATTTATTTGTTCATTCACTGGCTGAATTTCTTCTGGAATAAATTGATGTAGCTCCAATTAAATGGAATTGGGTCAGTTTACTCCAGCTGTGTATTTAGTATTTCACAGTTTTTAACATAGGAAAATGTTGGTTGATGCAAAATTCTTGTTTTTCTAGAGACTTTCTAAGAGCCAACTAAGTTCCCTTGAACTGATTATTAGTTCATAAACCCTCTAATTGAGGACATATACTGCAAAATACAAAGAACCATAAGTACTACCTAGTAAATGATTCAAGCATTCCTGTTCATCTTCCCAGAATTTCTGGGCACTGTGACACAAGTGAATGGAAATTTGTCTTCCTCTTGGTTTAAAGATTGATTTAAGGTCTTTCCTACAGCCAATACAACGATTTGAATTCATACATCTGTGAGTTTTCAGAAATGAATGTTAATTTTGCACTCCATTCTGTACTTGGGCACTTCTAAATATATGCAGCTTATAGCAGTATCACGTGTAATAAATATGTGCATTTAAGCATATGTATTTTTTTTAGCTCCAAATTATTTTTACAAACATTTTATACCACTTGTGTTCTTGGTCCAGCCACCACAGGCTTCTACTCTTCAGTGCAGGTGCCAGTGGCTGCCACCTCCCACAGAGTCACAGCAAAACTGCCTATTAACACAGCCAAGACTCTTAACATAAGATTTTCATGTTTATAAAGCTCAACTATCTTTCTTAGTGTAACTATTACTTATAAGCATTAAAGATTTTCTCAAATCTGCCCATGTTTAGCCTCTCCAGATGGCTCCTGGGCTTTCTGTAGCAGCAGTGTGCTTCAGCAAATGATGGCAGTGCCACTGTCGAACTTGGAGTTAAAAGATGCTATCATTTTAGGTAGAAGTGGTGATACTAAATAATTCAGTGTCTTTCTGGATGGTAGCAGCCCTATAACCTTTCAGCTCTCCTCACCAACCAATCTTCAAAGAAATGTTGCTAGGAGAAACTATGGAGGAGTGTGGGAACAGCTCGTCTTCCAGGCATAAAAGTAACTGCTGGTATCAACAAAGGAAAATTAAAATATGAGATATATAGCTGTAAAAGAAAATATGCTCTACGTGAAAGCACATCAGCAGCTCCATCCCTAAATTTCCTCTCACTCAACTTGTTGGGAAATGTATAGAAAAAGATAAAAGGGAGTGACAACAGTGCATGTACCAAGACTTAGGCAATGTCTGAAGAGAGGGTAACAAATGTTCTGTCTTAATGAAGCAGGGAAAAGAAACCAATCTCACAGTACACTTTGAAAAGCCAGGCCAGTCACCTGGGAAACAAGAAAAAAAGGCAAACCAAGAAAATAGGCTATCAGCCTAAGCCTGACAAAGCATTCACAAAATAAAAGTACCACAGTCTTGTAAGTTGGTGGTTAATAGGCTCTAAAATTATAGAACTCTCTATAGCACACATGGAACCACAGGTATGTGAGCCAGCCTTATCACTGAAGATTATTGGAGCAGGAGGTTCAAAGCACATTGAAATGAAGACCATTAAAGGCATTTCTAGATACACTTCTCTGACTCCAAGGAGCAGTTTAGCAATGGGTTTGAAACTGTCTGCCTTTCCATCCTGAAGTTACATCAAATAAGAGTTCATTGCCATTTAATGGGTGAATTTTCTCTTGCAAGAACAGTTAGACCTGTGGACAGATCCTTTAAAACGGGCCTGGACTGAGCTGATGAACCTCCAGCTATGAGAAATAAGGTGCAGGGACCACAACCAAAGGCAAAAGGAAGCCTTGTGCTTCTTCAGAAGCAGTGGGAAGAATAATTCTGAAACAGGCTTGAGCTGCCTGCCATGAAAGGTGGCACAAGGTGTGAGGAGAAGATTCGTGACAACTCTATGGAAGTGCAGCTTCAGAGAAACAGCCGGGTTTTTCATGACCCCAAGAGATAAGGGGAGTGTATTGTGCTAAAAAGCACGAGACACACAAGATGCAGACAACAGCTTCAGATTGATCTGGAGAGCGGGAAGGGACGATGGACTTCTCTGGGAAGGAGCTGTTCGATTTCTCATCAGAGCACTTCGCCCTCACTGTCACTCATTTTGCTCTGGAGCCTTATAAGATCTTTAGCCCAAAACAGGTGGTTTTGTCTCCCTAATGGTACTTAATTGGAAACCTATTGTTTTTACAGAGAGACTCTTAGGTCTCCCCAAGAGGCAGATCGAAATAGCATGAGGGAAAAAGGGATTTAAACTGAAAGACACGAGTGACATTTTGTCCATGTTATTACCTCAGTATTAAGTAGTTTATTTTTGTCTCTCTGTCTTGGGGAAAAATGATTTGGATTTTCCCTTGAATATGAAAGAAGATAAAGAGGTTTTAAAAAGTTTAGATAAATACACAGTAAAAATTACTCTGGAAACAAATGAGACTAATTTGAAGCTACACAATAAAAAAGATAGAGATATATAGAAAATTCTGGTTTTCCATTTTGAAGTCCATTTAATATACTTCAGATTAGAAGGCTGGAAAAAGGTGTCTACTTCAGTCTCTTATCAGAAGCCAGGAGCAAGTGTACGATGCAGAAAAAAAGGAACCAGGAAACCCCCTTTATTTTTCTCTTTGATCCTTTCACAGATCCTTCAGAACAATATAAGAGAGTTTCAGATATTTTCTTTTTATTAGTCTTGCACTTCTGGAAGACCCCTGAATTTTATATATTCTTTTTTTTCCAGTTAGCTTTTCTTTCTTATCTAGAAAATGTATTTTAACATCTGCCACCATTTTTAGCTCGTCTCTTGCTTTGTCGCATTCTAGACACAGTGACTCTGTCTCAAACTCAATATCAAATGAGAGCAACAATATTCCTCAGATGGCTTTTTGCTCTCTTAAGCAGCCCATCCTGCCGTTCTCTAAACCTCTCACTAATATACATTGCTTCAGGGGGGCTTCAAGGAAGACTGAGTAAAACTAGAGAGAGATAGGTGCTCCTGTTAGATATCCAGAGAGTGGAAGAGGAACTCCATTTAAGTCATCCTTTAGGTGCTGCTGCCTCCTCCTGTGGTGCTCTGACTATTCCACTGTGGCAGATTTGGACACTGACCTTGCCACTTCCCCTCCCTCCTTTATGAGCTCACACAAGTTGTGGGAACTCTGTCTTCCCAGCCGGCTCACAAAACTGGACTTGTGTTCACCATAGGCATTGCTAATGAATAAGCAAAAAAAACCAACTCCAAACCCCCTCAAAACCAGATCCAGAAACCCAACCAAAGAACCCCAGAAAGACCAAAGCAGAGTTGCCTTCCTTGTGTGTGTGCCGTGTTGATTACCATGGATGTTAATAGCTGCCACAGGGATGCCAGAAGGCAAAAAAACCCCAAATTCACCTCAGCATTATAGCACAAGGGATAAATGGAAAGTGAGAAATAACAAATATATAAGAAGAGAGTCCAAAGAGCTGATTCATTTGCTGTTGGTAATTCATGTGTTGCAGTGGGAGGAAGATGCTCTGAGCAGGGGTGTAAGGACAGAGAGTATAATTCTGACTTATGAGCTCCACTCCTCCAAATACATTACTATTTGCTTGTGAAGTACCAGAGACAGCACTACTTGAGGTGTATCTGCTTGAAGGAGGTTAACAGGAATGCCACCTCCCCTCACATTTCTGTTTCTCACTCTATTTCATTAGGTAAGATCTCTCCGGCGACAATTTATCATAACCTCATTAGCAATCTCTGACAACTGCTTTCCCTCAATTTTTATGATGAAGAAAGACACAGTTCACAGTTTTCTTCTCCCTGATTTTCTTCAGTTTGTTTTTTTTTTTTTTTGTGAAAGTCTGCAGTATGTAATGAACGGTTGCTGTCAGGAGCACACTGCAAAGTGTCTATGTGATGATTATGTGAGTGGTTCACAGACTTTCACGTTCCATAGTATAGAAGTGAGCCTTTGGGGCAACTCAAAAAGTTTTAAAACACTTGATTTCATTCAGGGAAGAATCAAAGAGTTTCACTAGAAGAAATTGTCTTTACACACATAAAAAAAAGAAGGTTTCTAAAGGGATCTTTTGGTTAGATGACAGGAAACCTGCATTTTGTAATACCGCAGGGGTTCTTTTAATAAGTCACTGAAAAGTTCCATTTGACAAGTCAAACCTTGAATTTTTTTTTCATACTTATTATAGCCAAGGAGGTGCTAACCTAATACAATGGGCAAAGAAGTGTCATCACAATACAATAGACCAGACAGAGTTAGTACAATGCTGGGCAATAAGGGATCTCACTATAATGAGTGAGAGAAGCAGTGTCTGCAGCATAAGAAGCATGTTTCAGAAAAGAGAAAAGAAATGTGTTTGGTTTGTTACTGGTCATTTTATAGCTGCAATTGTAACCCAATGCAATGACCTCCAGATGCTTAAGAGTCTTTAAAAAGCAGAATGATCATTTCAAAGGTTCACAGGCCAAAAGAAACCATTATGGTACCTAACTGGGAGCCTCAGCAACACAGGCTTATAGATTTCTGCACAATATTGCCTCTATCTAACTTGATAATTCAGAGTTACATCAGTGGTGTTAGGCTAAGTTTCAGTTTGGCCCTCTATATTCCTCACATTGATTCACTGTGAGAGCTACAGAAGTATTAGAGGATGAGATGAGAGAGTTTTCTCTTCCATTTAATTATATTTGACAAAAAATTTGCATAAATTAAGTCAGAAATCTCTTCTTTTCCTGTAGGTTTTTTGTAACTGTTTCCAAAATCTTTATTATATTATTGGCCCTCAAATCACTTTATTCCATTTATACTCACTTCCCAGCTCATGTTCAAATTTCAAGGCGCACTAGCTCTGGCATCAGGACAATCCTATAGAAAGTATGAAGGGTGTTTGGTTAGAAGAACATTCCCATCCACCACATCATTCCAAAGCACAACATGAGCAAAGGATGCTCAGAACAAATCCATACAATATGCTATATGTAAATCTCCACAGGTTTTCAGCAAACTACACTCTGAAAATTTATGTGACCTACTTTTTCAGATTGCTTAGTGCATAACAGCATCCTTGCTGTCAATCACACGGCAACTGCAAGTATAATATATGCCCTTGATGTGGAAAGAAGAGAACGAGGCATAACTTGAATAAAGCTTGGGCAAGATGCAGAAGAAAATGACGTAGGTATGAGTTCAGATTTACAGCACAACAATACAAACGCTTTGTTGGGGAAAAAGAGCTGCTCATTCGCCTGAGACCAGAATGAAATATGTGGGGTAGAATGGAGTAGTTGTAGTATACAGAGGTACAATTTGGATCACTTAGGTATGCATATGACAGGCACCTGAAGGTCCAAGCAGCACTTTTCCTGATTACCCAGAAGCTCTAATGGAAAGCTTCATGCTAAAGAGTGACATCAGAGAATCACAGAATAAGCTGTGTTGGAAGGTACCCTCAAGGATCATCGAGTCCAGCTCCTGGCCCTGCACAGGACCATCCCCAAGAGTAATGCCATGTTCCTGAGAGCGTTGTCCAAACGCTTCTTGAACTCTGTCAGGCTGGTTCTGGGACCACTGCCCTGGGGAGCTGTTCTAGTGCCCGACCACCCTCTGGGTAAGGAACCTTTTCCTGATATCCAACCTAAACTTTTCTGATGCAGATTTGAAGAGAAGGCCAACACAACATTTCGGAGTTACTTGGTGCAGCACAGTTTAAGGAGGAGTGCATTTCTGGACCTAATTTTTTAAACATTTTTAATAGTTTGGTATTGATGAAAAATGGCATTCTTATTTAGCACAGAAAAGCTGTAGTGGTATATAAGCTTTGATTCCAACATGGCAAAACACAGCCAAGCTACAAACATCACTAGAAGGAAACAACACTTTTGACTTCAGTGAGACCCAATTTACAGCTACTAAGAAAAAGAAACTGTGAAATATTTCTGAGTTCCAATTGCTAAATGGCCTGCAAGAGTCAGAAAACTTGGTTTTGTGGTTGAGGCAGTAGATAAAGCCTGAGAAGAACTGGTTTCAATCTATGGATCCATGTTGGTCTTGGAGCAAATCACACTTAATACAAAATGTGGATAGTATGTCATGCCTGTTGGACTACAAACATTTTAAGTCAGGGAAAATCTCTCACTAGGTGAAGACTCGGCATCTACCTCAAAGAAATATCTATCTTTGACCAAGAGGCTGATGTATTCCTACACTAGAAATACTGATCAATAACAAAAACAAATATTGCTGTCTTTTCCCATCCTCCCCTGGTTTCTGGAGCTTATCTCAGATGTGAGATTGGGTACACAGATTTTCTTCTGTGCTTAGTTTTGCTGGGGGCAGACAGCTCCTGCTTGCTGATAAAGATAAAGAAGGCTGGCAAAGAAGAAAATGAACCAGAAATGTGAGGGAAAACAGAAAGAAAGAGGAGCTGATGGAAGAAAATGAACTGGTGGAGATATTCTGGTCTGCAGATGGTGAAGGGCTTATCCCAAGCGCTTTCCACTTCACCATCTGGCACTAGCTAGAACAGAAAGTTCTCAGGGAATTAGAAAATGTTGCTTTCACCTCAAAAATAACCCAAATATAGGGCTAATTATTAAGGGGAAAAAAACCAACTTGTTATGTACTCAAGTATCCAGAGTTCAGAAAGCGTGGAGAAAGCATAAGCAATCGAGGATGAGAGCTCTAAGCCTCTTTTTAATCTAGCCAACATTCAGGGCAAAAACCAACCTTTGCTTTGAATTCCCTTCACCTTGTTCCTGTGTTTGATGCTTCATGCAGACCTCACCATCCTACTTCTCTCATCCTTTCCTTTCAAAAATCCCTGCATCTGCAGTATCACTGTGAATTGCTTCTAGGCCATAACCTGGCACATGGGATGAGGACTAATGGTTTCAGTAGATATGTGTGCTTTTTGTTCTGAAGAGAGATGGCATAGGTTAGAAAATGAACTGCCCCCTCTCTATCGGTGTTATATTCTTGCTTCTCTAAGGGACATTTGGGGTATAATGTGGTGGTAAGACATGTTACAGATGGTTAAAACATGGTGAGAAGTTGGTTTTATCTGCGTCAAATTAGACATGGAGACAGAAGACAGCATTTTCTGGACATTAAGAGGAAAGCTTGTTTGGCAGGGTTTTTGAAACTCAGTTACATATTTTTGTTTAACAGCTTACAAGATAGTGTATTATGAGATTGAGTGAGTGTTTATGATCTGTGTTGGAAAAGGACTATGGGATGTAAGTTGCTGGTGAATGGTTTCAGCTTATGTCTGAAAGGCTGGCAACGATGAAGGAGGCACTGTTTAGGGCCCTGAACCCTGGAGAAATGGATGCTGACCACCCAACATCTGCTCCATGGTTCCCCTGGGGAGGAACAGTAGTTGCTACCGCTCCGTGGGGGGATTTCAGCATACAGTGATTACTTCACTCTAGTGTTTTTGGAGGAGGACAGCAAATTCCTTCAGTTTATACCTGCACTTGTATTTATTGCTAAGGGAATCTAGCTTCCCATTAAGTGCCTCTCAACTGAAATAGCTCCAATTGTTCTGCCTTTATTTTTTTTTTGGTGAAAGCATGTAGGAAAAGACCTGTACTACCAAAGACAACGCCTCTCCTTTTTCTTTAAAGGTTTTGCAAAATGTTCTTATTTAATAACAGTTATCTTTATGTAGTAGCTGTATCTTTTCTTAAGCTGATAGTTGTAAAGCACTGTCTACTTTGCTTAATGATGCTACTTTCCCAATATAAAACAGGTCTAATGGGTGTCAAATGTGAAAGCAATATTCCTGCAATTTATCACTTAAGCCTTCTTTCACTCTTTTGGGGTGAATTGTTATATTTTTAAAGGGAAATTGATTGCCTTGAGTGAATTCTTTTATTCTTCTACATTAACAATTCATGAATGAAGCCAATAGCTGCAACACAATCTTCACTTCCTTGTCCCACCAATAACCTCAACTGTATCCTGGAGGGTAAACTCACACTGCATCAATCAGCTGTCTCCGTGGTCTGCAGCACAGCCATGTGAACTGTGGCTTACACTGTGTTCTCGTGTGCTCTCTTGACTTTTGGCAGTAGGGAACTCCACAAAAATGAATTAACTGCTACAAAGTTTTCTGGCGTGCTGTACTTTACATAATTGGAAAGTTACGTTACTAGAAAGAATATAGACATTTACTCTGAAGTTCAGAACCAAATGCCAGTGGTCAAATGATCCTGTGCGCCTTTCTTCTCTGCTCTCCTCTTTTCTCTATCATTGTTAAGCGCTGGGCCAGTCCAGTTAAAAAGATTCTGGGAGATTAAAGAGATTTCTGTTAGGGAACATTTTGGACTACTTATTTATTTTTAAATAACCCAACCACAAAAAAACAACCCCAAACCAGCCCTATAAAAATGAACTGGGAAAGGTAAAGAGGCCAGCAGTTTAAGAATACACTAAGACTGCACCTGCAAATGAGTTCATTCACTTTCCATGAGCAAACCCTGTGCTTCTATTCCCAAATGAGAAATAAACACACAGAGCTGGTCAGGCAGAGATCCAAATGCCCAGACTCAGGGTAACTGTGTGCCCACAAAATTCATACAGGAAAAATGGAAGCTGTGAATGTGGACTTCAGCCTAACTTGTGAAGCCGGAGCTGTTGTGGAGGAAAACTCATCAAAGTCTGCTGTCCTGGCCGGCCTTCAGTCACTAATGAAACCTCTCTGGCATGTCCTTCTCCTCACTGCTGCTGACTCCTCTCTTGAAAGCCACCTGTCCTTAAGCACATTTTCCTTCTTTACCAGCTTTTATTTTGGCTCCTATTCTCCACATAAGCATGTGCCTTTTGCTGTTTTGGTTCCTCTCCAGACAAGTTTTTTGTCTCTGTATGCAGCAACCTGTACCCACACACAGCTCTGCACAGGTTGGACAAGAGCAGGCTTCACCCAGGAATGGCTTGGATGAACCCTTTGGGCTCTCTGGTTACACTTATTTCTATCTCTGTTTCATCATGGTACTCAGTGTGGCTGGTTATAAAACTTTATACAACAACAACAAAAATATTGCTGGCTTACAAAAAACTAACCAACCAACCAAAAAAATCTGAATGTCTTCCATTTAAAAAAAGCCATTTTTTTGTGACCAAAACCCAATAAAACTTAGCAAACAGTTTCTTTATTTCCTCAGGAAAACAATAAATGAAAATGCAAATAAGTAGATCCCCCTTTGTCATTGAAACTATATTTAAGAGAATAACTGTGGCCTTGTTTCTTTAACATTTGGCCTTAGTGGGATAGAGGAGATACAAAAGATTATTTGTTTGCAGATTGTAAGATAACAAGCAGTACATCTGAAAATGCAAACCTGAGATGACTCTTCTTACAAATGATCCTGGAGAAGATGAAAAACTACAAAAAAAGAAAAAAAAAAAGGAAGAGGCAGGGAAATGAATGACAGACCTGTAGGTTGTATGAATAAAGATCTAAGAAAAGACTTGTGGAAAAAATTAATTTTTCTGATTCACCACTGAAATCTCTTAAAAGTCCCCAAGAAGTTTGATGTCCACCTGAACCTAATTTTTTTCCCCTAGAATTATCCACAATTGAAACAAATATTTCCTGGGAGTAAATAAAAATATTTTTTTATCTCAATTATTTTTTAAACTTTGATTTGAAGTATTCTCTGAGATCTTAGAAAATAAAATAAGTATTTGAAAATAAAGGGATTGACTCATAGGCATTTAAGCAGCACTGCTAAAATAGAAGAAAGAGAAGAACAAGTAATGATGGCACCTTTCACAAAGTGGAGCAGGAACAAAATCTGCGTTGTGGGAAACCACAGCTTAGATTTCCCCTCTACCAAAGCTGCAGTGCAGACATGAATTTACCTTTCCTTTCCTATCCTCATGCAATTTATTCAGACAAACATTCAATAAGAGTTTATTTACATGTTCATTATTCAACATGATATAAAATTATATCTATAGACCCAAGTTGCAATCAGGGTCCCAGGCACACCAGGAAGAATTAAGGAGATGACCTTACATGGTAGAGAGAGAAGATTTGCATCCTGTTCTTAAGCTGTGGCAAGACACAGAAAAGATAAAGTTTTCTTGTTTGTCCAAAGCAATCCCTGGAAAATGGGATCAGAAATCCCAAGTCCTGCTACAGTGCCTTTTCTGGAAAATATTCCACCAGACACACTATAAAGACTCTCTCTAATGTCCTTCCACCCCTTTGCTCCTTGAACTGATTGTGCTGAGACTCCAGGAAAGCTCGGACCAGATAACCTTGATCGACAAAACATTTTACAAAGACAAGGGCAAGGTAAACTTCCCCAGACTAGTCTGCAGTGTCATAAATGTTTGCAGAATTGACTCTTCCCTCCAGAGGCAGCCCCATGCTTCACTGTCCCTGCTGCATACAAATGAAGTCACTGCACAGCACAACCAAGTGCATATGCTGTGGTGTGACCTCCTGTTTGGTGACATCCATCAGTGAATTGCTCTGTGGTAGTGGCTGTCTGAAAATCAGCTGGTACATGAATTTCTACTCTGATTTCGCTAAAACCCAATCAATAAGGGCATATAGCTTTAGTGTTCTCATATACCTGCTCTGTGAATAAAGTAAATGAAATACTTGCACAGACTTTTGTGATTCTTTTTAAAGGGCCCAACCAGAAATTGGAACATGTCAGGAGCTCTAAGGAGGGCACTACAGACGAGCAGCATTGTGTGCACAGGAACTGCAAAGTCCTCTCTTCTAGTGGGAGGAGAAGGAAAGTCAACCTAAATATCAATGAACACTTATAAAAAATCTTGAAAGATTAATTTGGCATAAGCTAGTATTGCACTCTGATGCTGGACCCTTGTGAGCAGGTAATTCTGTTAAACTAAAGAAGCATTATAGATATCTGTTCAAATATAAGCAAATATCCCAGCTATATCTATACTTGCATAGAAATTTGTGAAAAAAAGTTCTCTTGGCATGATAATTGTAAGGCTATTATGGGGGAATTTTGTTTTTCCAGTAAAAAACAAAGCCATTATCCAACCTGACTATTTTGTAACTATGGAAAGATTAGGTACCAAGTGGAAACAATGGCTCACTTTGTATTCTAAGAAGAAAACTGGGGCAAATCATACAAAAGTGCAAACAGCAGTTTCAAAACAAAAGGAGATTCCTCTGTACTGAGTGTGTCACTAAGCACAACATACCCCGGCTGTAGAAAAATTTCCGTGAATAATTGGAAGTCTTCTGAAACAAATTACTACTAAGGCTAATACAGAGCTATCCCACTTGGACCAAAAAAGACCCAATGCCCCTGGTGACAACACTGACAGAATATAAATACCTTCTGAAGTTCATTCTAAGGTATTGTCTTTTAGTTACAGACAGTACGTGTGGCTTTGTGAGTAAGAAAAGCAGTGCCAATGTGAGACAGGGGAGTTATTATTCCTAAATGTTTTGTTATTATTCTTAAAACATTCTTCTGCTAAGAAACAGTGCAACAAGATAAAAACAATGATATTATACTCAGGAGAAAAACAATGACTTTAGAAAAAAACAACTCTGGGAAATGGAGAGGAGGCTTTGCAAAAGAGATCTTATTTTGCTTTGCAAGGGTTTACATGGGACTGAAGACACATAATGGCTAAGAGCAGAGACCAGAGCATCTAAAAGAGCTTTTCAGAAGTTTACTTAATAGATACATGTTTTACATCAAGGACAGATGATAGTAACTTTCCTTGCTCTGAGTTTCTTGATTCTGATAAAGGTGTGGGTAAAAGATAAACATATCTGCTCATGTTTATTACTGTTCTAGTGAGAGAAAGACATTTGATTAAAACTGTCATTTGCTTTTCAGCTACGGAAGTTATGTGCTCATCTTTGGTGTTCAATAAGAGTTTTGTTATGTCATCTCAAGCATTAAAATTGGTTGGTGCCCTATCTTAAAATCCTTCACCTTTTTGCCAGTCCTCTTAATTTTTGTTCCTATCTTATTCCCTAACTCCTTTTCCAGCTGTCCACAATTATAAAAGTAAATGATTTCAATATGATGCAAAAGAGTAAACAAACCCTTACCCTGCACTTGTTTTAGGCACTGTGAAAGAACAAATAATTATTTTGACAGGTAGACAGGAGACAGGTCAAAGTGATCTGCTGAAAGTCTGCCTTCAAGAAAGGGCAGCAATGCAGTTTCTTTCCCTTTCTTTTCTTCTACCTTTGTTTTCTTTCCTTCCCATCACTCTCCTAAATTTCAGGGTGACCCAACAGCATTTATAGGTATTGAGCTAAAATAGTCAGTGACTTTGTTAAACCATTTCTAAGGCAGACACTGCAGAAATGTATGATTTTTCTGCATTTTTTAAGTAGTAGTAGTATGAGATCCCTTTGCTTTTGCATAACGATGTAAAGATCCATTGCCATTTTCTTAATATACTGCAATAAAATACACTCTGAACAGTAGCTACTTAGAGATATGGTAATAAGAAACTTTCTTTCAAGAGGAAAAGTTTGGACACTGGAATGGGAAGGGTGTAGCTCACCAACTTTTTCTTTCTACTTCTTGCTATGGAAAGAAGACATCCCATCCTGTTAAAACAAGGTGTGTTTGAAATAATAATTTGGAACCGTAAATTATGGACCTTAAAAAAATCATGCAAATTCTGCAAAATATAGAGACATCTATATATATTACACATATATCTTTATATGAATAATACATTGTGAAATTCCTTTTAAGGACCTCCTTTGTCTGTTTCTGAAAATTCATTCACGTTCTCAAGCTCTGGCCCTCCCCCGGGCTATGGAGATTAGACTTTTCTCCCCTCTAATGGCAGCTGGAACCAATCATCCCTTTCCAGCAGCTACCCTGCTAGTACGTGGACAGCCTTATCCTGATCTAGGGACAAAGGGCAGTTGGGACACCTGCTCTGGCACTCATGGCCTTGTGTGATTCACAGGGGATTGCACTGGGAGCTGGGGCAGGGAGGAGGTGGGTCCTGGCCACAGTGTCCTGGAACCAGGGTGGTGGCAGGAGGTCCTGATGCCCCTGTGACCAGGGCTGCCATGTGAGGTATGGAGGTGTCAGGATGCACTGGTGGCCAGTGCTGGTCACAGACCTGGACTGTTTCTGCCAGTGGAGGGAGATGGGCTCCAGGAGGCACCACCAACCCACGTTAGAGACCTTTGTATTCTGGTAGCTCTCAACTACACGTTTGCTTGTGTTATTACTTCTCATGCTGGCAGGCTTAAACTACCAAGAGTAATGCTGGGACAAGCTACAATTACAACTTCTTTCTGTTGTGGAGACATGACCTTTGACTGTTTGATTGCAACTGGCTTTGGATCAGGGCCTGTAGCCAAAGCTGTGTCGCTAGCATAACACGCAACACTCTCTGCAGAGCCTCTAAGTATAAGCCATCACTTCTCTGATCTGAAATACACATAATTGCAATGAGCTGCGAGATCCTCCAGCATTTCACAGCATATAGAAGAGATTTATTAACAAAGATTTTCTGTTTGCAGATAGAGAATTATACAGAAAGCCAAATTTTTGGCTTTCATGAAGAAGTGAAGCCTAGTGTATGAAGAAGGGGTGAATTCAGGGTGTGTGTGTGTTTCTGCACATGGGGACACATCTTTTCCATGTACTACTTGGTAGTTCTATGAGAAAAGATCTTCAAAGGATCCAGAAAAACCTGACGAAATGGTTGTAGCTTTACAGTCCAGTTTAGGTTAAAACACAACTACTAAAAAGGATGATACGGGCATTCCACATTCTGTTTCTAGATAAATTTGGGTCATGCTTTTTACATACAGAGTGATGGTAAATTCTTATTAGTAATCCATACACACAACAGAATCATATTTCTCAGTTCATGAAAGAATTGTGGCTAAGACTAGTTCAGCAATCAGAGTGCACCATCTCAGCTTTAGGCACAACGCAGGGCTGTCTGGATCAGTGAGACTCTGCCTTCAGCTCTTCTACGCTGTGCAAGCTGGGACCAGCCTGCTCTGACTCTGACAGCAAAGTGGACCTGTGAGAGGAGCACTGCAACTACCAGTGCACTCAATATCACTGAAGCTTTCAGCATCAAAAAAACCCCAAAAAACTTTCAAAAGCAGCTGCCCTGTCAACCTCTACATAATCCAGTTTATCCGTCACACATGCTTTGTGAGGACATCAGCCTATTAAATTCTACTTCAAACTTACTAAAAAGGGAACAGAACACAATGAATATATTTTGGTCAGGCATGGTACAATATTTATGGCCTTTCTTCCCCACCACAGTTATGCTACAGATGCATTTTATGTGAGTAGATCTCGTTAGACAAGCAGGCATTTGCAAAACATTACAAAGGCAACAGAGTATAATGAGTACACTTCCAGAGAGGATATTCTGGGATGCTCCAGGCCTTGATTGGGCAGCTTGTTTAAACATCAGGTTAAATCCTTTTTAAGTGAAGTGCCTTGTAGAGGTTTTGCAGCAGTGCTCTTAATGACTGCAAAAAAAATTGTCAGGAAACAGAATAAGGTCAGCTCTCATTTTCTTTCAGCTAACTACTCCAACAAACCTATTCCCAGTTTTTTTCCACGCGCATGAATTCTGCCTGGAATTAGAGAGACTATGTGTTTCCTTCTTCCTCTCCCACCGAGCATCCTCCTGATTCCACCCCACTTCCATTGCTCCAGCCCCAAATCTTACGCCTCTCGGTCTCGGGCTGGGTTTTCCGCCGGGCCCCCCGCGCCCAGCTGTGCCAGCGGTTTCCAGCTGTGCCAGCGGTTTCCAGCTGCGGCGCTCCCCGGCAGGTGGCACTCGGGCTCCGCGCCCCGGGCGCCTGCGGACGCGCTCTGCAGGGCCGGGCCGGGGCGGAGCGGCGCTTTCTGGGCTGGATTCGCCCCCAGCAGCATCTGGCGTGAGCGTCCCGCGGGCGGGCGCGGCCGTGGCGCGGGGGAGGTCACTGCGCTGCCGGGGACAGCCCGAGGCGGGCGCGCCCTTCCCGGAGGGAGCGGAGGCTCACGGCTGAGCATGTGCAGCATCACTGCAAACCCTCATGGAAGTGGGATTTAAAGCACGGTTTTTATCCCCAGGGGGAAATGCCTGCGTCGAGAGGGAAATATACATATGCATACTGTAACTCCTACTCGTGTTAATGGGAATTATGTGTGTAAATCCCCAAATTCCAGCGTACAAAGATGAGAGTGTCCCCGTAAGGGTCTGAATTATGCATTTGAATTAAATCTGACTGTTGGGAAACTCACAGTGCTGTGGCTCTTATTATAAATTTATACTTAGTAGGACTGAGTTTCACCTGAAACAACAGAGCCTGAAGTGTTATTTGTTCCAGCACATTATTTTGTTAGATGTGATAATCAGCTCACAGCAGGACTGCGAGAGGCTACTCAGCTTGTTGACAATTCTGGGTCCCATCCAGCTTCAAGCAGCTTCTGAAGCAGCTCCAAAGGCTGCAGAGGGGGATCCCAAACCTGGCTTTTCAGGAAGACTTGGCCAGGGCATTGGTGATTGTCCACAGTCTCTTCCCAGGACATCCCTTTTCCTGGGGGCAGAATTACCTGTTCTGTTTGGGGTGCACTCCCACCCCAAAGCAAAGACTACAGGAGAGACTCAGTAGAGGTGCTGCTGTTCTCAGCTCCCTGTATTTTGCCAGACGGATGAGATTTTTTTTCTTATGAGTTAAGTGCCTAAAAAAGCAGTCTGAGGTGGAGGAGGAGCTTCAAATCAGTTCTCCTTGACTTACTGGGCTACTCTGTAGATTATTTCAGGAATTATGTGACCTAAGGGTATGACTTCCATTAGCATTACCTTTGAATTAGGAAGGTGCCTTTCACAGGAGCTTTTGTCCCACATTTATCATCTCAGCCTCAGATCTGTTTTAATCCCAAGGTATCCCTTCCCTCAAGGCTGCACATTTTCCCGCAGGTCTGAAAGGAAGGAAATCCTGTCCTGACCCTCATGTGTCAGCAGCTGGATGTGGTGAGTAGCCATGGTGCCGCAGGAGGGACGCCATGGAGCTGGGGGAGTTCCTAATGGGGAAACATGTCTAAAGAAGCTGTGTCCATGGCTTCAGCCTGCCCTGCCTTACCTTCACCATCTTATTGTACAACTCAGCACCTACAGGGAGGAGAATAGAGAAACACAGAGGACAGCTGTGGAGGGCCTGAGGCAGCAGTGCGTGCATGGCAGGGAGGGGTCTCCTTTCCAGGGGTGCCCAGCTTACACACCTCAGGGATGCAATGGTGCTGGGTGACAGCATGAGCTCCAGGGCCACTGTGTACAGGCATGGCCACAACCATGGTGTGAAACAACTGCCAAACAGTCCCTCAGCCCCTCCCATTCAGTCATATTTTCTTCTCCTTCCTTTCTCTTTTTGTTCAGTGCTCAGACACTTCATTCCTCTCAGCTACCCCATGCGAGAGCAGCCATGCGTGCCCTCTAATCCTGTGCAGTCCCAAGGTTAGGCTGAAGCAGACCAGCACTTAATGCCACCCCAGATTTAAATACCAATCATAGAGACAGGGAATTGCTTTATTGTGAATGAATCCTTAATCTATTGAGTTATTTGGAATGGCAGAGTTAATTATTTTTAAACCTCACTCTCCTACCTTAAGCCTGGGTGTGTCTCCAACAAATTCACTTTCAAATCTTGTAATGGAATAGAAGTATTGCCAGTCCTCATTAAAAACACCGCAAAAGCCACAGCAGCAGTGCTGTGTTCCTTGTAATGATTTGTTTTACTGATAGATCAAACAGCCTGTTGACAATGGTTGACTGCAACCGACAGCCTCTTCTAAAAAGATAAAGAAGTTGTACATTTTATTGATTATAAAACAAATTGGGTTTTTGTCCCTTTAAATTTTTTATTGACTAAAATTGGAGAACTTAGGCCTTTGAAACTGCAGCTTGCCATGACATTACAATGAATTATAATCCTAACCTATTCATGCTTCCTCAAAGGCCTGACCCGTTTGCCTGCCTTGCAAGCATGTTGTAAAATGCCCTGCATTTACATACATATTTTCAGAAGCTTTTTATTCAAGAACTGCGGCGGATTGGAGAAAGAGAAAGGGGCTGAATGGGCAAGAGTTCTCGAGATCCTGGAATTTTAAGAGTCTTGCAATATCTTGTCACAAGCTGTGAGCTCGAGGCAGACATTTTTGCATAAGGTTCTTAGTTTTTCATTACACAGGAGCTGAAATTTTGAATCCTTTCTGGATCTGAAGATCTATGTTCCTGAACATCCTGGGGATGGAGCCCATATTGCTGAAATAAATCTAACACTTTCTAGATCAATTTTTAGGGTCAGATCTTAAAGAAGCTTAAGGCAAATCAAGATTTTTAAAGAACACCAAATCTGCTCTCAGCATTTTTTTGCAACCCCAGGTATCTCCCTGCCTGAATCCAAGCTGTGCAGGGATGCATTTGCACAGAGCAGAGCAGGTAGGTGGGGATGTGTGACTGAGTGACACTTAAGTCCCCTGCCTGGCACTGTTTGAAGGGGGAGGCCAGTGAACCCCTATGACCATCAGCACAGAGTGCCTCAAAAACTTGAGTGTCAACTTTACTCTTCTAGCAGAAGAAAGGGAAGGAGAAGAATTGCTTGTCCCTTCCCTGACACATCTTTGTAGGTAAGAAAGCTGGAGCACCTGACTGTCAGTAAAGCCGCACAGTTGAGAAGGCAGCAAGAAGGAGCCCTGACTCCTGGTCTCCAGTCTCAGGGCTATTTTTGTTCTGTTGCTCTTCCTGCTTTTTTCCTGCTCACCCGTAGCAGTGATAAATGAGGAGGTGGGGGTGGGGTGGGGAAGGTTTTGGAAGGAGCTGTCAGAGCACAGTCTTCCACCTACTGTCTCAGGCACTTCCAGAGGGAGAGACATTTGGGCCCCTCTTGGGCCCACGATTTCTTGCTTCAGCAGCTGAGATTTGTCAGGAAAACACACCCCTACTGTGCTGAGTAGTAGTTCATGGGCAGGTTTCTGGCAAACACTCCCAAAAAGTCAGAGATGTAGATTTGAACCCTTACAGGAGCTGGAGCATGTGCTACCCGGACCCACTGCTCCCAGTTACGAGGCACTTCAGGATAAGTGGATCAGTGTCACCACTGCAGCTAGCTATGAATCAAGAATGTAAAAAACAACCCTTTCTCTGTTATTGTGCAACTGGGTGTAGGTTACATCTCCCAGAAATGCTGGATCTAGCACACAATGACAGCAGTTGCCTTCCTAGCATTCACATCTGTGTTAAAATGACAGACTATCCCTTCGCTCCTCTTTTTCTAAACTAGTTTGTATATGTGAGAAAAAAAATACAATGTATCAGATACCACACCACCCTGAAAAATATCCCCCTGGACTGAGCATTTTATCCACATGACCCTTTCCATATTCTCAGCCTCAACCTCTTTCAGTAAGGAGGAAAGAAAAGCACACACACACACAGAGTCCACAGCAAGTGACAAGGGAAAAGGGAAACTCAGTTGCTTTAGGGTAGGCAACTCGTGAGCTGCTGCCCACAAAGGGATTAGGCACCTCAAACCAATGCTAGTGGTCTGCAACCACCTTGGGACTTTGGCCTCTGATGGACATCTGTCCTTGTGTGAGGACCAGCTCCTAGTTCTGCACACCTGGTCTGTCAGCCTGGAAACCAGATCTGAAACCCAGCTTTCAAACTGGCAGTATTTCTAGGAATGGTGACCTACTAATTACACCCACAGTTTGGTGCTTACGTACCTTAGTTTATTTTAAAATTATTATCTGAAGTTGTTTAGTAGCTCCACCACAGATTTCAGTGGGGTGCTTGAGCTTAGGAGAGTGGTTTGAAAATTTTGACCCAAACATACGGGTTATTACCAGGTAACATCCACTCACTCCCAAAGAGGATCAGTTAAAAGCAGCTTGCAGTGCAACAGTTCATGCTATCTCTGTCCTACAGGGATGGAAAGTCCTTTGGTTTCCTGTTTGTTGGTAGGGTGCTTTCTCCAGTGCTCAAGTCAGTCAAAGGAAGAAAAAAAAATAACAGAGCTTCATAGAAATATTACATTCTTTCCCAGAGTGGAGGCAAAACAAACAGGAGTTTAAAGTAAACAATCTCTACCAGCAGATCTTTTCCCCTTTTATTGCATGAATTACAATGCCCTTCAGCCAGCAGAAGGCAGAGAAAATTCTGCCAGGAAAAAGAGTTATTTGAAAAAGTTTACTTTAAACTTTTGTTTGCTTTGCTGCACGCACACACACACATAAAAAAAAAAAAAGGAAAAAAGAAGAGAGAACCTTTCTTCTCTCACTTTAGTGCTGGGTAAAAAGAAAATGGATTTCTCTTTATCGACTCGTATGTGATTGGCAGAAGTAAAGGCAAGTTTCCTCATGGTTATGCCTCTGTGCTCAACCATGACCTGGAGGAACCTTGTGAGAGATAAAGCAGGACTGTCCTGTTCACCAAGGACATGCAGAGCAGTGGAAAAAACAAAATATGAGTGTCTCTGATCATTCCACTGATATAAACAAACACAAAGCTACCAAAGCCAAACAGCACAATTTTATTCTAATATAACTGCTCAATGAATCTTTTTCTTCTAAATCTCTGTCCCTTTTGTAATGACGACAAAAATTGCAGTCTGTTTTCATTCTCATTCTTGTAAATCTGGAGTAACTGGAAAAGAGATAAAAAAGCTCTTTGTTGGCTAGGACAAAAATTCTGACTAAAAAGTAAAGTGTTCTCAAAACAAAAACCATCGCCTTTTGTGAAAAATGTTCCCTTTTCTGATCAGCTGTAATGTTTTCATTTGAAACAGACTTTTTGATCAGAATTTAATAAAAGTTTGTTGTGAAATACTCAGAGCATTTTATAAAATGTATAAGAATAAGAGGTGGTATTGTGAAGACTTTATAATCGAATAAGAAAAAAAGACAAAGATAAAAAGAGATTTCTAGCAATGTATAAGCAGAGGGGGATAAAGCTGAATAGCAGTTGGATTAGTGCAGCATGAGTTTGTTTTTAAAGTACATCCCTTTTCTGCACTTCCACCCTCTCCTGTTTGCCCCACAACCCTGACCTTGTTCCTCCCCATTTCAAAAGAGCCGTCCCTCCTTATTTCCCTCCTGACCTGCATTCCTCACTGCTGGCTGTAATGTGGCGATAAAGACACCAGTAAACCCAGCCAGCTTGCCTAAGATCAGAAGATATGGAGGGTGATGTTAGCAAATTAACTGATTGGTATAAAACAAAGGCGGAAAAAAAAGCTGTCAGGAAGCTGAGAACTTTTGAACCCATTTAAACAAATACGTGGCCGAGGAGCAGGCTTGTCTGTTACAGGAATAGCGTCTGCAAGAGCCAAGCCAGAGCTTGGAAACTACAATCAGATGCAGCCTCAGAGAGCATCCCCCGGTAGGGGAACAAAGCTGTTTAAGAAAGGGGAGTTCCTGCCTGGCAAAAGGCAGGACACAATGGGATGCTCCTCGCTGCCGCTGCCGTTTCTGGCCCTGGCAGACCTGTGCTCCAGACCCTCCACTCCGCAGCACCTGCAAAGAGACAGCCAAGCCTCTTTGTGCACTCCCTTTGTGACTGTGTGCTCAAGGGTCCTGGGCTGGCAAAGAAAGCATGCTGTACTGAAAATAATTGCAGTTAAGACTTTGAGACACACAGAGACTCATTTATTTAGTACCTTTAACTGGCTTTCATGCTTTCCCACCAGCACTAAGAGGGTTAATACCTTCCTCCTGGGCTGGCCTCCAGAGATACTGCTCTCTGTGGCTCCAGCTGGCTTTCAAAAATCTCCAAAGTTTTGCTGTCCTCATTAGTGACAGAAGTGGGAGTTACAATTTGAAATTCAGGGTCCCTAAAGTAAAGAATTGTGAAATCCCAGGAACCCGCAGAAGCACTCTTAACTGTGCCAGTGGTAGAAATCACAGAAAACATGCCCTCATGTAATGCTGAACACGAGGCTTTACTACCAACAACACTACTTTCCTTTCCCCCTCCACTTTGTCACAGAATTCCAGTGCAGATTTCCCTGGGAGCCTCCCGCTTGGGTTTTGCTGCTCCCCCAGAGCCGCACAGCGTGGTGCCTCACTGCACACTGGGAACAGGCCTGGCAGCCCTGTGTCCTGAGCTGCATCCCACGTGCCTCCCTCTGTCCTGATGGCACAGCCCCAGCCGCCTGCCCCTGCCAGAGCCAGGCACTGCTTCTATCCTGGAATCAGCCCTGCTATTCCAGTACAATTATTACAACTGGTGTCTAAAATAACCGGAACCAGAACAACTCAGCCACTGCTTTCGTCATGAAAGTGGACAGAATTTTTCATCACCTCCATGCAGCATACTTGAGAACCACCTCTGGAGCATGCCTTTGTTACAAACTCCCTTCCTCTCTTCCTGATATAGAAAGGTGAGACCTGAAATGTGGCTGCACTCCTGGAGAGGACATTTTCTTTGTCAACCAGCCCATATCACTGGTATGCAGAATCTGACAGGTAAAGCCTCTGAGGTCAGCCTGCACTGGAACTGTACAGGGTTTGGAGAAGAGATAATTGCTTCATTGTCATCACACACAGCCCTTCACCAGCATCTCTTGTGCATAGAAGAGACTTGATACAACTGTCACTTGTACCATCCTCCATTGCTTTGGTTTTTGGTCTGGGGAAGAGGCCTAAAATAGTCACAAAACATGGGATCATTTCTGAATGGGCTTGAAGTAGACGGTGCATAGTAGAGAGACTCCAACTTTTTGGTCATTCAAGTAGTTAAGATAACACTGACTACTTGAATGGATAGCTTATTTTAAAATATGGTTTTATATAACTATTGTACCCTGTGCACGATCAGAGAGCACACTTCTGTCCATCCTTCTCTGCACAGACACACAATGTGTGCAGAGAAAATATCTCTGAAATGGATGCAGCCTAAGGTTGCCAGATCCAGAAGGATGCTACTCATTTGTAGCTCACAGAACACGTATTCCATGCACACGATGTCTTTCTGAAAAAAACAGTAGTTTTAAGGGAGAAAAAACAACTAAACAAGACAATTAAAGCCATTCAACAGTATAAGATCTCACAGGCTCACATGGTGTCATGAAAGCTGTGCAGAACCACAGGGTTTTTCCCTTTTTCTCTCTTACTGTAAACGTTTTCCTGATCTTCCTGCAAAATTACACTGTCTGATTCAGTAATATTTTTAGCCTAGAAATGTTGCACACAAGTCTTTCATTAAAAAGTTAACATATAGGATATAGTTCAAAGTTTCTTCAAGGATCAGTTGATTTTTTTTTCACTTTTTTTAGCTTCAGGGAAGATATCCTTGCAAAGTTACCATTTGATGCTACTCTCATTTTCCCAATAATCCATAACCTGTGTTGCCCCCAGGACTCGAGCCTCCTTTGAGTGCTAACACCTCCTCTCCCCCAGCACTACTCCCCTTTCCTTTTGGCAAATAGTTATTCATGCAGGGAACCATGATGTTCTCAGTAGATGATAGCTCTCAACTATCTATTTTGTCCCAGAAATTATTCTTTTATCTTTTTTCCCCTTTTTGAAAACTTTACATATTAGGGTTAGGATGCATTCATGCCTTTGTTTTGCTACTCACCAGGTATCACTGTTTTTACCTTTGTTTCCCTATTGCAGCACTGATATCCCTTGCTCACTCCAAAGCCAAATATCGCACTCCAGCCTTCTCAGCTGTGCTGGGGGCTTAGACTGGGGACTGGAAGGCAACTGCAGGTCAGCTGTGGGTCCTGGGTGCATCACAGAGGGAAGGTCTCTGGGTAGGCGTGTCCTCATCAGTACCTGCCAGGAGAAGATGGACACCTGGTCCTGCCCCATCCATCTGGACAGGGAGTGCATGCATCACTGCTTCTGAGAACAAGGAATCAAACCCCAAAGTCTTTAGGAGTTGTTACAGGTATTAAGTGTCAATCGTAATGAAGACAAAGCAGAGCTGGGCATCAGAGGGGAGATTATCCTTCAGTAGGACAGGCCCTGTAATTTCAGTGAGGATATACTTTGCTTTTTTCTCCTTCGATGCGACCCATCTGCCAGAGAGGAGTACAAGCTGCCTCTCCCTTAGCTGGCATCTACACTAAATGGTTTACAGCTGCTACTCACCTCATTTAGGGCCTAACCCCTTGATGACAGAAGCCATGACTTGTGTGCAGGGTTTTGATGAGTCCTAGCTGGGTATCTGCAATTGGTATTTCTGCAGCTCTCTTACACAGTGAGGAGCATATTTTCAGCTTAAGAAGTCTGACCTGATCTTTCATCTTGAGCATAAATGTGCTCATACTAACATGGCTAAGGTGGGTATTTGTAAGTGGAGGGAAAAACCCCACGTATATTGACAGAGACAAAATCAAAAATGGCTGAGGAGTGGTAAGAAAAACAACTTGAAGCTCACAAAAAAAAAAAAGAAAAGTCTCATATACATCATAGAATGAAAAACAGCTAAATGAATTCCACTACTGATAATGAGCAGGAAGCCCAGTGCTTGGGATCATGAGTTTATGCAAATCTGTTATTACTGCAAATTGGCATCCTAAGACCTTGATCATACAACACTTTCACATATGCTTAACTTTATGCACATGAGCAGCCTCATTAACGCCAAAGACTTAGTCGTGCATAAAACTGAGCAAATACATGAGTGTTTGTAAGATTGGGATTTAAACACAAGGGAGAGAAAACAAATTTACTGTATCATCAACAATTATTTCTGAAACCCAACAGAAGCCAAGGTGATGCCAGAAGTCTGCATAGTGCAGAAACATTCAAAGAGAGAGAGGAAAGGGATTTTTAAGATTGTTGCCTTTAACTCAATCCATTAGACTAAATAATGGTGGGCAAGAGACAGGAGGAAAACATCCCTGCCCAGATTAAAATAGGACTGATTTTAACAAAATAAACCAGATTGTCTCTTAAAAACATGGTTTTCAAACTTATTTATTATAAAGAAGAACAGTTTATAATCAACTTGGATTTGACTAAATTATTCAGCAGTGTCTCACAGAAGTCTTACAAAATTAATTTAAATGGCGTTAGGTTTATGGGGATTCAGAGCTGACTGCAGCATTTATATAAATAGTTACAATAATACAAAGGCTTACATTGGAGGGAGGTGCCTGTTGCACTGCAGTGAAGACTGATAGTCAATCTTGGAGCTAATTTTAATTAGAATATTCAGCAATGTTTCGGGAAATGGAGGAGCTCCTCTATATTACGAAATTTGATGAAAATACAATTTTTCCTTGGGAATCCAGAAGAGTAAATACAATAAAATTTGAGTACTTATCAGCAAGACAAGAAAAAACCAAAAAGCTTTAAAACAACATCTGTAGAAGTAAAGCTTCTGCCAAGTTTAAAGGGATAGTTCTGGAAAAGGAGTTCTGGGAAAAGTGCAACCCGACATTGGGAAGATGTAAAATAAGGCCTCTACAAAACGTAATTGTTATCATAAATAGAATCAGTCATAATTTATGTTTATGTTTCATCATAATTTCAGTGTGCTTTTTAAGCATTTTCTTTTTGTTCCACTTAGAAAAAAAGTTCATTCTCAACAGTCAGTTTTACTGTTACTTTTTGTTGTGTATGGATTTTTTTTCATACTTTCTATTCTTCTGACCCAGTAGGATTGCTGCTGTCAATATTGCTGTGTAGCAATAAAGCTGATGGAATTATCGTATTTCATATTAGTCACATCTTGCAGCTTGTTTTGAAACAGCCGTTCCAGGGCCTCCAGGTTCCATGCGTGGCCATGGATCTGACTCCTGGCAAAGTCTGGATATGTCAAGGGCTCTTGCTTCTCCATAAGGTTTGTTCAAGAGGGTTGTCATGGAGATACAGAGTTTGAAAACAGCAGTCCTGTCCTTCTGTGACTGCATCTCTGTGGACAGGCTGCCCACAGCAATGGCCATGAGGGCTGAGCTGGCAGGGAGCCAGGCAACTTGTGAAAATGCTTCAGCATGTTTGCGCTTGACAATTTGGTTGTGTTTAAATGGACTATCAGTGCGTTGATGATCAGCTGTTTTCAAGTCTGCATCCATCTTAAAGGCTTAATTTTATATAGAAATTGCATGGGGGCTGACTTTGGTGAGGTGGCATCGTCACTTCTGCAATCTCACAGCACAGCACTGAATGTATGAGAACAAAGGGAAGAGAGTGACACAGGCTGGAGCAGGTTGTTGGCTGGGGCCCTCCTCCTACCACCTCTTTTCCCAGAAGAAAGAAAGTTTTAACTTTCTTCATGGGTTTTGTCTTTTTTATTTCATCTCTACAGATTTCGAAGAAGGAGGTAGGGCTTCTCCTGGGATTAACTGGCACATGGCAAGAATGTGATTATGAACTGGGCTTTAAGGCACTGTTATGATAAAGATATAAAAAGTGATACTATTGATGAGAAAAGTGATGCTGGAGGTGTAGTAGCTGGAGGAATCAGCCCTGAAAATATTTGTTCTGCTTCACATAATCACGCGCAGCATTGTTTTATAGGTGTGGTCAACAAGGTGCACAAACCTCCAAATTCCTGGCTTCAGAGCATTGCCATGTTCTGAGTTGAAGGTCTGTGACAACTGGAGGCTAGAGAAAAGTCTGAAATAAATTTGCACTGTATTTATCTTGTTTTAAATGACTACCTGCTTCATTCCATAGGTAAATAGATGATCTGTTTATTAGCACAGCTTCAGCAGACTGAACCTCCCAAAGGCTATGGTGATAATATTGCAGTTTATTTGAAATACAATGCTAACTCTTTGAGGGAATATTTATTTCAGAATAGACGAGTCTTTACCTTATTTATTGTATTCTGAAGCACACCTTGAAATGCAACATTGAACACAAATTTCTGTTTGGTTTAATGGAAAAAATTTCTTCATCAGGCATTTATTTTCAGAGTGAAACTGTAACATTTTACTTTTTATCTCGCTGGTCAATCCCTGATTTGTTTTTACTTTTTTATTTTTCCTGTTGGCCCCACTGGACAGGTCACACACCTCTAAAAACTGTGTAATCTTAAAAAGTGTTGAACAAAATTCTTAGTTTTCAAACCAGTCAGCTAGTTGATCTGATAATTAGATTACATGAATTTACTTTTGGAAAAAGAGTTTGCATAGCACTTGTATGCAAGTTTGCATAACGAAATTGTAACTAATGCCTGATTATTATTTTTCTGACTTGATACCATAGACTTATAGAACAATCCAGGCTGGAAGGGATCTCAGAGGGTCATCTCATTCACCTTCCTCCTCAAGGCAAGGTCAGGTAGGAGATCAGGTTGCTGGGAACCTTATCCAGTCTTAAAAAACTCCAAAGATTTTGACACACCCACACAAGATCTCTGGGCAACCCTTTCCAACACTTGACTGTCCTCATGGTGAAAAGGTTTTTCCTCACATCTTGCTGAAACCTCTCTTTTTTCAATTTATGTCCAATGTCTCTCCTCTCTCTGCTGGGTTGGGGCTTGTGTAACTAAGGGCTGTGACAAACCAACTCTAATTTCTCGTCAGTACATCTGCATGCACTAGGAAGGACAATTGCAATATCCTTCAGGATCTGAGGCAGGGAATCTAAAAGAATTTTTCTGCTCTTTATGTGATGTATTAAAAGATGAAAACTCATCCTTGTATGTAAGGAAAACAGAGTTTCAATGAAGATCTGACCCAGAGACGGGAGAGCAGTTTTCCTATAAAAGATGTTCTTTCATTACAAAGACTATTGTAAGCTAAACATTTATGATATATTTTCTGTCCAAGGAAATTTTTTCAATCTCCCCGAGCATGCTGAAGTCATTATATAGTTACTAGAGATGCTTTGTCCAGATCAGCTTACTGTAGGTTACAGTTCTGCAGGAGATTAAAAATGATGGGCTGGTAGATATCCTTCTAAAAATACTCTTTTAAGTAATATGTATCTGCATTTCCAACCTTAGAAGAACACATACAACAACAAAGGAAATACAGCAAATAATTGAGGGCAAATGATATGTAACAATGAGAACTTTTACCACTGTATTTATTTAAATGAATGGAAATGTCAAAATGTGAAAGCAAAGCACTCCAGTTTATTCACACATTTTACATTCAAAGGATCACGAGATTTCTTTAGTATTTTTTCTAAAAAATAGACTCCTCTTTTTTCAAAAAACTTGACAGAGGCATGGAATATACTTAATGAAGCCTGTCATTGCAGTGCATACGATGAAAACCTTGTGTATGTGGAAAAAAGATAAAAACCAAAGTTGACCATTACTAAAACCAGATTTCCTTTAATATAAATAAAATTCAGAATAGTGCTTTATTTTAACAGACAATACAACAGTGGGATTTATTAACAACTACATATTTACAGTGTCTCACTGGTAAAAATACTGGGCTTCATCTGAGATCCTAGACACTTCCTGAGAAAGCAACGTGGACAGGAGATTGCTCAGCGCTTCACATAATTTAGGTGCTAAAAGGGTGAAATTAAAGCATACTTTTCAAATAAGTCAGATGCCGTAGGTGGAATGGTTGATGCATTGTGTTTATGCTCTGCTCTGCCAAACTTGCACCTCGATCCTCCCTTTGATTTCAGTAGTTCTGTACATACTCCCAAGGTTAAGTGCAGGATTGTTTCAAATCCAGGAGCCTCAGAGGAAGACAACTGCTTGACTCAAAGATGCTATGAGTAGAGAAAACTATTGTAATTGCAATTTTACATGGTGCAGAGGCACATTACCTTGAATTTAAATCTATATTCCTCTGTGTGGGTGATTTCTACCACTTTAATTTGATCCTACAAGTGTTCCAAGTATCTCTGTGAAGCGACAAACCTGTGAAAGCATCTTCTTCCCACAGCCTCCAAAATCATAGTGCCAGTTAAGCAGATCTCAGTCTTTTTGGCAATTAAATAAAACAAGAACCAGATCTTTTTCAAAGTATTCACAAAATAATCTTTCAGTAATAAAATGACTGTCCCACCATTCTTGTATCAGATCTGACCTCAGCTCTTTAGATCTAAACAGTTCTTTAGAAGTTATAAAAATAAAGGATTGATTAATATACAAATATATATTTCAGAGTGATAAGAGAATAATATTAAACAAATTCCTTTTTTAATCTACTTTAAATTAAAAGAAATGTTTTCAGAAGTCTAGGCTGAAGCAGATCTTTATCTATTGACTCTTTAATGGAACCCATTCCCTGCAGATGGTCACATACAACTTAATGTAAGAAGTTCATTACTACAAAAGGATGGTGAACATGTTTCCACTAGCAAAGCACTTCATAAAATCTGCTGTGCCAGTTGGTTCTTGGTATCTTGCTTTCAAGAACTGCAGATATTTTTAATATTAGAAACAAAACCTCAGTCACGAAGTCTTGAGGTTCTTTAGAAATTTGCTTCTTTCCCTTGTCTGTATTAATATTTGTTTTGCAATGATCCAGTTTGTTTTGTATACTGTTTGTATACAGAATAAAATAGATGTTCTGCACGCATGCACGTGTATGTACAAAACCAGTAATTCAGTTAAGAGATATGCCTGCTCACTGGGTCATTTCATACTTTCTCAATACCATATTTTGCAGTAATATCCATAACAACAGCATGTAGGTTGCTTCCTTCTTCTGCTGAGATGCTTTTGGGTGTTTTCCTTCCCTTTATCTCAAGCAGCCAAAACAGCAAGGAACATTTTTGAACAATCTGTAATACTCCTCCTGAATCTGAAATAAAAATATTGAATTCAGTTATGAAATAGATTTATTAATAGATCTATCTGTCTTTGAATTAATTTTGTGCTGCTCCTGTCACTAGATGTTTTAAGGTGGGGCTGACTTTTACTTTAGGACAGAGCACTGAAGAAAATATCATCCCAGGGTAGTGTGGGTGAATCTTGCTGCCAATTGAAAAGACTGGAAGGAAATTTTATAACACACATTGTATTATTTCATCAGGTTAATGACACTATAAGCAGTTTTACAGTTAAAAAGCCCCATTTTTCCATGTTTCATGCCTAAGTTTCAAAACTGGAGGTAATATGTGAGAACATAAAAGTTGGAAAGAGGTTCTGCCACCACTGAAGGCAAAAGCTCAACTTCAGGGCTGGGCACCTGACTGTGTAGGGACATGAGACTGAGTCACCTCCCACAAGATGTAGGACACTTACCTTTCTAGACAATACACAAAGAAATATGAAGATGAACATCCCCTGGAATGCATTGAAGATTGTAAAAAGATAGGCAGTAACCACGGATCCCTGGACCACGTGGAGGACCCCGAAAATCCAGGTAGCTCCAAGGAGGAACAGGAGAGCAAGGGCACCTCGGGCACAGGATCTAGACAGGAAGAAAATGTTGTGAACAACATGCAAGCACATGCTACTCCCCTTTCTTCTCCACTTTGGGTGGTGAATGCTGCCTCAGAAATTTTTTCAGAGCTGCAAAGGCCTGAGAAGTGCAAATGTAGGGGCTGCTCTTCAGGGTGTGCTGTAGCACTGTAGCATGAACAAACTCACATAATCACTTTGGAAGAGTAAAGGAGTAAAACTGGAGAGCCTTAAAACACTGGCTTCTTTAATCTTCAGATATGTTTTCTCTGGTGTACTGCAGCACCATATGATTTGATTTAAATCTACTGTTAGTGTAATTCCCCAAGGAAAAACATATGTCTGTTACGAAGCATTCCCCCACTTTTCCTCCTCCCCCTTATCTTCCTCAAAAAAATAACCCAGAAAAATGTTCAGTATGCTCTTAGGTCAGTGCATGTGCATGACATCAAAGGATTCCCAGGCGGCCTCCCAGGTTCACTGCAGAGGACAGTGCCAGTTGTAAAATCAGACTCTTTTTTAAATACTTTCTCTTAAAAAAACCCCAAGAAATTGTTTTTAGAACACAAGTAGTCTCAAATAGTTCCTGGGTCAGCATATTGATGCCCTAAAATTGTAGGAACAGATTGGCTAAAATTTTTTTTTCCAAGATGCTGTAGAGCACTGTTCACAGGCTTGAGCAAATTACAGCATGTTGTCTTGGAAATGAAGCCACTGATTACTTTCTTATTCATTCTCAGCTCAGTCATTGCAGGACTTCCTTTGAACAGCAGACATTTTTAGAACTGTTCCCCTGAAAATGAATAATTTTCAACTTCATTAGAAACAGGTCACCACATGAAGCTATGAAAGGTGAGGAACAAGAAAAAGTAATCAATCAAACAATTGCTAAATCCTAACTATAAATCTAGTGCAATGCATTGAAACTGCAAGAGTGTTCCTAAGCAACACAAACAGTAAGTTGTTTTCAATGTTCCCTGTAGTACACTTCAGCTTTTCCTGCACAAACGGTTTTCAAGGTCCTTATAAATCAGTTTTAAAGAGAGCGAGTTGATGGAAAAATCATAGCAGCATGCAAAGTAAAATCCTGGAGAGAATCCGCTCCACCCCCGTAGCGCCACAGAGGCACAATGTCCTACTGCAGACTTTTCCCAAGCAACATGAACGGCTCCAATCTCCTATCCCTGAATTACTTGTTACTTCAAGGCAAATATTTTGGTCCCATTTCAGGCATAAGTTTTGAAATGTGTTTTGGCTTGCATAGAGGCTGTGGAGAATATTTAAGAAAAAAGGGCGATTTCTTCTTTAACTTTGCCATCAGCCTTTCCCCTCTGGTTGATATGGCCCACTTGTTTTCCTTGTACACCTCTCACACACACCCCAGCATACAAGGTACTGCTCAGCGGGAATAATTGCAAAATTTATGTTCAAATATATATAAAAGTAACAACAGAAAAAAAATCTTTCTTTTTCTACAAATCTCAGGAGATTAAACAGTTATTTTTGAATACTCACTATCATCTCTGTTGGTATTTAAACCTACAGAAGGTAGAATTTGTATTGGATGGCAAACTTACCTTATATTTTCATAACAACTGACTTCTGGCTTTAGCATTGCAGTGTGTCGAAATACTTTATAAATAATCACTCCAAAAGCCAACAAATTAACCTGGGGGGAGCAGAGAAAGAAACCTTTAGTCCAAACCAGGATACTTTTGAATGCCAATAACTGTTAAACATTTAAATGAAACAAGTCAGATAAAGTTTCTGTGTATCTGAAACCTACAGAATCCCGTGCCAGGAGGGGAAAAAACCCGCCCTGTTCTGATTCACTTCTATTAAAAAAATATGAGCCTTGAAATAAACATTGATCAAACAGGGATGTAACCCTACCTTATCTCAACAGTATCGCTACCAACAGTCTGCAAATGTTTATTGATTTTATCGGTAAATCTCTTCGATTTCCTGCTGAGATTATTTTTCCTAAGTAGAGATGAAGGAAGAGAAAGGAAAGGAATGGAAAAGGAAAGGGAAATGGAAAGGGAAAGAATTAAAAAAAAAGGAAAGGGAAATGGAGAAACACCCAAAAAACCCTCTACCCTATGGGTTTTCTGTTGTACTGTATCATGTTGATCTTGAAACATGTGTGTCTTTTGTTGCTGAATAACATTAATAGCATCATACTTTCTGAGGTCTTTGGGGTGTGAAAACTTTCAAGTGACACAAAATCTTAGAGGCTTACACAAATAAAAAAAAATTCCAACTTTTGTTGGAAGGCTCCTTGCTGTGTATTCCCTCTTACATTTTATGTTTTTTTCATAGATGAATAATTTTGGTAATTTTTTCCTTGATTTTTGTAAAATGGCATCACTTTATTTGAGTTTGAAACAAAGAAAAGCAACTAAAAGAAGCAGTTTTGCAAATGAAGCTCAGTTGTGGTTCTGATCCTCTCTTAGCTTGGCTAGGCTTCACTGATCTTTCGTTTAAATTTATACTGCATTCCTTTAAAAATGTGGATGGTTGCTTTCTTACTTTGCAGCATTTAACATCAGAATCTATTTAAGATGTTAGTAAATGAATCAAATTTTAGCTGTGTGTCATTCAGGTACTATTTGTAAATCTTTGATTGTGATTCCTTGGTCAGTTCCTGTGGGCTTCCAGATGTAGAATGAATAGAATTAAAGCCTTCCCCAAGCTGTTTCTCCAGAAAGACTGTATGGTTTTTCCCCTGCTTCTTTATTTAAAAAAAACCAAACCCAAAATCCAAACCAAACTAAAAAAAAAAAAAATTCTGAAATGAAAACCAAAAGCTGTTGGAGCACAGCATCACTTGAAAAGGAATAATTTTCATTCTCATTAGGTATGTCCTTAGAACACTTTTGTTGTGTTGAGGGGGGAGTATCTGATATTAAAGCAGGCTCTGCTTTAATTAGCTGCATGCTCATAGTTTAATGCAGCATAATATATTTACAATTTGATAAGGACAGGAGATAGAGCTGATTAGCAGTTTAGGGAATTAATCCTTCATTGAATACCTTGTACTAGTGCTGATCGTGAGAGCTATTCTGAAGCTCCTTATATTTAAAATTGTAATCTATGATATCTCCTAAACCAGCAATTTTTCAAAGTTAATTATAAGTCAGTCAGCAGTTGTGGATAATTATACGCAGACTTACTTTTTATCTTATATTTGTTGGTGAATAATATATCAAATAAGTTCGTGCACACACTTTAATCTGCATAACCCACCTAATGTACTTATTAATTTGAAAAAGGTAGCGGGAAATGTGATCAAAGTACTGTGAGCATGGAGAACACACTGCTACTTCTTTAGAAACTGCCTTGGAGATGGCAGCACAAACCACGCAGCCAACCTTCCTCTGCACCAGCCCCTCAGCAGGATCACTAATATCAGTGAGCACCTTCCTATTGCCAGAAATAGGTTCTGTGAGAAGCTCCATGGGCCAATCCCCCCTTACTCACATAAACAGCTGCAGAACTGGCAAGGTTTTGCTGAGCAAGGATGGGGCGGGCAGTAGGCTCCATTTCTCCTTGTCCCAGTGGGGATCCTTTACACAAATACTATTTGCACTGTCCGTTGCACAGGATAATAGGATTTGGCCTTCTGCATTAAAGTAATACCCATTAACTGTGATCTTTTCATTCACCAACCCATTTTAATGGGAATAATCTGTATGTATCAGGGGAACGGGAGAGGTTAACACTGGCTTCTTGGAGTCAGCTGCCAGAACACAATTATTGTACAATATGTCTCAGGTAGCCTCACAGGAGGTAGTGTTACAGGGTAATGAGGGTGAACTTAACTTCTGAAACACCCAGTCATTTCCAAGATTTATTAAAGTCTTAAGTCAGTCTTTGCCCCATTTTGAAGCACTCCATTAATAAAAAAATTTCTATAGCAAAGTGAAAGTGCATAGACTGGCTTTACACAATGCTTCACCCAAAGTTAGAAGCCTCTGGAACTGCATTTTGTCCTTCGAGGGGAATGAAATGGATAAAAACAAAGTAGTAGTAACTATCCTGTGACATGGAAGTGAAGCAAAACTTGCGGGAAAACAATAGCATGAATTCATGGGTAAATCCAGGAGAAAAAAAGCAGTTAATGTAAACAATGTGTCAAGTGTGGCCTTTGGAGAAAAATGGTAATCCAAAAGGAATCCCAAAAGGTATCCTAAAATTAATGCATTCTGCTTCAACCTGATACTCTGAATGTTCTTTTCTATGTACATACCAATGGCCTCAACTATTTCTGGGAAATGTAAAGTAAAAAGTTCATGTTGGATGGCAGGACTGAGTTAGGAACACTAATAAGTTGGACTTATTAGGACTAAAGAGGAAATAGAAGTGATATCCCCAAAGGGCCATATGTGTTCCAGCAAATGGTATGGGAAGTCAAATCACTTAAAATGCCTGGCCAAAGATATAAGCATTTAAGGCATTTGAATTTGTATCCAAAACTGAGTTTCAAATGATCAGAAATGGAGGTAGAAGGCTGTAAAAGTAATCTAAAATATAGATGTACACAAGAAATCCTGGACCAAACAGACAGGCTTCTGGATGAGAGACACTGAAACATCTAAAAAGTTTCAACAGCTACTTACAGCCAAATATTGTTTTATACTTGCTTTAGTTGTAATCATGTGTTTTCATTTTTGTAATTAAACCACGGTCTTAAGATCTTGTTGAATAAACCTTCAATGATATTATAATTAAGACTGCCTTAAGGTGACAGGCAAGGTGAATGAGAATGAAATGGCAAACATAAGGCATGCTGTCTCCGGAGAGGGAGCAAGCTGGAGCAGAGCAGGATGTGCAGGCAGCTGTGAAGCTGAGCTCAGGACAGGCTCTGCACAGGGCTGGGAAGGGCCAGCCTGGGGACGAGTTACCTGAATAATGAGCAGAGTTACACTGCAGCTTGGGGCAAACCCAGAGCATGAAATGCTGTGGCATGGCCACAGTTTTATCAAGTGAATAACGATGTTACAGTGTGACACGGCAAGTTCTGGTGCCTTTGTTTTCAGTGCTATTACACGGCTGAGCAGTCAGAGAAACTGCTGCATGTCCTGAGAGGGGCTTCTCGGCAAGTCTAATAGACTAGAGGGGAATTGCATTGATTCCAAGCCCTGAACTGAATAATTTTTTGTATTTTATTTATTTAACAAACCAGCCCAAACTGCTGTTGGGCAAACAGTGCACTCAGTCCTTACCATTTTACAAAGGAAACCTCTGACTTTCTCCCCACCAGCCCAATTCTCTGAAGTGCTGAGCATCCTCAACCCTGCCTCCTCTGCAATTCAGTGGGAATCATGTTTCACTCATCATTGCTCAGGTGCACTACAGGACTAATTTTAATAATTAATCTATTCCTTTTTTTTTTTTTTTTAAGTGGTTCATCAAAGTCAAGGGCTGATACAGAAAAAGCCTCCACTCACAACATCTTCAGGGAATCAAATCTGCTTAAAGATATTTGTAAAAGTATTTTCAGCCTTCTTAAATTCTTGAAATGTTGCGGTATATTTATGAACAAATGAAAAACTTAAAATATATTTCTGTGAAATAGACAATGAATAAGAGCAATTATTAGGATGCCATGAAATCAGGACTCTGTAGATAGAGCAACTGCATTTATGTAGCTGTATAACCCTGGATAATCTCTGAGGAGACACAAATCTGCATGAGCTGGGTTTTATTGTACACCCGAGACGGAGTTAAAGGAAGGATGGTAAGTGTTTGGTACATCTCTCTCTGGGAGATCACGTATGAAAAGGGTCAGAAGGATTTAAGGTTTTGGAGTGGCTTCTGGCCCCATTAAGCCAATAAGCAGAACTCCAGTTAGATAGTAAAACTCCCACTGCCACCAGCATTGTCAACACTTTATCACTACACACCACAGAGAACGGCAGTCCCAAGGGATTCACAAGCAACAGTGGACACTGCTGCAGGTTTTGCTCTGCAGATTAGCACTTAGATGTGTCATGGATGCATGCTGTGGTATAGAGCAGGATAGTGAAACTTTCCTGCAGCTATTTTGGGGATCTCTGTGGTACAGATCTCATGTTCAGAATTGTGATGTTGGTGAGTTAGGTCCAGCAGGCACACAAGGAAGAGTTCAGAGCTATCTGGAGTGGTACAAGTCCTAGGACCAGATCTGACCCACCATGCTTTGGATAATTTCCTCTTGTAAGAGAGAAAAAGTAATTGAGAATTCAAAGAAATTTCCTGATGCTCTCCTAATCATCTTGTCAACAACAAGGAGGTTTTGCCAAAGGAATTAGCCTGGGGTGCTCTGTTCAATCAATCATTTGTATTTTAGAATAAGATGGGAAAAGCAGCGTGTGGAGTTAACCTACCTCCACTTACATCTCAGATGGCTCTGGAAATCTGTTTGCAGATTTGCATCCCTCCCTCTCTCTCCCTACTACCATGGCTACCTGAACAGATGCTTCTGCAAGGAAGGAAAGCTGGGCAAGGGCAGAGCAAGACACTGCTGCTCTGGCTTCTGCTCCTATCAGGTCTGGGACTGCCCCAACAGAGGACACTGAGGAACAATCTCATCTATTGTCTAAGCAAATTACAAACTTCTCTGCTGATTGCTAACTGTATTTTGGAAAGTAAGTAATAATATAAAAATGAGCATGTAGGTCCTAAAATCCTAAGTGTTCCAGGATGTTGGAGTTCTGCTAATAACACAATGCCTAGCAACTGCTATATTTAAAATAGGTCCTTAATTCCAGTCTTAAATGTGCGTATTTTACATACTGGAAGAGTAACATAGTGTTCTGCCCTCAAGTAAATATGATGTTAGTGCTTCACACTGCATAGAACTCCCTCTGTGTAGATACAGAATGATAGTTATTCTTAGTTGAACACTGAATAGGATGAACTACACAAAATTTAATAAAATTTGCAAATAAAAATATTTGCACTCATGTTGAAGAGCTGTAATTTCTTTCATAATTAATTACAACTAAATTGTAAGACACTGAGTGAAGTGATCTATCATCATTTTGCTCCATCAAGATAGCTGACAGCTGTCAAATTTTACAACTAAGACATCTTTTTTCCTTCTTCCCCCCCCTTCCTTTTTTAAAGCAAGACAAAGAGCACTTGAAAGCTCAGAGGGGAATGGTCTGTCTTTCATGGCAGTAGCTCAGTTAGCACCTGGACTTTTGATGAAATGAAATGGATCAGGACAGGACATTAAAAAAATTTTGTCTAATACTTCTTTTCTTGAAAAATGTCAGTTCATTAGCACTAAAAGACATTTACTGTTTTAGACTATGTTTTCACCAGGAAATGCTTCCTGACTAGGATAGGTTTTCTGAAAAAAACCAGAAAGGACACTCCTGAATAATGAAAATCCCTGTGGACAGTGCATTTGTATAGGATGTTGGAGACATGGGACACAAATTTCTGTTTTACTTAATACCCAGACTAGGCTATGACCCTTGGTTTCTCTAGGCTCTGTACCAGTTATTCACTGCTACTGCTGGATCTATTCCATGCCATATAAATAATTAAATATTCACTGGAGCAGAGAGACCTGGATTTCCCTCACCCCCCAGTTCCTTATCCACGAATTATCTAAAGACATTTTTGTTTTTTAAACACTGCTGTAATTGTTTAATACGAGACTGAGGTTTTGAGGCTATTTCCAATACACATTATTTATAGAATGAAAAAGGAATTGGTAATTTCATGTAGGATATCTTTGTGTAAAAGATACACCCCAGCCTTTCAAAAGTTATTAAAACATTTCAAATACCAGCCTTTAAAGGCTCTCTAGTGTTACAAAGAAGAGAAGGTATAAGAAAGAGGCAGCTAATTCTAAAGACTCAGACATACTAGTTCTGATTCAGTCTGAGCACTTTACATTCAAACTTCAAAAATGAAACCCCCAAATCATTCCCTTTTCCTTTCTTAGTCTCTGTCTCAATAATTGATGAAACCATCTATATGCTGATGTCAGATCTCACAAAAAAGAATGAGAAAATTTCTCCTGCTGCTCTCTTAGGCATATACTTGAATTTTTTACATATATCATATTGAATTTGGCTCTTTCAAAAAATGTCTGAAGTTCAGAGCAGCTGTATCTGTATCAGTCTGTACAATGACCCTCATTATGAGTGTTTGAATTAATGAGCTTGTGATGGTCTGAGTTCTGCCACAGAGAGCAATACATTTCTGTCTTTCTGGCTGGATGGCTAATGGCTGGGTAAAATGACAACATTCAGTGGGTCATCATTATTTCAGTCAGGGGAGAACGGAATTAAGCTATTAACAATACAACAGTTTAAGCTTCAAAATGAAAATGTATGCTATATTAATTGCATAAAATTGGACACAAGCTGGCAGTCAAACAGTCAGGGTTTGTCTCCTGACTGATTTATCTCATTACCATGTCCCCAGTGAATATATCTTCTCGAATGCTTTAAGTATACAACAGCAGTCTTATCTGGGAGTAGGAAATGGAACAAAAACATTAATGAACCCCCTTTAGGCTTTATTTTTGGGAAATATTTTCAATTATTCAGGGGTAGAATCTTATAGTTCTAAGATTTTAATGATTTCCCTTGTTTTAAAAGTTAAAACATAGCCAAATGAGATTATTTCAGTTCCTGACTCAGGAAATAAAAAATGTTCACATAGGATTGCTTTTTATTTATGAATACTTCAAAGTTTTCTTTTACATACTTCAAGCTATAGATTTAGACTCAATTAAGTATTTCCTTTATATTTTTAGAACACTTATAAGAAGATGTAAATAAATAAATAAATGGGGTTTCTATGCTTTTGATCAGGGTAAACAGCTTTGCAGACTTGTGGATTCAGTGTTATTTCTTATTGGATTGCAAAACTAAACACATTGTTTACCCTCAGTTCTGCAGCCAAGGGCAGGAGGGATGAACCAACAGATCTCCACGTGACCTCAGCCAGAAATATTAACCCAATTAGATCCAGTGGTAGGACTGGGTCTATTCTGCTTGCAGTGTAAATAATTACTAGGTTTACTCATCTCCTTTTCAAGAAGCTTTTAAGAAGGTGTATTGTCTGGTGTGTTGGGAGTGACATAAATCCGGCTGTTTAATGAACTGATTCAAGGTGCATCAAAAAGTTCAAACTACACATTGCTCCTATCCTATGGTTTCTTTGCATAGATGGAAACCTTTCTTAGGCTGCATCTGGAGCCTTATGTAGGAGTCCTGCAGAAGGAGCTTTGCATGGTAAAGAGGAGTGAAATAATTGAATATTATCTTTTAGCACAACTAGCTTCAGTGAATGGATGAGCTACTGGGAAGGAGAAAGTATCAGGAGCATGATTGAGATGTCAAGTCTGAGAACAAGCTGTATTTGACATTTTGGAGGTGTGAATACTTGACAGAAAGCTATCCATACCTTCCACAATTTGCCAAATCCTCTTGAGGATTCAGCCTTTTGCTTTTTCAGAAATAACCACAATTCTGCTGTGGACGTGGTCGCAAAATCCCACGGCGTGATTTATTCAAAACCACAAAAGCTTCTTTCAGTGACCAAGTGAGCTTTCCAAGCACAGCATTCCCGTGCAATTACTATTGTGAATTTAAATTTGCCTCTCTAAATGCCTGTCAGACGGGGATGAACCAAAGGGCAGTAGAATAGTGGAAGAAAATCTGATTTGAGTGCGAAAATATGTCATGTGGATGAAGCCATCACGTAATTGCTAAGAAAGTCCAAAAGACACCATCAGTCCATGTTAACTATCTAAAGCAAACCAATGTTGTCCTTTCAATGAACAATTTAGGGTAAGCATATCTGTTTATAGTAATTGTGCTTATATAAAGGAAATATACAGAATCACCAAGAAGATATTAAACAATTAAAAAATGCTAAAAAAACCAACAACCAATCCAGCCTATTTCAGTCAGTTATGTGGCTTTCCTGAAAAAAACATCCAGAGAGGCTTATTATACATGGATCCAATAAAAGACTGGGAACAGCTTACTTTCCTAGAATTGAAGGAGGATGTGTGAGACATTAATCTGCACTGAGTTGTGGAACACCTCAGGAAATCTGCACAGCCAGCTGGCACCTGCGTGCTCTCCCCCTGTCCCTTGACATCCACCTGTGCTCCCTCACCTGCTGTGTCTGCTTGGTTCACTCTGGGTGACAGAGGACACGCTTGAATTTCAAGTCTAATGTCCTTACAGTGACTGAAAGGGAGAACTTAATATGCTTTTTCTTACAGAACTACTAAGTTGATTTTTAAAAATCTTTTATTTGGAACATCCTTCAAGGACCCTTCAGCCTTATGTGATGGATTTGTTACTATGCAATAATACAGGATCAAGTAATTTTCACATTGTAGACTTATGGCCACACCCTCTTTTTTCTAAGTATTGCCAGGGACCTTAGAATTGGGGCTTTAATGGAAGAGAAAAGGAAGATAAAACCTTAATTCTTGTGAAAGCTCTGGTCTTGCTCAGAAATTGCATCTGTTGAGTATGGCAATATGCAAGCTGTGGCTTGGAGATTTAAGCTGATCCTGTCCACTGAACAGGACAAGTATTTTCTGACTCAGTTATTATTTAGCACAGCAGGTATTGTTGCTGCTGAACAGCACTGTGGTTTGAACTAATGTGTTCCAAGCAAAGTGCAGACTCAGTCTTTAATGCTGCTATATAATTAATTCTCTCCACTTTATCCACTATGGCATAAGAAATGCCGTGGAGACACCTTTAACTGAAGCCACAGAGGGGCTAATGAAAAGGGGACTATTACTCTTTAATAAAGAATAATAAAGGCATTTCTAGTCCCTGTAGGAATTTATTTCCACTAAAAAGGCAGTCTGAGGAATAACAGTAGATTTAAAAAGTGTTTAAAACAGCTATTTTCTGAAAAACAAACAGTGGACGGTAGAGTATATCTTTCACATCTATCTAAGAAATATAACTAAGCATTTTGCTTAGTTATAAAAAACCCATAGAATTTTTCAAAGCATAAATATTCACTAAAAATGTGAGATGATGTTATGTTTTGTTGTGGTGGAAGTCAGAGATCAAGCAACTTTTTTGATAATAATTCTTAGAATATCAGGAAATGTCAGGAATAGTGAACATGCAATGTTTCACTGAAGAGCAGGGGTAATAAAGTGAGGAAGACCAAAGAGGCAGTGGACTTGACACCAGTGTGATGTGACTCACCTCAGAGGGACTGCTTTTTTCTTTTTCTTTCTTTTTTTTTTCATTTTTGTTTTTAAATGGTAGCAATGGTCTGTCAGACCATGTTCTTTATTGAAGCTTGGGAAAATGTATTATCTTAGATTCTTTGAGTATTTTTTTTTTTAATAAGAAAGATGTTCAGTTTGAATAGCCTAGATTAAGTACATGAAATTTGTGAGTATATGAGAAAACAGCAGAGTAATGGATTTGCCAGCAAATTTTTCTGCATTGATTGCAGCAGTATTAGTAATCCTGAATCAATCTAAATGTACAGAACTGAATAAGTATTAGAGCTGTCCATTAAGATTTGATAAATGCACTAGTCCATTAATTTTACCTTTTTTTGTTGAATAAATTATTTGACAAATAATGGTAAAATTCATCAAATAAATTATCTGATGAATGTATTTTTTAGGTAATCGACTAGCTCTAATGAATATGCAGGCAGTTCCTTAATGAAAAGCATTACTCTACTGTTAGCCTGCTTTCATCACTCATATGTCACTTTTTTGTATTTTGCAACTGCAATCTGTATATTTTATTCATTTACCCATTCATTTATACAAGAAAGGTTCAAAACAGTATGGTTAATAAATCACTGCAGTTCTAAGAATATTTTTGCTTTGCACTTGATTATCCATTACATTTTTTAAAAAGGGCTTGGATTTTCTGGGGACACTGCTCCCAAGAATTATTCTTGGCTTGTATGTTCCAAGTCAAGTGCACAAGAATGCTCTGAAAATTGCAGGGTTTGTGTATAAGCCATTTTTATATTTGTAAACACTACAATTACCAATTGTTTCAAGAAACTGGAACTTGAAGCCAAGCCAGACACCTTCAACGTCCCTAAAAACATTCATTAGAAGAGTAAAACGAGGAATAGCGTACAGGAGCTACCTCCTCACTGCACGGCACTGGGATGTTTGGATAAAAGCCACAGAGAAGATTATCTGGATGATGTTCAATTTTGGAAATGTTCCAACCCCAAAAAGCAAGTCTGTATTTTGTTATTACAGAGGTGATCTCAACAAATGGTACTGATAGATTTATACTGTCAAATGGCAAATTGCACCTATTAATGTTACAACACGTCACACTTCTGAGACCTGGTTCCTCACAGAGGTGTGCCACTTTATTGTGGCAGTGACAGTAGGTACAACAGTCAAGTCTGTGTGACTCTGTCGATACTGTAAAGGTACAAATCATGTTTTCAAGGGTGACTTTGAACTTGCTGCACAAAGCTCAGCTGAACAGATTTGATGGGAGAAAGTTGTGGGAGACAGGTATATTAGAAGGGTTGGCTATAGCTGCACTTGGAGTAGCAGTGATTCTTTTCCAAATTTTCCTTTTAATGTCTTGTACACTTTCATAGCTACAGTGTTAATAGCCTTTGGCTAACCCTTCCAGACATAATTTCTACTCCCAATTGTATAACTAATATATAGCTGGCCCTCAAAATAGGTACAAGTGGAAGGACTTGTCCTGTGTCCACAGAGTTTAAAAGATGACGTTTCCAAAACCACCAGGGATGCAGAATAAAGCCCTCACATAGGTCAGCTCCCACTCAAAAAGCTATGATGCCAGAGGTGAGGAAAGACATGCCGAAATCCTCCACAATGGGAAGGAGTTTGTTACTGACTTGACATGATAATCAAAACTGCAGCCATATCACCCTGGTGGCAAATAGTCATTTCCATTCTACACACTTATTACAGGGAGATTATTATTGTAAGGCTGTATTACAACAGAAAAGAAAGCCTTCTAGGCTTCTTTTTATTCTCTTCCCTCCCCCTCCCCATTTTCATGCCTTTTGTCTCTGGGGTTTATATTTGTCTTTGCCTCAATCAGGCTTGGGTTGCAGTGTGTGTTAATGTTTGTCCCTTAAAGCTTGAGATAAACTCACTTTTCTATTAAAAAGTTTAAATACTTGTTATAAATAATTTCTCCATACTTGTATGTTTTGATCTAATCTACTGCATAGTTTTAGTTAAAATGGTTGTGGTTCTAAAGATTACAAATATTAGGAGGAAGAAATAAGTTGTAGAAATTATCTTCAGTTTGCAGCTTGCTTTATAAAGGTTTAAAATACTCTTTCTTTGCTAAGTCCATCTAAAGAGCCTCTGACCCACTTTGTTTCATGTACAGTCACCAATCTAATAATAATAATTTTTAGATGGGATCAATAAGGCCATTGCTTTGCACTTAAGACTTCTAATAGAACCTTAATATTAATAAGCAAACACCTTCAGAAGTAGTGTTTCTGCTTAGGCAATCAGAGGAGAACTTAATTTGTACTCCCGATAAACTCCCTATGCTTCATTATTACTGCAGATTTACAGCCCAAGAACGTGTTTGAAACAATGTGCCCTGAGACAGATAACCCATTGGTACAGGACTGGTTCTGTTCTCATCATTTACATGCTGTCTCAAAGGTGTATTACAGTATAATCCAAACCACAAATCTCCTGGGCCCCCACTCACAGAAATGGAAAACACCATTCTGGTACATGGGCATTTGTCATGACAATGATTTTAATGTTTTTGTGCAAGAATTTTGTGGTGAGTAGCCCTCCAGAGAATTCGTATCCACACTCTCCAGACTATCTTTGAAAACCTGCAAATTAAATGTTATTTGTAGATGAAGCTCAGGATGAAAAGTAAACTTGAAGCTGCCAGATTTTTCAGCTTTCAGTATGAGGGTTGCAGTGCCCTATCTGGTTATCCCAGCACAAAAAAGACATTTTCTTGTCAGAGTCCTTAATTAGTATTTTTTTTTTCTTCTTTCTCTTTAATTAGCTGTGGGCAGAATGGAAATACTAGGAAAAGATTGGCTCCTGTAATTACAAGGACTTCCTGGGTGGCACAACTTCGGAAAGGGTTTAATCTTTGTCATGTTGGAGCCCATGCGGCGTTCTCAACAGGAAGGCTGGACAATGGAAACAGAATTATCACCAACCATGTGGCTTCCATGGAGAAGACATCTGACACCAACTTAATCTTCTAGTGTCAGTGCCTATTTTCATAGGGTTTTCCATATTTCCCTTTATTACTGGATAGAGCATGAAAAAAATTACTTAGCTCTCTGCACCCTTAGAAAACCCTCTTGCAGTTCATACTTCAGTTTGCTATCACTCCATCAAAGCAAGCTGTCCAAACCCTCAAAAAAACCCTGGAGCAGCTAAAGCACCTTGCTGACAGTGGGTTGCCTTTTCCCCCCGGTCTAGTGGTGCATGATTGTGAAGAGACAATCAATAAAGGTATGTGAATACTGTGAAAACAAGTTAGCACAAAATATTCCTGTAACACACAAAAAGTAGCTGAACAACCACAGGGTTCTTTGCTGTCCAGCTACAGTCTTTTGCATGGCTTCACTTAGGCAAAGGAGTGAGAGAAAAAGAAACTGGCTGGCTGCTCTCCTCACCCGTAGGAGGGCTGCACTGGCACACAGGCCTGGATCAACTTCTAGCACCTCCCTTTTTCCTTTTAATTTGCAGGGAATGATGGAAGATCTGGAGTGCTCAAAGAATGTCTACAGGCCTCAGAGCCCACCTTGCAGGATTTGCTTCTGCAGCCAGCCAGATTTACAGCAAAGCCACTGCAGACCTGCTCTGCCACCACGCTGTGTACCTGAGATCCCCATTAGGCACAGCTCAGCTGGAGCTGAAAACAAGGTTACAGATGCCTACACTTCGGGCATTTTGTGTGTTTTGATAATGAGATTTTCGTGTGCTAACCATATAGAGATACATCACTGTGCATAAATCTTTACTTGAAGGCAGATGAGGAACAGGTATGAGAGAAACAACAACAAAACTCCAGCTGTGCTGCCTCCGTGGAAGAAAGAGATAAGGTCCAAAGAGGAAATAGGAAATTGTAAACTCAAACCTAAGAATTGTAAGAATTTCCTAGTAAAGGATGATGTCTCCCCATGATTTTGTTCCATCTTGGTAACCTGTTGGACACCAGGGCTATCTGACCCCAGAAGCACTGGGCCAAGGGAGGTCATGGTGCTTTGCCTCTCAAAATCTGCTGTGCTCACCAGAAGGGTGGGATGGTAGGCATCACCTTGCAGTTGTATCTGGCAGGTTGTTTCCAGCTGTACAGCAGGAATTTGGGGTGGAATTTGACCAGAATTATACCTGATACTTTGCTAAGCTTTGAAATGGATAATGCCTTGAAATAAAACTCTTTCACTACCAAGGTTTATGTGTTACAATCTTCCACTTCTATTTTTTACAAATCCTCATATTATTACCAAACAGCTTAAAAAGCAACACAGTTGTAACTGACTTGACCATGGATGTTGTGAGGCCTCACTATTGCACCATCTCCTTTGTTAGCTCCAGCTATCACTGTCAACACAATCATACACAATAAAGCCCCATTACAGCTAGAATGGTTCCTTAAACTTTACAGCACTTAGAAGTGCTCTTGAGACACCAAAAACATCTCGATTCAGAATTGAACATATAATACCTGCCAAATTTGTGGTTTGAAACCACTTCCAATAAGAATTAAAAAGGCCCTCTTCACAGCTGAAATAGGGCTATCAATACTTGACTTGTCTGCCCATGTGAAATAGCGGGTTCTTTTCTCTGGCGTCGCAATTTAGTTTAAAATGGCTTTGATGATGACAGGGTACATGCGAATGATAAAACCACAAAGATGACAGTCTAATCTTACAAAGATGACCGATCACTGATAAAAGATTAAGTCACACAACATTTGAAAAACCAGATTATCTATCTGTGAGGATGGTGTCTGTGTACACCTCCTGCTGAGCCATGCTGAGATGCCAGCAACATACAAAGATGCTTCTCTGTAAAAACCAGAAATGCTTCACAGAATTTCTCAAACCATTAGGATAAAAGGAGAGTAAGAAAAAATCCCTCTGATATTGTATTGAACTTTTTTGTCAAACATTCATTTTTCAGACTAGTAAAGTATTTAGATGTACAGCATATAAATAATTTAGAGGTACTATAAAAAGGTCTAAATTAGTCGATTCTGCCCTATAATTAGCACTCACAGTTATGCTGGCAGTGGGTGGGTGATTATTAAACACCTTTTATTATTGGCTTTATGTACTACAATAAAAAATTAAAATTATACTTACAAGAATTATTAGACATGCTGGTCCTATAAAACTCCATATAAAGTTATTCTTAGTGCTGAGCCAACATCTGAAAATTAAACAGCAGAAAATGCCTTGAAATGTGCTTTTTCGATTATTGTCTCCTTCTGTACGACTTGGACACAGAAACAGTGACTTACACTTCTGTGGTGCCATAGTACTTGTATCCCAGTGCAGCAGAGATTCCAACGACCACGGCTGGACTGATGTAGCCAAAGACATAGAAATTCTTGTGCAAGAAACCCTTGTTGTAGATGACTCCCACAACTATAAGGTAGAGGTGAATACCTTCAATGCACATCCATGCAAAAGCAGCTAGAAGGAAATAATGGAGTAGTCCAGCAGTAATTGAACAGAAGAGCTAGAAATTCAATCAGAGAAAGCAAGTCATAATTCTATTAACTTGCCTTTGTCAATATATATTATAATATAATAGTACATGCACAGCAACTGAGTGACTAAAGTGGTGATTCAGCCCAGCTGTAATGCTGGTTAACAACACCCATTTGCACATTTGTTTGTGTTTTCTGTAGCAAATGCTAAAATAAAGAGACTACATTCAACTTTTAAAATTGGTGCGTGTCTTCCCAGAAAAACTGTATAAATGGTTTGACAAGGTTGATCTCATTGTTATAGCTGGGTAGTCTACATGCTTGATCTACACAAATTTCTTTTTTATGATTTTGATAACATTGTAATTAGGCATCATGAGGAATTATTTTTGAAATAACTTTTGCTATACAGAGTGCTTGCAAAATGATATTTTTCAATCCATCAATACTGGAGTGCTACCTCAGGGATAGCAGCTCATATTTTTTCAAGTGATTTAAAATCCTATTCAGCTATTATAGTAGGCTATTTTTATAATTTATGCATAATTTTATTTCCTAAAACTAATCGGAGATGCAAAAATCACCAGCCTAGCTTTCTGAAAAACAAAAGGGGCAGGTCAAGACCTCACACACAGGAAGCAACGTGGTCCTCCAGCTAGCAGCTCAGTATCTCAGATGTCAGCTTGGGATAGCAGCTCTGGCCTGGATTTTAGGGAAAACTGTTACCCTGGGAGCCATCAATGTGGCTTTGTACAGCTTCCTAAGGGATTTGAGAAGTGAAAATGCTAAACACTTTGAGATCACAGTCTCCGTAAAGGTGACAAATTTTAAATGAAACCCATGGAGCAAAGTCAATACACACAGCTCAGACGAGGGCCCTGCTTCTTTAAACAACCATTTTGTATTTCCTCTAACTGTACTGGGAAGTCAGGGTCACTATTGTAGGTAGGAAACGTGGGGAGTAGAAGGAAGATCATATCTTACAGTGTATATTTACTTTGCAATACAAAATCAAGACACAAGTGAAAGCTACCCACCTTATTATTGTTCATGTTAATTCCAATCAGAAAAATAAGTTCCGCCAGGAAAAGGCTGCAGCAGAGGTTTTTGTGAATTGTTGTTCTAGTGCTTTGAATTTCACTGAAGAACCAGAATGTGAAAATGCACATGGAGAGGCAAATCAACGAAATAATTATTCCTAGCTGAGTGATTCTTGTAAGAATGCTATAATTTGTAACACCCTGGGGGAAAATTATAATATAATATTTAAAAGAACAGCTTCGTACCTTCTCAAGAAAGACTTCATTCTATAATACAGCTCTTTTCTTCTTTTCAACAAAATATTAATCAAAATTGTTTGTAGAGTTGCACTGGAAATGTACACTTTGGGTAATCTAAAAAGTATTGGGTTTTTGTGAGACAGATATAATTCTAGGGGAAATTAGTAATAAACTGTATATATTCCTGCTCTGGCATTTTCTGATATTTCTTAACAAAACTTTTTATTAACATCAGTATCTCCTAATAAGATTTTCAAAATCAGATTATTTTAGTGAACGACAAATACACTGGCAGGAGGACATATATTAATATGACATGAACATTTTCTAATATAAAAGGACTTATCACAGCAGTGACTTAGATAAGCAAAACTGAATAACTGTCTTACTGAATTTGCAACATGATCAAAAAAAGGCTCTGAAATAACAATCACTTCAAGCAAATGCTATTCCAGGTACTTAACATGAACTTTCTTCAAAGAAACACAAGATATTTCAATACCGGATGTGAATATTTTCTGTATAAGAATACAATTTCTTTTGCTGTTTGCTATTTGAACAAAGAAACTCTGAAATACATGACTGTACATCAGCAAAAGGATAGTATTCAGCTGACCATAAAATGTATCTAAGTATTTTTTTACTAAATAAAGGATGAGAGATTATTCATCTCCCAGCCTTTCTTTTCAAAATAACTGTATAAGTACCTGCAAAGGTTTTAAATTTGAACTGAAGACTTAGGATGCTATTTAGCAACCAGGAAACAGCCTCTATCAGCATGAAATTCACAGTGTGAGAGAACTGTCTCAATACAGCATATTCATGCTAATATTCTGCTTGCTGTCAGTTCTGATACCTTATAAAGCTGCCTCCTGAGGCAGGACCTGAGCTCCTGCAGATCCCCACTGAGACCCTGGAAATCTACGAGGCTTCTTAATATAAGAAAGACATAAATTGAATGGCCATTCTCCCAGTTTTTTGGTGGTTGTGAGTGTCCATGTTTAATAGTCATAAACCTCAGACTGATTATGCTGCTGCAAACTCTCCAGAGAGAATTTAAAGCAGATTTTTTAGATGCCAAGGTTAGACAAATGGGTGGCAAAGTTTTGTGAGACAGAAATTCAGGGCCATATGGTTACTGACCACCAATGAATGGCAGATAAATCCCACAGCAGTCTTAAAATGAGATTTAAAATGAAAAGCAATGCTCCAAAAATAAGCACAACAGACTGTGTTTTTGGAACAAGATACTTTGCTGCATCACTGCTCTGTAATACTGCAGAAAGAACATAAGGAAATTCAAACACATATGGGAGGAATTTTGTTTGCTTTGTGCACAATAAATTGTGTGTTTGCTGAAAAAAACAGGACAACCTAAAGGGGGGTGAGTGTGTCGGTTGCACTAAAATAGAAACATAAGGAATCAGAACAGAAGAAAGTATCAGGTAAAACACTAAATTAAAATAGCACTTACAACAGAGCCACCTGAGGACATCAAAACAGCAAAATGAGTCAGATGATTACATTTGCATGAGATATGAGTAGAGTTGGAATGTGTCAGCTCACAGCCTTCTGTAGCCCAGTTGCCATTCATTGTGTCTGAGTAGTTCCAAAATGCACATTTAATGTCTTTATCTGCAGTCTGGAACAGAAACAAGATGTTTTACTGATGGCAAAAGGCAGGATATTTCCCATCAAGAGACCTTTCTTACACTAGACTGCGCAATTCATTAAAAATTGCTTGTTATCTTTGGAAGGTTGAGAAACAAAAAACACATTCTGCAAGGCCTTTTCCAAGCAATTAAAACATGGCTGGGGATGGAAGCAATTTATCCAGCTAAAACCCCACCAAACATGTAGTCTAATCAGATTACTGAACCCTTTTGGCACTTGCAAAGATGTTGGAATTTTTACCTATTGAAAACATTGCTATATATACACTTGCACCTGCTGAACATGGACTAGACTCCAAGGTTACAGCCACATTGCTTATCCATTCCAAATGAGCAGTTCAAAAACTGAGACTTATTCTGTGCATTTTACAAAGCAATCTGGGATAAAGCCAGGGTCATATCACACCTGCTATATCACCTGCTACACAACGGTGATGAGTAAGACTGTTAGTATTATTTAGTACAGTGAGTGCTTACTAAATCTAGTCAAAGATTAAGTCTTCACCGTACTATAGGCTTTATAAATATATGAAAATTTATATAAAGGTGATTTCTAACTCAGAAAGGAAGTAACATTTAAAAGCTATGTAACCAAGGTTAGCACCTTGTCCTGTTGCTCACCTCTCTACAGAGTTGCTTTTGTGTTGTGTTTCTGATGATTCTTAGTGCCATGTAAGGTGATTCTTTACATATGAATGAAGCCAGCAAAAATCTGTATTTGCTGGAAGTAAACCTCTCAGTTTTAAATAAATGTGTTCAGATTTCAGAAATAACAAAGCTTCAAAACCATAGGTTTTGCTATTACCCCCTAATTCCAGGTCACCTTTTCAAGCTAGCTTTGAAGCATTTCTTCCCTTTTTTTGAGTATACATGCTTAACTGTCTGATAAACTTTCAGAAAAAACCCCACCTAAACACAAAACAATCAAGATCCTGTAATATTCTCTGGTTCAGGCATCTACATTTTATCCACGCTACAGCCCAGCAAAGATGGCTGTATTGCCCTTGTTTTAGTCCCATAGCAATTTTCCTCTGTATTGTGTTTAGTATATTGCACTTAGGATGTCACATTTGAGATTAATCTTATTAGAGTAATAAATGGTAGCCTCACATCAGCAAACAACAGAATTATGTCTTAGTTTATCATATGCTGCAGGTATGCTTACATCACATAAAATGATTAGCTAATGTTTTGTTTTACTTGAAGCTGATCATAAAAAAACCCCTTACCTTTGCATACTTTAGGGTAAATGTTATTTTCTCCAGCTCGTAGAGTGTAGGTGGATTTGAGCTAATTGCAACAGCTATAACTGCTGAGCTTACTGTCTGCCTGTGCTCCGAAGGATCTTTGGAGGAGCGGTTTTTAGGCGATGAAAGCAGAGAACCGATATTGCTGTACCGCAGAAAGACAACTGCAACAGTGCCTATCAATCAAGCAGGCCATGGTCAGGAGTTTGTGGGTTTTTATAGAAGAACAAAATTGAAGACATTAAGGAAACAATAAACAATAGACATTATTGCTGCTATTGTATAAAATATGCAAAACAGATGGAGCCTTGGTGGAATACTTATAAAAATGTTTTAGAGACAATGAAATATAGATTTATTTAAAACAATGTAACTGGCATTAGAAATAAAAATGTGTGTTTGCACTGGCAATACTAATTAGATATGTGCGTATATATTTTTCCTAGAGTAATACATGCTTGCTGCTGTTCTGCAACTGGTTACACACATGATGTCAAGTCTTATAAAGTAATATGTCTCAGACCTGAAGTAAATACTGGGCCTTTCTGAAGTACCTGGCTTGCTTTGCCTTCCATTACAGTGGACCCAGGATGGAATACAAGTAAGGAAAAAGAAAAAGGTCGTTTAAAATTCAGTGCTGATCTTAAAAAATGTAGTGACTTTCTCCCTGGTACCAAAATAAATCACATTTTCAGATACTGATAGGTGGCAAGATACAGATTAGATGGAAGGTGAGGATTTAAAAAATCTTTTCTGTGTTTATTGAATTATGTGGTTTAATTCCAGAGCTGTTTATACACATGTGTTTATACTTTGTGATGACAGTATTTGTAAGTCCTTTCTGTAGCACTCTCACGTACAAGCCAGATCTGGGTCCTGTTGGTTTTGGTACTAAAGATTACATGTTCTTGCCCATGTGAGCTACTCTCTGAATGGAAAACATGCACCAGTGTTTGAAGAAGTAGCACAAAGGGTTGAAAGGGCCAGTCCAAAGTCATGCAGCATATCTGTGGCTGAGAAAAGGATAAAGCTCAGGTCTGTGGTACCAATATCCAATGTGAAAACTCATTGGATACTCACTGTGCCACTGGATATGTTAGAAATATCAGTCCTGGGACAATAAAGGGGAAAGAGTGTTAAAAACACCTTGTCTCCTTTGTAATTAGCAGTGTGGAAATTCAGCCTTGGTAAACTACACATTTGGCTGTGTTCTAGTGGTTACAAGTCTATCCAAGGTGCTTATTAACCCACCTACTCTCCAACCTTTGTTTCTTACCATTTGGATGAGGTTCCCTTCTCTTCTTTGGAGAGATCTTTATGTAATCTCCCCCTGTGTATACATGAGGGTGGATGTGTTTCATGTGGTGTGAATCAAAAGAAAAAACCTTGAGTGCTGTAAAAGAAGAAAAATACTGAACAAATCACAGCTCCATTACGGCCTACCACAATTTAGAGTTGGGTTAATAAATGTGCTACTGGATTGCATAATTACTGTGAATTTTAAGACTCTATAATCATGCAAAATATTTCAAGAAAGATGTCATTAATATAACATGTTTGTTTAAATGTCTATGTTTTGTTCTTTTCATGCATACATTTTGCTTTCATACTTTCTACTCTTTCCATGAAAAATATAGTCTCTTATTTACCTTGCCTAAAATTAGGTACTGGGAAAAACAATGTAGGTTACTTTAGGAAGAGCTATTGCTTTATTAAAAATGTATTTCTGAAAGGGGCAACAAATCACAATTATAAAAAGGGAAGCATAAAATTCTCCACTGAATAGTAACATTTGATAAAAGCCAATTTTTGAAAAGTATATATTTTATGGTTATCTATCCACACTACCAAATACACATTGCACCATGAACTAATGATGTGTCTTGTCAAAAAGCAAACAAACAAGCATCACCCCTTAGGACAAAAACTACATTAGAGTCTATTGAGCTCTTTACTTGCTTCATTACTGAGCTGAGTTTCAATCACCCAGGATGGGAACAAAAAGAAGTCAATCAGGCCTTTTTAAAAAACCAAAATAAAACAAAACAACAGCAAACAAATGTAAAACTTGACTGATGGAGGAATATCACTAAGCTAGACCATCTGCATTGCTTATAGCACAGCACACAAAAATAATATGAGCTATTCAATAGACCAGCTGTCAAAAAATGTTTGTCAGGGCATAAGAAATAGTTTTCTTTGGCTTGAGTTTTGAAAAGCTCATAGTTCAAGAGCTTGCACAAAAAGAAGCAGTAGAGAGAGAGGGGTGATGTTGTAGGTCTTGTCCCAAAATAGTTGTGTGTGGCACATGTGAGACCTGTGGGAAATGTATTCATGCTGGAAAACAACAGCAAAAATTTTAGTGTTTGGGTCCAATTTGGAAATGAGCTCATACAGTTTACCATTGTAGAACAAAACCAGGGAATGTAATCATTAACCTTTCAACATGGGAATTCCTCCCTGTTCTCTTTATCAGCTTTTTCTGTTGCCTTGGTGACTGATATCTACGGTTCCACTGGAGACTGCACCCAAATCCTCTCTTCCTGACTTTCATGGCCTCAGCTCTGTGGCCATGAGAGCCTCTGCTTTCAATCAAGGGAGGTGTGGGGAGGGGGGCACAGGGGCTTTACAGCCAGCACCTGGCACTGCTCTGGACCTGCTGCAGACCCCGAGGTGTTCTGCAATAACATAAGTCTGGTTCTACGGAGTCTAAGTCATAGAACAAATCCCTCCCTACTTTTTCATCACTCTGTCTAATTTACTTTAAGAAAGGTGGGGGAAGAACAGGCAGTTTGACCTTCCTTGAGACCACAGTAGGAATCTTTCTCATCAAGTCATCATATGAAACAACAAGCCAGTGAGTGACACTGAAGGATTGTACTAAATCTAAAATAAGAAATCAGATCACATGCAGTTTGGGGACATTCAGAAAAATAAAGATGAAAGGGTGGCCATTGACAAATGAATCAGCCATGTTTTATTGGGATTTTCGAAAGGGGCTGGTGTTAGCCTTACTCTGCTCCCAGTGGAGGAATGGTAAAACTGTTATTACCACAGGAAAATCAGCAGGTATTGGTGGGAAGACACCAGGACACAGGGAGATGGTAGGAGAGCAAAATGGTGCAGTTGAGACTAACCAATTGTCCTCTTGGGGAATTCCTCTTAAAGTGAGAAATTCCTGTAGAGATAAAGCCACTCAAGATTGAATTCACTAGGAAAAATCCTTATTCCAAGTTCATTTATAATAACTTCACTGAATCAAAAAGAGTTAAAAAATCTGTAGAGAGCAAGTCCAAATTTTGTTCCACTGGTGTTTTTTATGCACATAAGATGCATAGGATAATTTTATGCTTATAAAATGAATCCAGATTGTGTGAGTATGGCCATAATGAGAGATTTAAAGAGAATCTGAAAACAAGTTCCCACAGACTCTCAATTTATTTTTGTGCTCTGAACTCAAGTGTTTAGTCTCTGAAAATTATGATACCTACACTGAAAGTCAGGTGTTAGTTACAAAAATCATACAAATTAACACCTGTGTCTTTCACATAACACCATTTCTAATCTTCATAATTGTGCTGAAAAACTCCTCAGTTTAATCCACATCTCAAGTATAGCTTAGATTAATTTTCTTTATCTTACCTATGTCACTTGCATTAGCATCCAGCTGGGTTGTCTTTTTGAAGCTGTGTGACATGAGAAGTGTCGCCTGCTCTGCAGTGTGCAGCAGCTTAGTCAGGCTCCGCCTTTGGTTATCTACAGGTAGAGCTTCCCAGACGGCAATTTTGTCTTTTTGTAAAAAATTGTTCACAGTATTGACCAAAACCTGTAAGTAAAAGGACGTGTTTGAGAAGAGTCATACGCCAGCTTTGGAATAAGGATAAACCCCACAACTCCAAGGCTTGATCCACTCACATTGATGGTGGTGTTTTGAAGGGCTTCATTGTCAGAGACAGAGTCACTCATGGTGTCCCACGATGAATAGGACAGTGCTTCAACATATGAAACAACTTCTACAGGCAAAAGCGGCCCCAAAGTGTTTTTATTAATTTCTTGTAGCTTCTCCAAAGGTGTTTTTAAATGACTAATCTGAAAAATGCCAGAACTCATATCTTAGTGAAACAAGTAAAGCCATATTTCTGTAGGTGAAAATCAATCCAATACAAACGACTGATTTCTGCTAATTAACATACTGGTTTATAAGACACTTGTGCATAAACACCACTACTCAGTCAACAGGTTGACCAATAAAGTATGCTACACGTCTAGTATAACCTTAACAAGCAACCATGATTAAAAGAAGTCATGTGCTATCATTACACATGTTTTTCCCTACAGCAGCTCGGTTTTTTTTATCCTGATGATCCAAAGCAAACTAGTAAATGTTCTGCAAAACTAATTAAATATCAGTGATATGATTATTCTGCTTCTGTATTCATCTATTGACTTTTCTTTTACATTTTAACTGAAGAGATGGGAACAGATGGGAAGTATTTGTATATTTTTAAGTTGTTTTTTCTCAAGTGCAAATTATAAAGCATGTAGTTGAGTGAACTGTACTGCCTATTTCTCCTTCAGTGCTTCAGCTTATAAATTGCTAAATGCACTTGCATAAAACAGCTCATTTAGAAATACAGGCAGAAGAGGCTGAGATGAAGATTAAGCTTCCACATTTCAGTCTCATGGCTGAATAAGAGAAGAATTCTTAATTCACAATACTGAAATATAATCAAGAAAACACCCAACATTTTATTCTGTATGGTCTCCATTCTCTGCTGTTGAACTGCTTTTATGGGGCTTGACTTGTCCTTGATTGCAACTGAACAGAACTGGAAAACAGGCTAAAAATCTGACAGTTATTCACATGAAAGTATTTTGACTTTTTAATTTAGGTTTAGTTTGAGTATATATTTTAAAAAATCTCACTCTAAGATTCTACTATAACACTTGCACCTAAGTGTGATAAGCAGGTATCATATTTGATATAATGTATTACATTGCAGGTAAACATAAAAAGTATATTAACACAATGTATATATAACACTAGGTTAATAAGATTCTTTAAATTAATATCTTTTTGAATCCAGTAACTTAATCAAACTGCTTAATATCAGATGCAAACATATACAACTGCTTTTAATTTATTTATGCCTATGCTTCATTTATCCTTTAAAATTAGACAATACTGTAGCTGTAGAATAATGAATAGTGCATTCATTAATATATTTTTAATTTGCTTCAGGAGTCTCTGTTTCTGGTGAAAAACAATTCAGTCCAGAGTATTTGTTTCTATAAATCCTGTATCACTTTGCACACTCTCCTTTGAGGAGTAAATAAACCAGCATACCAAGATGTTATGGCTCCCTTTTCTATTTAGTCACTTGTTGACATTACTTTTGTAAGCTATCTTGCTGCCTTTCCTTCTGAACAAGCAAATAATTGCACATCAGTAAATGCAGCAGTGTGTAACTCCAGAAATTACAGAAACAGCTGAGTGATTACCACACTTCTGAATTTTTCATGCATTGTGACTCACTTTGCTGGAAAGAGAACACGCAGATTCCCAGCAAGTTATTATCATGATTAGAACATATAACCCAGTTCAAATAATTTGAAATTATTAAAAAGACTTCTGTAAACATGCTTAAGTTCAATTGTAGGCTTCAAGCCTTTGTTAAAAGCTGTTTAAGAACTATTATAATTGAAATAGCAGTTTCAAACAGAAACAATTAAAGGATTTGAAAATTAATCTACAAACCAATGCTACTTACTTTGGCTAAAGTTCTATTAATATGTTCAGCTATACAGTCTTTGAATAACTCACACTTGGCCTTTGGATTTTCTGTAGAAATAAAAAGGAAACTAATTTTACATTGATGTTCAATCAATATTCAGTAGATACTAATAGAAAAATCTCTTGTCTAGGTCATTCTCCAAACCCCCAGCATTCTGAATTTATGCACATAAATCACAGCACTCCATTCTCAAACTTCAAAGACTTTATCTTGGCCAAAGTTATAGCATTGAATGAGCTGTTTTATTCAGGTAGAGAGTTTGGTCCCTTTTATAGGACTTCCACAGGTGGAGTAGAGACAGCTTGAATTTACAGAGAGGAGTACAGTTCTGACAACTATGAGGGGGTAACCATTATTTTAAATTGATTTCATCACACTGTTTAGCAAAAATACATTTACAAAATTATTCTATTCTCAGGAATTGTACATGCCACAGCCTTGCCTCTTTTTCATGTCTTGCTGATTAATCTAACCAAAGATAAATAGGCACTGGTGGGTTTCTCAGAAGATGTATCTCTATAATAACACATAAACCTTTATAATATCATGTACCTTGGCAGGAAGTGCCATCATTTGGCTTAAACTGCAATTTTCCTGTGGATGGTTGATAACCTTCCTTACAGGAGCAGTTAAACCCTCCATCCACGTTTTCACATTTTGCATGATCTCCACAGGCAACAGTTCCTTCATTGCTGCACTCATCTACATCTGCAAATATCGTGAGAAATTGAATTTTTATTAAGTGTTTACAGACTAACACCTTGCTGCTTTGTTGATAATAGCCCCACACACTACAAGCAGTTTCATAATAAAATTTCATGTAATAAAAAAATAGCAAAAAATAAACCTGCAATCTTAATGGCAAAACCCCTGCCAATTATAATACTTAGGGATTAGAAGGCTAAATCATAATTGATCATATTTTTATACCACCACTTTTATTACTATGTAATACTACACTGCTTGTGTTTTAAAACCATATTAATTCTATCACAACAAAATGGTTGGCATGATGCAAATCATCTGAAATTCATTTTTCAGAGATTAGACTAAATAGATTTTCTCAGCTCAGTTAGAGAAAGATAAAAAAAACCTGCAGACTTGTCTTTTAAGTTGCAGCTTTAAAAAGATGTAGCAAAAGCTCACTCTGTCCATCTTGTTAATCTAAGAATTAAACTCTGTGCCCTTTAAAGTGCTTGGCATATCCTTTATTTTTAAATCCACATTTAAATTATATTTGCCTATAATGTCTTTCGTGTTTCTAAATAAATTGCCATTAGGTAGACAAGTTCAGTAACTGTGTGGGGCACAGTCCAAGAGTAAAACCAATGAATTCCAGTAAGGGAATCCATGAATTGATTAATATAGGAGAGCTGGGTACTAACTCCCTGGCTAGAGTACAGATTATTTTGCATTATTTGGTTGGCTAAGGATAAAGATCAAATAACTCAATGGAGAAAGCAAACTGGGAACTCTACCAAATAATTCTGGAGAATGAAGTAATGGACTGTGAAGTGCTGTACTGGAAAGGAGAAAAAAGTGAACAGCTTTGGGACAGGTATATCTGAAAAATGAAGTGGTACATGAGTGGGTTTCAAGTAACAGCCTGAGAACCAAACTGAAGGAAAGGAAAGACAGCAGAGGGAATGGAGGAGAGAGGATGAAAACTCCAATCAAGGACTTTTATGCTGCTTAATTTTGGAAAGAAATTGGTGAAAAAAGGAGAAGTGATTAATTGATCAGTGGAGGAGAAGAGCTATCTGAATTGATAGGAAGATTCTGCTCAGCCAGATGGGTGTTAAGAACAAAGAGAAAGCAGATATGGGGTGGCTGGAAATACACTGTTAGCATATAAGAACTAGTTTTGCACTCTGCTTTTGATACAAGAATCTTGGTGCTTTTCAAAAAGGAGCACAAAAAGGAGCAGTAATGACTGTGAAATAAGATAATTATTGAAAAATTGAAAGATATACTGCATGTATAAGGATATATATATATATCAAGGAAACCCAGAAAAATACCTGAAGTATACCTGGGAGGCCTCTGTCTATATGGACAGAGGTCTCCCTAGGATTCAAGGCAGAAGTCCCACCTCACTCTCATATATCTCTTTTTCTCAATGAGCCATCAGCTCTGACAGGCTCTGTTTTAAGCCTGGGAGTTGGAAGCTCCCATGGAAAAGCTGTTCAGACTCCTACATGGACGGGAAGGAGATGTGGGGCTGGGGGTGCATTTGCCTTCCCCAGCACAACCACCTCTGTTCTGCAGGAAGAGCAATGTATTTGAATGGCTTGGTGCCAGCATGGAATTTTAAAGCAGAAGGTTAAATTGTGATTGTCTGCGTTAGGGCAATAGTTTATTTCCATATTTAATGCCCCAAATGTTTCTCTTTAAGGAACTGAGTTTTGCATTATCCGTATTTGTATGGTTTCTGTGACCTCAGTATTCATAGTCATGGAGCTAACCAATTATACATGAACCAGCCTGGCAAAAGGAAAGGAAAATAGTGAGATATAGTGCTGCACACAGGACACCTCATAATTAAATGCTGTCATTTAAAGACATAAGGCTAAAGTTCTTGCTCTTGGCATTTAAACAACCTCTCACATCAGTAAATTATAAAGCTCTGTTTGAAACAAGTGGGTGTCTGTCAGTGCCTTGTTGCGTGATGCTGTGTAAGACAGAGAGGCTTTGAATGAATTGAAGTGGCAACGGTGAAAATCATGACAAAGCTAGTTTGTCTAACAAGAAAACACATCACCCTTAGACCAAAGATTTCTTTGGCCTTGTCAGCTACATGGAGGACATGTACATCTGAATAAGCCATTCATCGTGTAATGCAGTGCTAAAACACCAGCAATTGACAACAATCTTTGCCAAAACTTACAATAATTTAGAAACAGAAAAATAATATTTGAATGCTTTTCAGAATACTGTTACTAAGTATCAGGTTTCCATATGGTTTACTGATACAAATATTTCAAAATTGTGATGACATTTTTCTTATCATAAACTTTTAGATCAGTAAATAATTTATTGTTTATTATTGGGCAGTCATGCAAATTCTTTTTGTAATTATATCAGATATTAAGTGTAATGGAGATTTTAATGAGAAGACAGGATTATCCAAAACAACAGTAGAAATTCAAGCCTTGTTGGCACATCTCTGGCAAAAGAACTGCTATTTAAAGTCTAATAGAGACACCCTGTTGAGTATATGCAAATAGATTTTCTGCAGTTGAGTTGTCCATATGGAATGAGTCCATATCACCCCTATTTAATTTACTGTTTCCGGAAGAAAAAAACAACTCCTGGATGACAAAATTAAAAGGCAATATGCCTGATCTTGCAAGGTACTAATCAGCTTCGTATCCCTTTTAAATCAATGAGATTGTCAGGGGCAGCCAACAGTTTGTGACAGTTGCAAGAATACAGCTTTTAAGTTCGTGCTTTGAAATGCTGTGTGCAGTAGCTGTAGGCTTTTGTTTCTTTATATAGTTATGCCTTTTTAACCAAATATGCAATTGTTGGACCACACACGGACAACAGCTTGCCAGTGCTTTCAGCAATCCAATTTTAGTGGAGCTTTTGGGGCGAGGATCCCAAACTCTCCTCCTTGATGTGCTGTGGGAGCAGGAGTGGGCTGCCAAGGTCTGCGTGAGCTGTCTTCACAGACAGCATTCCTGAGCAAAGGCTGAGGAACAGCAGCTTTTTAAACAGAAGAGCATTTGCCATAGCTCTGTAAAAAAATATCTGGCCCTTCAGTAAATATTCAAAACAAATCCTGGAGCTGAACTTTGATGCTTTTATAATAGCTGCGACCAGAAGAATAATATGACCAACACCACTTAGGCTAGTGTGAAAATAGATTTATAACCTTTTATTTTATTTCTGTGCTTTGTCACTCCTCATTTACTGCAGCAGGCAAGGAAATTCCAATTAAATTAAAAGTACTGAGAACAGTTATTATGTTCAGTCTTGCCAATTACAGGATTGTACCTACATCGCTTTGATTCTTCATCAGCCAGTCAAGACAGCTTGATGTCTACATTATACCTTCTGCTTATTAGTAGCTTGCAAGTGATTGAAAAGTCCAATTGCAAAGGACTAGATGTTCCCTCCCCGTGTCTCCATACTGTGGAAGGCAGCAGCACACACAAAGTAGAAATGAAAAAGGCTATGAATGGCAAAGGTAAAAGAAAAGTTTGCAATGTGGCCAAACGCCAGATTCCATCCACTGTACAGCTCCCTTGTCACAGCAAAGGATGAGATGGAGAATGGGTGCCTTCCCAGTGCTCTCAGAAATACCTGAAGAGAACAAATAGCATGTTCCCAGAAAAGGCAAAGTGGCGTGGATGTCACTTTCATTTCACAGATGGCCATTTTCACGTTTTTACTCTGTTGACTGGGGTGAAAAAAGTAGGTTTATATTTCACTTTTTTATCTGCCGCTGAACATTCAATAAAATGTGAAGTCTAGGGAAAAGTATGGCTTTTACACAAATCAAAAAATAGATTTTAATAGCTCACTTTCAGGACAGCAGAAAAATGTCTTCAGAAATGTCACATTTCTGCATTCTTATTTTTTTCTTCTCCATTTCCTTTATCCTTCTATTCTCCTCTTTTTCCTCTCCTACCCTCCAGTTCCTCCTCGGTCTGCATGTTTCTTTGTCATCTCTTCACCAATTCTACCTGATAACATGGGTGAAATACTTTTGACTCTCAACTCAAAACTCAACGTTCTGACTGGATCAAGGGTGAACCAACATTTCTCAAAGCCATTTTCCCAAGATTTCTTTTAATTTACTACCTTGAGGAACATTATCACTCAGGAGCTTATTGTAGTTTCCAAAAGGAGAACATGCATGTATGTGCATGGACTTTGAAAGGGACTCGCACACACACAGTTGTGTACCACACTTGCACTACTGGAAAATCCAGACAGGTTTGAGAGCATAAACAAAGTGGGTTCATAGTGGCATACTCTCCAAAATTCAACCACTGTTTTATTAAAGTTGCTGCCATGTACATATATACATATATTAAAAAGAAGATTTAAGACTTTGCAGAATCTGAAAATATATTGTGGGGCCCTATGAACCTGTGTAGGATGGATACCAGTTAGTTCTGTTCTGTGATTTGTACTAAATAACTTGCACTGTATTTACAATGAAATGCTGGCGTTTGCTTCAGCTGTCACCCCGAATACACAACTGTCAGCTGCTTTTGTGCAAGTCGTATCTGCTACCTGCAGCAGCAGGTCCATTGGGTAAAAAATATCCTATTATGGTTTCCCTGACAGATAAAGTAAAATATTAATTGTGGATCAAAAGGTTGTCTTTAGGACTCACATCTTGGTAAAGTAATTGGTACACTTGTTTAATGAGAAAAGGTGCCCACAGGTAATTTTTTTTATTTCAGTGTGAGTTTTGAAAGCTCTTGGTTCCTCCATGTGGATTTTCAAAAAGAAGAAGTACTAAACTAAACTCTAGTAGAGGATAAAAAAAGATCAATATGCCCAGTAAGGAGGGAAAAAAAAAAGAAATTATAAAGCTAATGATAAGAAGTTAAAGTGACACAAAACCAGCCAGAGAAATAACTTTGAAGACAAACTTCTGAAGCTGAGGAAATATCATAACGTAAAAATCAAAACCTGGAGCAGAAATGGTGCGAATATTTACAGCTCAATGTGCTAACTGTCTCCATCCCAGCTAATTTAAGAATGATTCATAGCAGCTGGATAAAGCAGAGCCCTTTTAGATGGATGTGAGCAATGGGCAAGAAATGTCGATTAGATCACTTTCTGGCTTAATATGCAACCACTCTGCTGATATTAAGAGCAGTAAGAAGAGAGGTTGTCAGCACTCACAGACTCACAGGAGACATACCTAGAATGAGACACAGTCAGCATAAAGGTGTAAAGGGCAATAGATTTATTTCTCATTTTCCCATTCCCTGAGGACTTTTGCAACATACAGAGAAAATTACCAGGAGTTTGAAAAAAGAGAAACAGTTACAGTTCTTCCATTCAGAGGAAATCCTAAAGGATTGCATGGTTGTTCAGAAATAACATTTTTCCAGAGAACTTTTCCTCCCCTGTAATCTTGAACATGTTCAGAAATAGAGGCTGATGAATGGCACAGGAGGTAGGATAACCACTGATCTTGCTCAGACTTGAAAAATTACCAAAAATATCCTAACCAAGTTTCCAAACAAAAGATATTTGAAGTATACTAGGTCAAATGTAAAAGAGAATTTTGTTGATCCATATCTGAATGCAGAATATTTTGTCACTTTTTTTTTCTGAGAATATGACCACCTTGCTCACAGATTAGTGAAACACTGGCATAAATGGGTGATTTCCAATGTTGCCTTAAATACATATCTATTGTGCAAATCTGTGATATGTGGATTTAAACATATTGCAAGCAGAGTCAAGATTGAAGTGTTACTGAAAGCAATGGCAGCTGCTCTGTTGTCAGGGAGAAGTGTGGGCCTGAGCTGGAATATTAAGCAAGCTTGCTCCAGTCCAAATTGCAGGAATTTTGTACCCAGACTCCAAACTTCGCAATTATGAAAGCATTTTGCTAGATTTCTATAATTAAGAGAAGCAATAAGAGAAGAGTGACAATGTAAAGATATCTGGCAGACAGTAATATCTTACCTACGCAGGAGGTTCCATCATTAGGAACAAAAATTTGTTGACCATTGCTGGGTTTGAAACCAGGCATACACGTGCAGTAATAACTTCCCTCCGTGTTAGTGCAATTGGCATGCTCTCCACAAGGCTGAGTAGCATTTTCACACTCATTATCATCTGCCAAGACATAAATTATGGAGAAATATATTTACATTTGACGATTGAAGAAAGCAGTATTGTATAAACTTAATTTGGCTCTGGTATTTCACTTGTATAAGTTGGGAATGCTGAGCTGGCACTCTTGTTGTTTGTCTGTATAGTTTTCCCATTGCCAAGGATGTAATCAGGTGTTCAGCAGCACTCTTCTGCCCTCATCCTGTGTGAATCAACAAGTGAGAGAACCAGTGGGATACTGAAATGAACGGTTTAATTGGATATACACTTGGAATAAAAGATTGAGACAAGTGCATGTTCTGCCGTGGTTGTAAATGATAAGATTTTTTTCCTATCCAAAAATGTACAGGTAGAAAGTCACTCTGAGGATGTGTCTGGGAATTCAGAATTATAAAAAACAGAGGTCAAAAGGATATAAAGAAATCACCCCCTGCATTCTCTAACATCAAAGCAGAACCGCGATAGCTAAATGCACATTTTATGGCCTGTTTTTAAAGACCTTATGTGGTATTTCTCAGCATTGCTGGGAAAAAAATTTGCAAATTTGTCCTACTGACTGGCCTGAGTCCTCAAGTATATTGTTTTTTCTTAGTTATTCCAAAGATCTTAACAAAGAGATGAGCAAGATTCGTGTCTTGAGCATTACCTCTTAGCAATTGCTCTGCAAGTCATCATTTTTGTACCTGCAAAGTCACACGAACAATTTTACAGGGCTAATCCCAGGCCCCCAGTGATAGATACAGTGAAAAGGAATGACCTACACAAGTTTGAGGCTATGTAATCTCTGCAGAGCCTCAGCATGTGCTGTCCTTATGAGCATGGGGATCCAGCTATCTTAATCAAAGGTCAAACAAAATCATAAACTCATGCTTTGAACTGCGTAGTTGATGTCCTGCAATGACTCAATAAAACCATTTCCTCTTCAAAATCTTCCAAGGTTTCTGTTGTTTATTAAATAATTTTCAGACCAAACTTGAAAAAAAATTTCAAAAGCTTTCTTATCCAGGCACGCTACGTATCAAACTGAGAGAAATTCACAATACTGATAAATCCCTCTTTCCAATAGCCCTTTTCTTTTAAAGTACCCCAAAACTTCGAAACAAAGAAATCAATGAAAATCTACCAAAGAAGGTGACACTCTGAGTGGAATTCTCTATTTTCTGCACCATGAAAAAGGAAAAGAGTTAAAGACTTCCTGAAGTGTACTGGGATTTTGTTCCTGTTCTCAAGCAAAAGGTACTCCTAACATGATGAATGACAGGAAAGAATTCTAACAGGGAGAGAAATAACAATTTATTGCAGAAGAGAAATGATTAAGGAGCATGACAGGGAGAAGAAATATGATTTCAGAAAAGACACACAAGGATGAGCTTTAGAAAGGTGCTCCTGCTTCCTGATGGTCAGTGTTCTCATAAGCTGTTTACAGAGATAGGGTGCAGATAAGGAAAGTGTCACGTAAGCTGGGGCAGTGGCAGATTAAAGTGCAGCAAGAGCCATAAAGCCTTGTAGGAATAAATTTCTGGAATATAACAGTCACAACCCCCAGCATAACTCAAACGTGGTATTTTTTGAGATTTAAATTCTGACATGATTTTCAATGTGACTCAGTTGACTCAGACATGCAAATATCAATTCAGAGCTGCAGTTTTCCTCAGGGGAATTTGGGTCAACAGTATCAAATGGATTATGCTCATTAAAACTAAAATTTTATGTAATTTAATGAGGAATCCGAGTATAAAAACACTTTGCCAACACACGTCAACAATATTTATTCTACAGCTTTAGTTTTCATGAGAATAGAGCAGAGAATGTGTATGATTTGGATCTTAAAGAATGCCAAAGTAAAACCTAATTAGCCTAAGTGGAATTATGATAGGGAGGAAAAAGTGTGGTGTTGATCCAAGTTCAAAAGAAAAGCATGAGAATATGAAAAATCTGGTTTGTCACGTAGCATTGCAGAGATCAGGTCCCAGAAAACTTAGCAAATCGTGGTAACAAGGTTCACTTCTAATATAATTTGTGTGTGTCTGACTCCTTTGCAACACAGATTTGCTCCCAGACTCTAGCATTTAATGACAACAAAAAAAGAGTGGACTACCCTATTATAGTTGTAAAGTAAATTTGGTCTTGGGTAAATATTACAGATTCTTCAAAACAGTATGTGTTGATTTTGGAAAGCTTATGGGATAGTAGTCTTGGAAGATGAGAAGTAGAAGGTCACTGATAATGGCAGGACTTGATTTAAAGTAGAGGAATAACAGAGCTAAGGAGTCTAAAGGCTACACGCAAGAACTTGTCTTTTGGATTTTTTTCTAGGAGTTCAACTGTAGTCCTCGATATCCAACAATTTGACCTTTTTCAGGTGGTCCAAAGGATTTATAAACAGTATTAAAATGATCCATACAGTGGTAATCAATAAATTCTCTACAATTATGCTTAAATAACTTCACTCATCATTGGTATTTTTCCTCAACATTTATGATGTCTGCAAGGGATTTAACAGTGACTATATGGCCTTAGTAAACTTGCTTATTGAGGGATCTTTCAGACCATTAGAGAAAAAATTTGAACATTGAAAAACATCAGTAACTTACATTGCAAACACAAGAATGAATATTTTAACGGGTTAAATTCATATGGAGCTTTCTTTTCACTATTCCCATGGTCTGATGTAATACTGAGCAGACCGTGCTGGGGGATAATTTACTGGACCACATCCTGCTTCCATTGAAATTAATGATGAAAAAGTTACTGATGTAAGTAGGCTATGGAAAACTACTAGGTTAATGAGAAAGGCAAGAGAAGAGGTTTGAAAAAAACAGAGAGGATTTTCATATAGAGTCTATCTAAATGTGTTTTTCTACACAAAATATCTTACAAGATAAAAAATGATGGCAAAAATATTATCAAGTTCTCTGTGTAAACAGCCTGAATTTTTTATTCAGACAGCACTCCAATGAGAAGCCCAGGGGCTTAAAGTAATATTCCAAATTTTACATGATTTATAATATCATTGAATTTGTGATTTAAAGCATGTCAGGAAAAAAACAATGGGATGTATAGATGAAAAAATGTTGTTTTTTTAACAAAATTTTCTGCCTATGCAGAAAGAATACTTTAAATGACAGCACTCATATAATCCACCTGCTTTGTTGCTACATAATTTAATTATAGCATGTGCATTCAATGCTGCACAGATACTCATTGAACACTGCAGGCACTATGTTGGGAATAAACATTTCTCTAAAGATTTTTCGTCTCCAGTAAATTATGAAAGATTTGGAGACTTTAGAGACAGGACTGGCCAAATGACATGGTTAATTATCATGGCTAAATGGTAATGCTGCATTCAAGGCTCCTTGATACACAAGGCATTTCCCGAACAGCTTCACTGTCTTGAGAAATGCCAGTGGGGAGCAGGTTGCTTGGGATGCTAGGCTTGGCTGGTTTGTTTGGGCTGCCTTCCAATTTTGGTTAGTTATTTTTTTACACAGCAGTTCTATGATTTGGTTTGCTCTAAAATCTCGTCATTACCAAACAAAATGTAAGGAAGGTTATAAATAATTTCCAAGGAAATTTGTGAGTAACCCAAAGATATGTGGAGGATAGAGAAATGTGTACCTGAATACTGGTAGGGTGTTTATATGGTACAGTATAATAAAATCCATTTTCCATCTTTACCTTAAAATTACAGCTAGCATGTATTTTACTGTACATAAATGTCATTATGGTTAGATAGAATCAATGAGAAGCTGCATGCAATCATACCTCTACTAGTCTCTTGAGAATGTATTGAGGATTTTCAAAAGCAAAAAANNAAAAAAAAAAAAGAAAAACTGATATACCCCTATAGAGCTCCATTTTGATTTGAGCTAATAATTTGAACTTGATTTGAGATAATCCTGTATTAAAACACTTGTGCTCATTAATATGAGTACATTTTTTTATAGAGAGAATTAAATTCTTTTCAAAACTTTAAAACATACAATACAGAAAGGAAGATTGATTTGTGGATTTTAGGGCCATGATGCAGTTGGAAGATAGAGGAATCTGATAAGATTACAAGGGGAAAAAAAATCAACCTGGAACATTTCTTTTGTTGTATTCCATATCCCTATTAAAGTGCAAGATTTACTGTGTCATTTATGGTATTTTAATAATGTGTGGTTATGAAATTATAACCTACAATTGGAAAACAGCTACAAAATTACATAATTTGGTATTTTTGTGACAAGCACTGGAAAATTCTTTGAGTTATCAGTTTTGGATAGAAGATTTTTGTAATCCTGCTTGTGTATTTTACATGAAAAATGTCACGAGGAAAAGTCTTATGGTAGTGGATTTATCAAACAGCTATGAAAGATTTTCATTGCACTCATTTCATTGCATTTTCACGGCACATCTCTGTGATAGACTTTTGATGATATGATGACATATAATATGAAGAGCTAGTTTTGGGGTGAAACGTCATATTGATTCACAAACACACAGAAGTTTTTCTTGTTTTCCTTCTTATAAATTTTGAAATAATTTGTTCCTCCCTTCACTTCAAGTAACAAACAAATGAGGTGGAAGTCCCCAAAGTTAAATAGAATGATTTGTGCATTTGCAGTCCACCCCAATCCAAGCAAAATGAGATTTTTGTAGAAGTGAAGAGAATAGAAGAATTTTATTGAATTAAGAACTCTTGACCAGAGCTTGAATTTGATAACCTGAGCTTTCCCAAAGGCACACTGGAACAAGCATAGGCCCAACAGTATGATTTTCATAAGTTTAATGAAGCCTGATGTCACCAAGGACTACAAGCATCTCTTACACTACATTGTGTGTAACATTTGCACATCCTATTTAGTGCATTCCCCGCATGACATAAAGTTAATGCAATTAAAACATCAACAATTAATTTTGCCCTAATCCAAGCCTATTTGTGGAAACCAAAGTTGGAGGCCTCTGGGGCACAGCCATCCATCAAGATGGATGCAGTATCTCTCGGACACAGCAGCCTGAGAAGTGGGCAGCAGTGGGTAGGAAGGAAATGCAGCCGGGGCGGCTGGGGAATACATTGATTCATTGCATCCGGCTGTTCTCTTCTGACAGTAGCCGCTGCTGCCAGAGCTGCTAGGGAGCCCCTGGGGGAAACGAAAACTACCCTTCCCTAGTGTAACCCTCATGGGAGAACAGGGCTTGAAGTGCCTCACTTAACCCCTCAAAAGCAAGGAAATGAAAGGCTTCCTGTAAAACAAATTCCAGTGCTACTCACCCCGCTGTGCTTAGCTTGTCTGGAGGTCTCAGAGCAGTGGGTGATCTTACATACATTACTTCTGTGCTGCAGGACTGCATCTACTGCCATCAAAGCCTGAGCTAAGAACAGCAATACTATTAACAACCTTGCCTTTCCTTTCTTGTGATTTATTTCTGTTAATGGCAATTTAACACAATTTGTTTATGATTCTCCAAAGATTCAGCATTCAAGCTTGGTCTAAATCAGCATGAAAGAGCAGATGCTTAGAATAACCACTCGAGACTGTAGAAACTGGGCTGGAAATCTCATTTAAATATGAATTGCTTTCATAATGGGCCTGATTCATCTTCGTCCTACACCTGGGCAGGGAACCATGCAGTTGCTGCATAGGAAATCTTGCCACTGCAAGCTCTGCCTTCTTAAGATTTCACATTTCCCTACCTGCTTCAAGAGCTTTTCACAATGTCTTCTCAGAGTGTTTTTGTAGCTTGGCAGGAATTTTTAACTGGTTTTAACTTGGTGGCTCTGCAACTAGCTGGTCTCCTTTAAAGTCTTAGCACAGCAAACAAATATTTTTTCTCACATTCTTCACAGGCTATCTGTATATAGAGAGATGATTTCAGATCAACATTTCTCTCATGTCTGGATGAAGTAAAGGACCTCACAACAGAAAATTCCCTTGGTCCCAGTTTAAGGAACAGGACAGAACAATCTAAAAGAAGAAGGAAAGGAAAGTTTCCTACGTATTAAAGTCACCCTCAGGTTGAGTTTCAGAGAGCTGACAAGGTTTGGAGAGGTTAATATATTATCTAAACTGTTTCCCTCATCTCTTCCTGATATTTCCAGACATTATAAATTAAACATGAACAGCATTTATTATCAAGTAAGTGCCAGTGATGAAACTGTCATTTGTTTAGCCACACAGAATGTCCTGCCTTTTCAACACTTGTGAAATATCAGAAAAAGGAAATCTATAATTTGTGATCACTCATATGTGAAGAATGGGGTTGTGGTGGGGTATATATCATTAAAGGTACTAGTCCTTGACTGGAAACAAACCATTTACCCAAAATCTGCAAGAATTTGAGAATAAAAAGGAACAAAAAGGTGCTCAAATTAGTGAAACAGAAGTAAAAGGGGGGAATAAATAATTGAAGGAGAGAGTAAATATTGAGTGTTCCTGTCCCACCTTTTCCCCATCACTGCATCCCCTGCACCTCTGCATCAAAATCCCCCCACCACTGTCCCAGAAGAGACCTTATTGCTGCCCTGACCAACAGCGACTCAGCAAGAAAGCTTCAGAGCTGCAAGTGGAGAGCACCAGTTTGGGTGTCCAAACCATGAATCAGTTATTTATTATCTGACTGACGCCCCTTCCCTGACCAGGTCATGAGGGGAAGACCTGGGAGTGCTATGAAGATTCACCCTTTCTACTGCAGGCAAACCTCAGAGCTGGTCAGGCATCCCCTGACTGTGGAGAGCAGGATCCCAGGTGCCTGTTGGGGTGTGGGTGTAGAGCACAGCCCAAGTGGCAGTTCAGGCACAGGGGAAGAGAAACTGACACTCGCTCTTCAGAGTAGCAGACCATGACCTCCCTGCATCTGGAGCACTCCAGGATCCCCTTCTGCCTTTCTCCCAAGAACATGGCATTAGCTTACCAGCTGAGAAGCTGGCCTGATGAGCTGTTAAAATGCAAAGCTAAAGAAGGAGAGAGATTGTAGCAGAGTAATGTCAGACATAGTACGGTGGGAAAAAACCCCAAAACAGGCTGAAGATTGTCTGTTGGAGTTCCAAGACTGCCTTTTGAGGTGAGAAGTTGTGACTAGGTGAATTATTTGGAAAACTGATACTAATAGATACTGAATAGGAGTGGATAAAAAATAATCCAAATCTCAGTACCAGTCACATGCAGCTCCTGGTTGGCTATCTTGTGAACTCAAACAACACAATGCTCCCATCTGACAGGATGTGAATGAGTGAGATGTCACCACTCAAATCTAAACATTTTGGTCCCACGAAAGAGATTAGACAGAAGGAAAACAGCTTAGGAAACAGTCTGATTAAGGGGGAAGAAAAGCTTCCAGGCAATACTTTCCAAAGTTTCAAAACAAAAAAAGAAAGACATTTATTCAGAAAACACAGCCAGGAAATGCCTCAGCACTTTACAGCTTATATATGAAATCCAGAGTGGGGCCATCATGGAATGGGTGAGCAAGATGTGGAGAAGGTGTAAGTGAGAGACAACGCAGCTTGACTGAGGCACGGGAACACCGAGCATTATCTGATGAGCTTTATCAGACTCACTACAAACATGCAGCAAAGGCTATGCTAAGAAATGGTGCTGTTCTATGTCAGGATATGGGCTTATCATCCTTCAGTCACACAGGACTACATCCTGGGGTCTGGAATGTCACATGGAAACAGCAGCACTGTGTTCCCACTGTGCCAGGCAGCTGGGGCTGGAAGCACCCAGATGCACCTGTGCTGCTCTGGGAGCCTCTGCAAAGCACAAAGAGAAGTATCAAATATTTAATGTCAGTGACACTGCAAGGCGTATGAGCTCATTGCACAGGTGGCACACAGTGATGGACACAAATGAGTAAGCAAGTGGGGCTCTGCAATGATTCGTAAAACAACTGCTGAAGCACAGAGCTAGTTGTTAAAGGTACTTTTAATTGGAGCTGATGGGATTCATTGACTGTCATTTGTTTGGGGTGGTTCATATTACACCTTTTGGAGCCAGAAGTTAAGACCCGGTTGCTGAATTCCTCCCTAGTGTGGGCAGACAGGTGTGCTTGAACTGAAGGACAAGCTCAGGTTCATATCTAATTCTGAAGCAGGCTTTCCCCTAGCTGACTTGCTCCATTGCTCCTTGTGGCAGGCTCAGAAGTACCGGGACTGTTTCTGCATTTATTTCCAAGTGAACATGCTCATGTGTGTGACAAGTCTGTTTTCCTAAAAGAGCCTGACCTCAAACACATGAATGCCCAAGGAGTGACTCCCATTAACCTACACCTTTGCTGTTACAGGAGCAAGGGGGCAAAACCTGCCAAGAGCAGAAGTCAAGGATGAAGATTACGTTGTTCTTCCTTTCCTCACCCCACACTGATCTAATTACATAGCCCAACCTCAACACCCTGGCAGACACCCTGTGTCAAGCTTGCTGCTTCAGGATTAGACAGAATGTAATTGAGACACGTCATTAGTTTCTTGGTTTGCCTCCTTCAAAAACAAGGAATTAACAGAAGGTGAAGTGCAGCTGAATGGGGATATGCTGGATTTGAACTGCTGGCAGTGTGCAGGTGTCAATGTTTTTCTGCATGCTACCAGCAGAAGTGTTTTAGAAACTTCACTGTTATTAAAATACATAATTTCCAATCTAGCTTTCATTTTTCTTGCTAATTTGCTTGTTTTCACTGAAAATCACCCTTTAACTGAAGAGTAAAATGGCACATGCACAACCAAAATATTTTTGCTTAAAGGAAAGCGAGCAGCACACAGCAGTCCCCTACTAAGAGAGATTTGCCAGTATATAACTATGCCCCCCTGCAGAACTAAATGGGAGCCCAAGTAGAAGTCTTGTTTTAGCACTGCAAATAAAACTGCATTAAAAGAACTAACAAACAAAACCAGAAATCCAACCAAACTCCAAACAAACTACAGCTAGAAAATATCTGTATTGTAATTTCTTGCAGATTTCCCATTGCATTTTCCATTTCCCATAATGCTGGCATAGAATCAGCACCATCCATGAAAGTAGATGTATCAGAATGGAGAGTGCAGTCTTGATTACATTAACTCTTTCTTCAGTTCATATAAATAATGTGTGTTTATTTATTCTGTGTACACATATCTGTCCAATACTCCAGCAGCCACTGTACACTAGTATTAAGGAAAATAAGTCTCAAAGTTGTTAAATTACCAATGCACCTTGTTCTTGTTATTTCCAACACTAATTTCCCAAAACTCTGTTTACAGAACTTTCTGAAACACATAAACTCAGTATGACACAAGTTTTTGCATGTTGCATCAGAACCATAAACACTCTTGTAGAGGACATAACTCTCCAGTAGCTGCAAAGTTGTTGTACCATGCACCAAATCTTGTGATCTATCCAATCTGCATGCAACAGATGTTAAATGCATTTAAAGAAAGACAGTATAACCATATCAGGATTACTCTGTTCACATCTAAATCCCAAAAGCTACTAGATGGATGTCTCCTCTGGACAGTTACACGAGGTTATCACTCAGAGGCAGGGACCTCTCAAGCTTCCTCAACACTGACCCATCCAACAGCAAGTGAAACACAAAGCAGGAGGTCAGGGTGAACACGAATGTGTTCCTGCATCTCACAGTTCCAGACTACCTTCCTGGTCCTGGGGAGATAAACTCTGTCAGTTTACATATACCATTTTACCAGCATTTTTGGAAGAGAAAAGAAGAACTGAATTTTACTGAGAAGGTTTTTGATAAATCCTAATTTGAGAACTATAGCATGAAGACTTTATTTGGGCAACAAGGACAGCTAGACATGTAAAAAGGACAACTGGGCTCCTCATTGTACAGCTAAAAGTCCCTCTTTATGCTTTTGAATCTGCTGCTTAAAAACAGGTAGTACTTTATGAAGCCCAGGTGTCATTGTGTTACACTATTTTCCAAAGGACAAATTTATTGCAGATAATTTCCTGTAACATATCTGAAACATTATTAAAAACATTTCTTGCTTTTGAGATGTGTAGTATGTTCCATTTTGGATTTAAAAAGCAAAATGGAATAAAAGATGTGGTAAAATTTCTTTGAGAGAATAGCTCAAATAACATGGAAGGCCATAAAACAGTGACTACAGAAGCTATTTTTTTTTCCATTGTGGAACAGTGTTCATTGATTTCTGAAACCACAGGCTAATTACGCTCTGAGTGGACAAAGTGCCTTAAGGAGTCTGGTCTGGGCATCAGAGACACAAAGATCACTATGTACTTTTGTCAAATCCAAGTTACACTACTAAAGACCGGAGTATCTCGATGAAATTTGATTGCCAGTACTCTGCAGGAGGTTAGATGAGGTGACCTAATAATGAGACACTTGGACCTGTATTGCTCTAAACTAATATTAAGGTTAGGTCATTAGAAGAAGATACCACAATAGTAAAGAATAGATTTATTTATTTTATTTTCAAAGTAAAAAATTACATGTGAAATATCCATCTTCTGCAGTGTCCCACATAGCTTTCATGTGGCTTGATGACTGTGCATTTTATATTAGCCCTATTTGTGAGTTATCCCATTTAAATGTTCTGGAATTCAATAGCTTCACTTCTGGATAATAGGCTAAATCACAAAAGGAAATAATTTCAATCTATAACTGAGAAAAGCCATTAATTGCTGGAAAACATCCAGTCTCCAAACCTGAAGATATCAAATATGGTCTGGCAAGGAGGAGACAATTAGGCTGAGGAATTCTACCCAGAGGGAAAACATGCCAGCATTATTTCAGCTGGACTAATGACTACAACAATAACCACTGATGTATTTCCAGCTACTGTCAATGCTGCAAGTATTTAACTCCATGGTGAAAACATCTTAACTACCGACTGATATTTTCAGAGACTGACCCCAGTGGATCACTATAAAATCATACAGGTTTTGATGTCGTGTACTCTCCACTGCCTCCCCTTTTTTTTTTCTTCTGATGTGGATTAAAGGTAAATGTAATGATGCAAGTGGAACAGGAGGTTATAAAACTCAGAAGTTAGGTCTGTGGTACTGCTTGACTCAGTTGAAAGGTTGCAGGTCTTTGGATGATTATAATAGTTTTCCCATATAGTAGCCAAATATCATCTTAGTGGAATTTGTTAATTTGAAAAGCATCTAGCCCTCCCCCTTTCTGTAGCAACCTCTTCCAAAAGACTGGTCTTAAGGTCAAATTTCCTCTTTCATCTCTCCCTCTTGAAACCTACATCTCTGAAGTGATGGAACCCATACTCTCCTCATGCCAAATAGTCTGGGTAGCCCTTTCTGGACCCTTTTTTCAAAGATGTAAAATCTGTAGAACTTTAGCTTCATGTCAAACAGCAGAATGAATTAACCTACTCAGGTCCCTTAATAAATTTTGAGTGTGAGGGGAGTACATAGCATCCTAAATCAATCTAAAGGGGCTTTTCCCTTGCTGACTACACTAACAGCCCTACTCTTCATTAGTTAATACATCCTAGGTTGAAATACTCTGTTTATTCATAATCACTGTTGTCTACATAAATTTGTCATTTTCTAGTGAAGGTTTTTATTCTTAGAAACAGGGGCTAAGGACATTATTATCCCAAAGAAACAAAACACTTACGCAAAAATACAAAATTCCATTAAAAACATATCTAGAGTTTGGACAGAAGTAATACTTATACCATGGAATAAAGTTGAAATGTGGCACAAGTTGGAGATGAAAACACTTTTAAGTTTGTCTACCGTAATACAACCTGCCACATAAAGTGTTATTATGTGCATTGTGTGTCTGGGAGTACTGACAGGCGGGAGGGTGTGAATATGTTGTATAAATGCTGTGTATCTTTTGGCAACAGGAGATATGCTGTAAGCCACACTGGAGGGCTTCAAGAGCTCAGAGGTGTGTCCTACCACAGGCAGTGATGCTGCAGTAATGCCACTGTCTAGGGAGGTTAATTAGCCCCTGAAATCCAGTCTCTGTCAGCCTGGCCATCGCAGCACAGCCACAGCCCTGCTCGCTGCCGCTTGTCTTGGTTTATCCAGCACTGCACTGTGTCAGCGCAGCAGACACTTGGAGACAAAGTCCCAGCTACAAAGCACAGACAAAACACTGCTGCCACTGTGCAAGGTGAGGGGTATAATTTACATGCTAAGATGACAGAAAAGGAGCATTGTTGTAAGGTACTAAATAAACACACGTAGAACACAACAGATTTCCACAGACTGCCATGCTGAGGTTCCATCCGAGAGGGAGGCACTGCGGAAACTTTCACTAGTATTGCTCTCTGACTATTACTCACCTTCAAAGTTCTCAGTTGGACAGGCTAAAAACTTGCTTCCCAAGAAAATCACTCAAAAATACAAAAAGAACCTTTCCTTTACATATTGAAATAAATAAAGTTAAAGTAAGTGCCTAAAATTAAGTTCAAGCAAAAATAATCAAGATAAATATTCCAATTACTGAATCGACTGAACTTGTGGAAGCATTGGGTAGATTTCTACAGCATGTTAAGTATCCCTGAAAATTGAGCCGTTTATTAGAAATGTGGCAGAGTGCTGCAAGCTGCAGTAAAGATGGTTACTTTGTTTTCAATCCAGGAAAACTATTATATCCTGTATCAAATGTTTTATTTATCAAAAGAAGTCATTGCCTTTTGTCCTCTGCACCCGTCTGTGAATGCACCAGCACAGGCAGTTCTATAGGATATCCTCAATTTTGCTCCAAAAGTCCTAGCACAGTCAAAGTACTAAAAATCCCAGTTTCAGTTTGTTGGGAAAGGTTCTCCGTGTTTGGAAGTTTTGCAAATTTTATGTCACTGTAAGAATTAAACATTTCACTTGGAGTAGGTTTACCCCTCAAATCTAAATTCAGACTATGGACACAAAAAGTAGTGTTTAAAAAGACATTTATTTTCAAATGGTCAAGCTGTTATATAAGAAAACAATGTATTAGAGCTCAAATTCTTACACCAGCTGCCTTGGCTCCAGATCAGGTGCTGTAAAGTTAACCTCCAGGACCTCCTCCAGAGGCTCACTGAAAGATCTGGGATACAGAACAGCTGGAGCCAGGGAAAAGGGCACACTGGGGATGGGACAACATGCCATGCTTTGGGAAGGCTGATATTTTACAGAGGGCTGACTATTGTTCAGAGGAGTGTTTTAGTAGTCCTAAAATCTAGGTAGGAATTTGAGTAAAGAAAGGGCATGCCTTTTCTCTGAACTGGTGACATCCATGTTACAGCTGCTACAGACAACTGGCAGAGTCACCTGTGAGTTAAGGCTCAGGCAAGAAGGAAAAACTGTTTTCTAAGCAGGCCCCACTTTTAAGCCATTAAACTGCAAGATAACGATGGGGTTTTGGAGGAGCAAAAAATTTCTTTAGAACTTCATTTGGTGCCTCTTTTAGCCAAAGGCTGCTGTGTTGTGATATTTTATGTTTAAACGTCCCCTACTCTGACAAGCCACCGATGTCTTTAAAGTCTTCTCATCTTTATTGCAGACAGTACTTTGATCTCAATGCCAGAAAAGGTCAACATAAGAACTTCAGAATTAGACTTGTTTACATCCAACATAAAATACAAATAAATGAATGTGGCAAGGACATCTCAGGCAGATTAAATAAGGCCACATTTTCCTAGTTCCACTCAAAATGTTTTTGTTTTTGCCAGCCATTGTGCAAGCAATGTCATGATCAAATCCAATGAAATTCACTTATTGAGGCGCTTTCCCCCTCAAAATGTTTCATCAATCATAGCCCAGAAGGGCTCTGTCATAGGATAATTGCAACTTGGCGTACCAACAAAGAGCATCCCAACGTCCTCAGCTTCCTTATCTATACAATAGGCAGGGATGACAGCCATTTTATTAGCTGAGATATTGTTACCCCCATCAGATAAAATAGCATGTTCTGTTGCTTTGATGTTTTCTGTCATCAGAGCAGAGCTGTTGTTTCCAACTGCATGTTTAGAGAATGGCTGTGGTAGCAGCTTGTGTTCCCTCACAACACCCCTGCCCACAAACATCTCACAGAGTGAGTCAAGGGATGTACTAATGGCACTTTATCAGAAAGGATTGGGAAGAGCAAACAGAGTTTTTGCCACAGTAATTTCTAGCCAAGACATATTTGTGGAGTCATCTCGTGTCTAAATACTTTTCCTTGAGGAAGAAAAGATCACCAGAGAGTGAAGTGCCTCTGAAAGCAGCCAGCTGAGAAGCCACCCAAAAATGATTTCAGCCATTCCTGTTCCACTGACTCCACATACAGTATTATTAATCCACAGAATATTTAGTGAATTAAAGTAACATTTGGGGTAACTGCTTACCTTTAACAATTTTCCACAATAACAACAATTATAGCACTCAGAAATATGTATCTTGCTACCACATGCTTGGTTAGATCATGCAGACTTTGAAGGCTAACAAAAGAATCTGACATGCAGAGCAATATGCAAACCCATTTAATTTTCTATTTAAATTCTTCCTGAGAGAGTGGACTTTTCTTGAATTTCAAAACAGCCAGCCTGTTAACCAAACTCCGAAGGTGGAAAAGTCTGCTTGTCGACACCAGGCTTATCTCGCTGTACTATCACTTGGGCAATAATTATATGAAGTGCTGTAGACATAATTTAATAATTCAACATTTGCCTACTGCTACTGAAGACTTCCCTTCTATACTAAGCACAGGGAAGTGCTCTGGACTCTCCAGCAGACTGCATGACAAGTACTGTCCACATCTTTTATGCCAGCAGGGCTCTAGCACACCGCTTTGTGATGAGGGATGTTGTTGGAATGATAACAGGAAGAGCACAATTAAAAGTCATTAACCCGTCAGGAAATCTCATCTTTGGTGGCTACTCAGCAAGGGGTTGCCCCTGATAAAGAGCAAAGTAAGCAGGTGTAAACTGTTCTGGCAAATACCAGCATCTCTGTTGAGCTTCATAGTTCTGTACATGTCACGTGCCTCTAGAGAGTTGAGGCATTTCCACTGATGCTCAGTCCAACAGCCCTGACATAATGACACCTCTCCCTGCTATGCCTCCACCTCCCCAACCCCCAGCCCCTAAGTAATTCCCAGATGCAAAAGGTGCATTACTTCCTTCACAGAGCAGTCTCCTTTCCGGATTTTCCACTTCCATACATGCTCCTGAAGCCACCTCCACAACTGGAGGTTGTGAGCTGGCTCTGCCCTTGATTGTGTGACCTTAAGAGACTTACAGATTTAATTTTCATTTATTGACTTTCCTATAGACTGTGGGTGGAAGCCTGTGGAATCACTTAGCCTCCCTTTGTCTCAGTTCCCCACCTGCAAAATCCTTTCATTTACCTTGTCTGTTTTGATTTAAGCAAAACAAGCTCAAACCCTTAAAGGTCACATTTTCTTTGATAGCAATATGAACTCATTTGGCATCTTGATCTTGTTTGGGTAAGATTAAACCCCATAATGAATCTTAAGAAATGAAACAAACTGAAACTTCCTTTCAAACACTGCTCTCCAGAATGTTTTTACTTTGAGCCAAGGATGGTGCAAGATAAGGTTGCATAGTTAGAAAGGTACCTTATTACCCCATTAAAAGCAGAGCTAAAAAGGAAATTCTGTCATGGATTCGAGTGGCTGGGAGGTTTAACCTTGAATACCCTTTTGATATTGCAGAGAAGTTACACATTGCTCCTGCTTGTCTCTAAGCCCTATACTCTTGTTTCCCTTGTTGAGCACTGGAGATCTGCAGACACAGAGGCAAGGTCCTCTAGCCCAGTCAACAGATACCCTCCCTGCAGTAACCTTCTCAAGCAGATTAAACCCTGCTCTAAAGAAAAGTTCCTTCTCCTATGGAAAAAATGTTCTAATGTAGAATTTAAGGTCAAAATTGCAGACAAAAAGAGGATTGTGATAGTCTGTTTTGAGCAGAATTTCTTGTTATTTTTATGCAACAGTGGGCACCTCAAGGCTAAAGTGCTCGGTCTTTAGGAATGCCTCCAGTATAAGAAATGAATACTTTTACAATATTCAGTATTTTTTTTACTTAAAGCTTTAGCTCCTGAAATCACATTAACAACTCTAATACTTAAAACCTATACAAAACAAACCCAAACCCAAGTATCAGCAGCTCCTGGCAACAGAAATTTTAATCTATTTTAAGTAAAAGAAAGTCAAATATTTTTATGGTTCCACTTTCCTGGTTTGCAGGATAATGCATACATGAGGTCTGATTCACAGATACATAACTTGGCAAAAAGGTTCTACAAATCCAGTGGTCCTACCCTTCCTCTCACGAAATTCTTTGGTTTTTCAATTTTGCAGACACACTCTGGGCATACCACCTATCAGGTCTCTTGAAAATTAATAAAATATTGAATTAAATAATGCCTCCTTTTTCTGTTGCATTTCTGAAAACCTCCTCTAAAGAATGTGACAAATGATAAAATAACAATAAAGAAGACAGAGACCAGCAAATAATCAAGCAAAAATCAGTGGCAGGGAATCACTCATTTCATTATCCGTACACATTTCTTCAAACAACAGCTTCTGACACACTTCAAATTTGCACCTCTGACTAACACTTACTGACAGGCTTAGCTCATATCTGTCTACCTGCTTCAAAGAGAAAATAACTGTGTAAGGGTCCCACCTTGCTGTCTGTATTTAAAAACATGGAAGCACTTACCCTTCCTGCGTTTTTTCTTTCCTCTGCTGCTGCTGCTCACTGCCATGCTGTCTGCCTATACCCTGAAACAGACTGTCAGTGGAAACCTCAGTGCTGTTTCCACTTCCTTCTCTTAATAACTAGTTCAGGAAAGAGGTAGTAGATTGGCATCTGGAGTATTGGGGCCCAGGAAACTACTCAGCTGCAATTGAAATCTTGTGTGTGTCAGGTGTGATGAGTTCTGAGAGAAAAAATCAGAAACTTCCACAAATGAACTGCAACTGCCTGCAAAGCACGGTGATGAAAGGAGCTCTTCAATAAACAGAGTGCTGCTTGGCCACTTATCAAGGATTATTCAATTATCTAATAATGAAACCTTTAGGTAACGAAATACTTTTTGAAAGGTGGAGGGAGGAAAAACAACAGCAAGGACTTTGCTCAAGCAGATGTAAAACTGACACATCTGCCTCCCTCGACACCACCAAATTGGCTCTTTCAATATGTTTCATTTGTTCTCCTGCCAATTGCTGATCTCTCGTCAATTTACTTTCAGACTTGGAAGAAAATTAAATGGTTTGATGACATATTGGTATTTTATCTTTGAAATGCAAAATATATATTTCAATGATCTTAGAAATGTTTCACTTCTTTGAAATCTTCGCAATTGTACAATGTTGGACTTGATCTCCATCTGGAACAAAAGAGTATAACTCCATCTAACTAAATGAAGCTAGGCAGTTTATCACAGCTGGTGATCTTGTCCATAGTTTTTTCATAGATTAACACAGAATATAGCATATACTTATTTAGAAATATGCAGTGTGAAAGGTGATGACACCCTATATGCTTTAGGCATGCTTGAAAATACTTATACTAGATGATTGCCTAAAAATGCTTCCTAATAGCCTTAAATAGTCAAAATGAAATGACAGAACTGTCATCACATAGGGAAAGAAAAATGATGCCAGCATTAACTGCATTAGCCACCTGCTCTATATAGGTTATTAAAATGATGGAAACAGTATGTTGACTATTCCATATATGCAGACTAAAACCCCCAGCAGGTCCAATGTTTCATAATACTAGTTGTAATTTACATGCCTATAATTTATACTATACTATAATTTATACAACATTTCTCAAAATGCTGGCTGGAAAAGACTGGCTACTGACTGGGGTACTCTAATTCCTTTCTCTCTGACTACTTCTTTTATCACAACTTGAAAAAAGGATTTTGGCACCAAAAGCACTTTGACAAATGCCTATGTTGTGCTTCTTGATATGCTCAGGACTGTCTTGACCCTGCCAACAATAAGGGGGCCAGCCTTTATTTTGTAATGATGCCTCAATTCCACTGGGAACTCTTTGCCAAGGGGTTGGGATCCTATAAACTCCTATGGGAGCTTGTGCTATGATCAACACAGCTGCAGTCACTTCTATTCAAACACAGGAAGAAGAAAAGGAGTAAGACATGGAGGCAATGGCAATGTCCTCTTCATTAGCAGTGTGTTAGCATGAAGGAGTCTAGAGGCAGTCCTAAACAAACCTGCCCTCCCCTAGTCCTGAAAAACACCCTAATCACCCAGCTGCAGGCAGTGCCTGAGCAGAACTTCACCCCATCCCTCCTATCAAGGCTACTTCAGTTGGCAAGAGCAGTTCAATCACCCTGAGCCCAGGAGTGCATCTCTCCAGCCAGGCAGGTAATGTCTCATGTGCCAGTCTTGATTGCAGGCTCCTGCCCTAGGGATGCCTAAAGTATTTTATCCAAGAATTGTTTAAAGTAAAATAATCTGTCATATAAATGAATGAATGGAAAGAGGCTCATTTTAGGAGCCACTGCCACTATGGCTGACCAATATAGATGAAAGTGCTTACATTTAGGCTTTCTTGCCTTCCCTCTCTTTATGCTAAGTTTACCCATCTGTAAAGCAGACACATTACAGTTTACCTAACTCAGAGAAATGAGATAATACAACTTTGGCAAAAGAAAGGCTCCATCACATTGCTTTACTAGACATAAAAAGGTAATATGAATATATGATTTTAAATCAACATTAAGATAGTGTAGACTGTGGGACATTTCTGATACTGCTTTGGCTGGATAATGTAATTCATTTTCTAATAGGTTTCTTGAAGTGCTTGATATTCCATAGAGCCAGCCTGTGTTACAAGATGTACATAGCTAATCTGCTGAGAAAAGGAATCATAAACAACACTTTATCCTGCATTATTTTATTCATGAGAGCATTTTTCCAATCAGAGCAATCCTGAAGTATGGATTGGATCTTGGGATCACACAGCCATGACAACACACCCCAAGTTAGTCTGCTTTATACATTTTTTATTTCCAGAGGAGGAAGGTGGTGCAAAATCTTAAAGGCTGCCGTATCTAGTTTAAAACATCCTTATATTTTCTTTTCTTTCTTCTTTTGTTTTTGCATATTTTCATAAGGAAAGAATCTTATTACACTATTACCCATACTTTCCTAAGTGAGTATTCTGAGCAGGGTATTAACGACATTAGCAGTTAGTTTCCAGGGTGGAAATAACAACATCTGCCTTTGATTGTCCCAGCACAGGAAGTATGACTTTTGGGAGCTCTCAGAACAGGCACCCAGTGCTGCCAGAAACAGGAATCTCTTGAACAAGATTATATTGTTTCTTTTTTTTCCAGGAGCTGGACTGAAATTTTTGTAATATGCACAAAGTGTCCACACATTCCTTAAAAAATCAGCCATCACATATTTTCAGCAGCATTGTTTTCACAGGATAATCCTTGGTGATGTACAAAATGAAACCTGTTATCTCTTTGATGAATGCATTTTAAAGTCCAAGGATGAACATGGGTAAGTGACACAAAGTAAAGAGTGAAGATTTGCAAGCAGTGACAAGAGTTGACAGGAAGGAAAACTAGTGTCTTTTGAAATGGCTTCTCAGAAGTCATCTCCCCCCAAAATTTAACTCTTCTTATCCACACTTGTGCAGTACATATAAATTAATACAAAAGCTTCATTAGACACTACCCTTATAAATTATTTAAGAGAGGTAGAGCCCAAGGTCTTGCAGACATTGGCCAGAAGATCCTGCTAGATTGGATGCTGAGAGCTGTCTCCCTTGACAGTCCTGGATACTAAGCCACTGTTAAATGTCTGTCTTGATGGAGATTTATTTTGTACGTGCTTGAAACTGAACCATGTCACATATTTGGCAGGAAATGTAATCCCTTCAGAAAGAGGATTTGATCCTCAGTGTGATCTTGCCATTCTCAGGCAGGAATAGCTCTTGGTAAAGCCAGTGCAAGGTCTGTCCATGTATTTCTGTTTTGAGTAAGGGACAAGCCCCAAACATGGGGCTATGAGAGCAAAAGCTCCTGTCCCCACCAATCCACATGGCCCTGATGGCATGAGAAGAGATGTCATACAAACTGCACAGTGCATACACAAGATGCCTCCATCTGAATTCTTGCAGAGACTTGCTGGATAATCTTCAAATTGTTTCCCAAATCCACAAGTGGCATGTGATGCAAACAGCAGCAAAAGAATTATTTTGAAAGAGAGTAAGACATGGCTCCTGGTTTGAAAAGAATCAAACAAAACCACTGAATAAATGACAGCTCAGAGATCCTCCTTTAGAGTTGACAGGTCCAGAATTCCACCATCAAGTTGATTCTCAGTTTTGAGACTCTCTTTGGCTTGCCCTGCTCCTTTCTTCTGTTCAGACCATTGTTGCAGTCCTCCCCCTGCTATCAGCTATACCATGCCTTTCTGTCCTTTCCTTCTGACTGCATCTCCTAAATTGTAGCTAGTCCCATCTCTCTGCCATTCCTCATTTTTCTGGTGGCACTCCCCATATGAGATTCCTATTGCTGAAGTATGAGTTGGGATTTACCTGAAAACCTTAGCTGGGAATCTCAGCAATGGCTGAAAGTACACTATATCTGGGATGCAGCATAGCATTTGATACAGTGGCTCACAAAATCTTATTAGAAAAATATCTTATAATGTCTTGGATAAGAGTGCTGTCATGGGGATTGCAAAGGGGCTGCAGGAATGTAAACAAAGGTTAGTGGGTCATGACAAACAGCACTGCACTGAGCTGTGAAGGGGTATCTCATTGGGGTTCCCCAGGAGCTGGTGTTAAGCCCAGTTTCATTTTACATATTTACTAATGCCCTGGAAAAGGAGATGAACATTCTGAGAATTAAATTCATGGATGATACTAAATTACTAGATCCTTTTCATATCAATCAGGACAGAGTTATTCTATAGAGGGAAAGCAGAGAGGATGGGAATGGGAAGAGTCTGTGACCAGACTCACCTCTACAAATATGTGAGGAGGGGTTTTATGTCCCAGCTCATAATAATGGGAGGCCACTAACAGTCCAGCCAAAAGCAATTTGCCTCTGCTCTGTCAAAGGCTGAAGCAGAGAAATAACAACAAAATCAGCTAGGAGGTAATTATTGTAATATTTCTTCCAAAGATCCCAGATATTAATTTTCATTTTCTAGTCTCAATAAATTTCAGTGTTTGGGGTTTTCTAATATTTTGTGTGGTTTCATGATAGAGAGTGGCCTGTAGCAATGTAATACAAAGCCATGTGTCTTCATATCAATATATAATGTCTCTTTTCTGGGGAGAAACCAGTGGCAAAAATCTCACCATTTTCCTTGCATAACTTCTTTGCATATACTAGCAACATGGTGACAACAGAAGTAGTAAAAATTGACAGCAACAATAAGCCCTTTTAGGAATTTCACTCTCCACAAGCAAAACAATCCATCCAAATGGAATCTGCCTAGCGGTGTAAAAGCAAAAATAAATACTGCATGTGCCCAATAGCTCTTATGTTACAGAATATAGAACCATCAGAGAAACGTTCGGGTTTGAAGGGACCATAAAGATCTAGTTCTAAGCGCTCATCTACAAGCAGGGGCACCTTTCACTAGACCAGGCTCCTCATGAAAAATAAGATTTTTTCCAAGCACTGTGCTCTGAAAATATGCCACTGTCCTTATCTAGTTTAGTGACAATATGTGCAGAGGGCTTAACTACACCATACTTTTCCATAACAGATTGTGTCTTGCTCAGCACATGCAGCTGGAGGAAGAAGGAGGAAGGGGGGACATTCAGAGTGATGGCTTTTGTTTTCCCACGTCATGGATGATGGAGCCCTGCTGTCCTGGAATGGCTGAGCACCTGCCTGCTCACGGCAGTGGTGAATGAAAGCCCTGTTTTGCTTTTCTTGTGTGCACGGCTTTTGCTGTGCTTGTAAAACTGTCATTTTTCAACCCACAAGTTTTTTCACTTTAACTTCTCTGATTCTCTTCCCTACCCCACTGGGTAAGGCAAAGCAGCAGCTGTGTCACTGGCTGAGTCACTGGCTGGAGTTAAACCATGACACAGAAAACCTTAACATGTCAGTTAAACAAAGGTATCCATTAAAGATTATATTATTCCCTACTTTCCTTCCTGACTGGTAATGACTGACATGGTAAACTAGAGCCAAATCAACCTAAAAAAGTGTATGTAACACACATGAAAGCCTCTTCAGGTTGTGTTAAGTCATGACAGAGGACAATTTCAGCTGAGGAGTGAAAACCATGCCTGGCTCCCAGTACAAATCCTGAATGTTTGAGAATCTGATAAAAGATAATTTTAATCCACCTTTTGAAATACCTATCACTGCTAGTGGCTACTATTTTTTTCATGTAAGTATTGCCAAAGAGACTATTTAGGGAGCAAGGTTAAAAATTTTCAGGAGGAGTTTAGTTGTAGTACTATCCAAGTAAATATAAATTTTTCATTTTGTACAATGCAATTACTTGCATGACATAAAGCACTAATATGTGGATGCTTTATTTTTTAACGGAATGTTACACCTAAAAATTCTTAGGACTGGCAAGGGAAAAATCCCTGGGCCTAAATCTCATTTGATGAAAGCTTGTGTAGTAACTTTGAATTTAGAGAATGCCTTTCGAATATGATAAAAAGTGTTTTTAATGGGTCTTATTATATTATAATTTTCTCTCTTGCCTCAAGAGTTTAACACATCTTTTCAGTGGAATATTTGCAGAGACTCTTCCTTGCTCCAAAGTTTCAGAAGTTAACAGAAGTTAAACCCAAATCTGCCTAGAAAAGTTACGTTGAGCTAGTTTTTGGCAGCAATCCGGCAGAATCTTCATATCTGCACAGCAGTGTGATTATCTCAAAAATTCACAATACTTTAATTCTGAACCCTACTCTTTTCCATAGAGGCAATATCCTCAGTGCTAGTCTGAATGCTGTGAATGTTAAGTGTCTGGCTCTGGCTGGATTCCCTACATTTTTTGTCTGTGAACACGTAGCACATGGCTCTTGATTACTACTTTTAAATTGATCTGTGTCTGCTATGAAAATATATTGTTTCATAAAAGTCTTTCAGGGTATCAGCTTCCAAATTAATGATTTTTCTCTCAAGCTCTGACTTTGAGAGCTTACAGTACAGAATTGCGCAGTCCAGCTACTTGAATCAAATTGAAATCCATCCATCTGCAATTCAGATCCAAATTCTTTCAGTGCTCTTGGCTCATCTCTGGGTAAAGAGCAGCTGTTGTCCTGTTAAAGTGACTGTAAATAATTCTAACTTCAAGCTTCAACAGTGAAATTCACCCCGCTTCACTGGGGACAACTTATCCCCAGGATGTTCCTGCGTTTGGTCTTCAGCTGGTGGAGGCTGCATCCTGGTGCTGCAGTGGTGCTGCTTTAGAGGGTCTGGCCCTGGCAGAGGCAGTGCCAGGAGTGTGGCAGCCCTGCAGGGCTCCCTGTGTGCCCTCCTGGGGACACAGGGATGTGGGGACATGACTCTGAGCCAGAAACCCTGGCTTGTGCTAATTGCACAGGGCGCTCACACCCCTAGAACACAGGTGAGGAGGGGAAAAAGGGCTTCTTTCTCTTGTTGTTTTCTCCTTTTTCATGACTAATAATCCTGTCACCGTGCTTTTTAGGGCTTGCATGTGTTCTGCAACACAAACAGCACCTCACCAGAAAAAGGCTTGTTTACAGCAGAGATTCAGTAGAGTGTTTAAAGGAAGAATTTTCCAGTAAAAAGAGATGGGCCCTAACCAAGAAGGAAGGTACTAGTTAAAGCAACTCCATCAGAATAGCAGATGAATCACAATGTGATATAGCACTGTTTGAAAGGATGTTTTGAATGGAGCTGTCAGCAAGTATTTTAATAGCAAGTCTTCAATTTCTGCTTTATGGGGTTTTTAACCACCAAGAAGAAAACATAAGTAACAAGGAGGGATTTAGGAATTGTTTAGTGTTTGGCTGTTCAAAGAAAGAAAAGAACCCTCCACATGCATTGCAGCTAATGAAAATTGCCATTATGGGGTTTTTTACTCCATTTGTGAATGTTAAACACTGTAATAATGCAAAGTCCTTATGATTTTCTAAATCTTCTCAATAAGGAGGATATTATCTACTTATTTAATGACCCAATCTCTAATGGCAAGGAGCTGCTACCACCAGCAGCTTCAGCACATTCACATAGTTCCTCTCCTTAATTAAAAGGTCTTTACAGTTAAAAATAAAGAAATTTATCAATCAAAACCCCAAACTGCCATCAGATGATAGGAAAATAAAAGGCACTTCAGGGACAGATTTTCAATTGCTTGGCATCCACAACTGGGAGTATTCTTTTGAAACAACTCAGTCCTGCTTTAGGCACCTCGGATAGAGCCAGACAGTTCAAAAGTGCTCAACAGATATTTCTTTGGAAAATCCATCCCTAGCTGTGGCTTTGTGTCCTACAGCCATTGTGGTTAGCAAGACTCAAACGTAAGTCACCTACCTCCCTGTTGGAGGAATGTCATCAGCATCACCCCTTCTGCAGGAAACTACAATAAAATACCTGACTGTACTCATCCGTGCTCTTGCCACTGCTTGCTGCTACAAGAACAGAGGCAGCAGGTCTATTTTTACAACACTGCCAGTGAAAGCAGCAATAGCCCTGCTCTTGGATTTCTCTTGCAGCACTCAAAGCCAGATGTCCATACTGCAGCGCAGACTCCTTACTAGCTTGAATATCAAGCTCAAAATGGAACGTCACTGTCTGCATGGCATTCCTTGAGGGTAACGTGCCACTGCCAGGTCAAAAGTTTTCTGAATGGTCATCAGACTAAGGCCAAAACTTGAGTTTCAAGAGCAGTTTACAGCTAATAAAGCTGCAGTATCTTTCTCTGAGAACAGAGAATAAAGCCCAGAGGTTTTTTAGCACATCCCTCCACTCAAACAAGAAGTATTTGGTGGTATTAACATACTACCTGTTTATTCAAGAGGAAATATAAAAAGTTCAGTTAACAGTTCTTTTTTTCTGCTGTCTACAGCTGTGTAAATATTATCCCAGTCTCTCCTTTGACATCCACCTAAATCTCAGACCTCGTGTGCAAAATGATACCAATGGAGCTCAACACTTGTGTACCCCACTGCTGTGTCCTGACACACCTAGGACTGAATATTTGACTTCTGTGAGACCAGTGGTGCTGTATAATACATTCCTGAAGTGACATTTTCTAAAGACAGCTTTACTAAGATTTTCCTAGGTTTTAACCATGGACCTGAGTATGATGAAAGAGTTGTGGAATCACCATACCAAGATTTGTGTGACAACACTGAAAAAGAAGCCAAATTGTACTTCTGCATCGTTTACAACTGCCACCCTGCACAGTTTCTGTTTTGATCTGCTCAGATGAAAAGCTGTGTTAAGTTTTAGAAACTTCTCCTCATCTCTGTTTTCAAGTCACTTTTGAAGGCTATTTGCCTTTCCCATTTTCTCTGTGGTAGCTAAGGAGACGAAAGTCTTTCTGTATGCACCAGATATCCTTTACACAATGGGAGAGAAATATTGATATTTTTATATTGCACAGTGGGTCATATTTATGAACTGATGCATGCTTCATCATAGCTCTAAATAATGGAACACTTTGGATAGGAACAAAGGGCCTGAAACTGTTCATCTGAGTACCTCCAGCTTCCTCTCCCTTCTGAACTCCTTACAGGCTGATTTTGGAAAGGTAGAGCTTCCTCAGGATCAATACTACCCATGAAAATGATTTATTCAAGAGAAAAAGTAAGGCAAACCTTCATCGTAATACAGTTTTCCACCTACTCCTTTCCCATCACCACAAGGAACAAATGCAGGACTCAGAGCTCCTATTTAGGCCTGCAGAGCTTAGCTGAACTTCTCTTTCAGTCCATGCCAACATCCTGAAGTTTCTCTGGCATTTCTTTAGGGCCTCTGATGTTACAGGGATCAGTGATGAAGACTGTCATGTGATGCCTAGATTATTGCTGCAGTATCTCCCTGCACCCCATGACACTCCTGATGCAAACTGTGAGCCAAGGCTGTGTTACCCTCAACCCTTTTGAGCTTTGGGGATACCCAAAACCCACTATAATGTTAGGAGGGCAGTGAAGATTGCTATACCCTGTCCCAGCTGGGGACTGAACATGAGAAGGCAGGACAATGGTTGTGGGAATGGACCCACAGCTCATCTGCACAGATGGGGCAGGAGAGAAGCAGTGGTCTCCTAGTGTAGGATGAATTCACCTTTTCTCTTAGTATTCGACTGGTAAAATTCTGAGAATGAAACCTGCAATACCTCAGACTAATTTCACATTTTTTAAAATTGAGATTCAGACACTTTGCTGCAAATAAAAAGTAAATATATAAACATGCAAGTCACCACCCAAGCTTATGTTCTCCCTCACTGTAACTTATGTAGATTGCTGCCTATGTGCAAAGCTTTCATTACAAATAAAACATAAAAGCCAGCGCATATCCTGAAGAACTATTTTTCTTTATTGCAACAGCATTACACGAAGCCTAGTAACATAAACAAAGATTAGACTTGGCTGCTCTGAACAAATAACCATTTATTGTCAAGGCTTTTCAAGAGCTTTTATTTTCTTTTTGAAAAACAAGATCCTGTGCCAACCTAACAAATGCATAACATTAAGTAGTAAGCAAAATAAAGGGACACCCTGCCACACTAATTTATAGACAACCTCAGAGTGTCACAGTTGTACATGTCCAAGCTAAAACAGAAACCCAGTTAAATTAAGCAGACATATTAAAACCCCACCAGTGGAGATGCAGTTCCTTAATGCTGCAACCGGCCTGTTGAGCAGGAGGATACACAGGAGGAACAGTCCGGGGACAGAGCGGTCCCTGCCAGTGGAACAGCACACAACAGAGCACAGCCAGAGAACCTTTTCCCTGTTTCCTGTCCTGGCACAGCGGCGAGGAGCACAGGACAGAGCTGTCTCAGCCCTAAAGGAGCAGCCAGGTTTGTGGTGGGCAGGTGAAAGGAGAACCCACGAGCCCTGGTGTGTCTGCTCCGGCTGAGGCACCGCAGCTGCCGAGGCTCTGGCCTCTGGTGCTCCCTGAATGTTAATTCCACCAGAATTCTCCATTCTAAAGTAATCGTGAATCTCCTGAACCCAGCCAGAAGTATTCACACAACAAGCTATCCCTTAGACAATGAGCAGAGATTATTCAGCTTCCTTGCTCCCCAGTGGAACAGCAGCTTCCTTCCTGCCCGTGATTGTGGCTGTGATTAACCGCGCAGTTCAAGGTGAAAGAAGAATGCGGTTTCAGGCATATATGGCTTCCTTTAACCTCAGCAAAACAGAGTGCCAGATATTTCAATTAGTGTGTACCAAGGTCACAAAATCAATTTCTTATCGCCGAAAAACACACATACTGTAAATTTCATTTTCAAGCCATAATCTCTAAATTAAATCTGTGTACCTAAAAAATATACAGTGCAAAATTGAAGTCCTTCAGCCCCCTCATTCTCCTGCAGCCCAGCAGCATTTTCACAAACATCACCTGTCTTTGTGCTCTATATTTAGAGCACAATGTTTGGTTAGATTCTAATCTTCTTGGAGAACGTCATTATCTCTTTCTTTGGCAAATAGAGGCCCAAAGTATCAATTACCTTCTTAAACTCTTTCATACACACAGGGCTGAGCTGGGTTTGATATTCTGTCTGCCAACAGCTCAGTGGGCAATTTTTCACAGTCATACACAGAAAAATTGTGCACCAGCATATCATCCTGGATAAATTACACATTTC